>CAOLHI010002303.1:0-335794 GCA_948474755.1 Ctenosaura bakeri
CAGAAAATTTTGCTCCCTGAGGCAAAATAACAAGGACCATCTTCCCTCTCACAAGTTGTCTTGACACCTGAGGTAGAAAATGTCACAAGTTCTCTTCAGCATTTTCAGAAAACAAAGAAGCAAACAATAGTCAAAAGAAATTAAATCACTAATAATTTGCTATTCTTTCATTATACCTAAAATCTGCTCCATAAGGAAAGGCTGCCTCATCATGCCCAATGGTAGGGCCAATCATAGCTCAGACAATTAGTTTGCATGATTGGGGGAAAAACAGCAGCCCCCACAAGCACTTCAGTTATGTGCTCTTCAGACGGGTTTTTCCTCTGGCCTAAAAGTCCAGGAATTGAGACGTACTAAGATGATACAACTGACATAGTGTATTGATGCAGAAAGGAGTGCCAGTTAGCTGTTCTTGTGGGCGTACATGTCTTCAAGCACCTGTTGACTTATGATGATCCTATGAATTTCACAGGGTTTTCTCAGGCAAGGAATACTCAGAGCTGGTTCTGCCACTTCCTTCCTCTGCAATATAGTGTACAACACCTTGTAGTCCTTGGCAGCCTCCCATTCAGGTACTAAGCAGTTTCAGTTTCCAAGATTGGACTGGATCCGGTGTCTTGAGGCTATGAGACGCTCAGTATTGCCCGTGTCTCTCTCAACCAGATGTAATAGCTACAGTAGTATAAAACTGCACAGTACTTTAATTTTCAGTCCTCTGTGGAAAGGCACTGTTTCCCCATTTAGATATGAGGTTACATGAGGCAGCAATATAGCATAATATTTTTCCTTGTGTATACTTGGTTATTTCTACAACAGAGTATTCTGCGCTTCCAGAAAAACAAGACTGATCTTGTTTATTTGGGAAATGAAAGATATTACCTGCGGGAGGGGTACATGTAGAATGAAAGTTATTACTGTGCATATGACAGAATCATGGTCTGGCAAATACACAAACCCTGCAAATCATAGCAACAGAATGGGCAGCATGGCAACAACAGCTGCTGCAGCAATGAAAAGAGAAAAATATACTCAAACATGGGTTTAGCAGAGGGGAAATGGGAGGAATGGAGAGGAAGGCTATCAGGAAGGGAGCCAGGCAAAAATCCATGCCATGAAAATGATTTATGGTAAGTAATGGACTATTCCATTCACCTCTTTATGTTAAATAGTGCACATGCTGCAGAAGGTATAACAGTTATGGTTATGTCCACAACAGTTCTTGAAACAAAGGTTCTGACTCCCTTTACTTTACTGTTACTTTATTCTCTCTCACTTCTGATCAGAAGTGCCATAGCTTGTACATAATTTGATAACCAATGCCATGATGGGTCAGAGTGCTTTAGACTTCAGTTGTCTTCAATTCCTTTCTTGTCATTAATTGCATTCCTGTTCATGGTGGCAATGCACATTTATTCTTGCAGTAATGTGTGAGTGAGATGCAGTTGCTGATCAGGCTCTCTTATTTATTTTTGTGGTCTAACTCACAGGTATGCCATTGTGAAATAAAGAAACAGCACACATGCAGGGAAACAAATACAGAAAGAGAAGCCTGGAACCACAGTAATGTGTATGGTGAAGACCAATAAATTGAAACTAAGGCCACTTCCTCACTACACTCTTATAGCGTGATGATTCCACTGTCAGCATCCTATGGAATCGGCCCCTCCCCAAACTGCAAACCCCAGGATTCCATAGGATGTTGACAGTGGAATCAAAGTCTGAATTAAACAGAGATTTTGTAATTGAGTGGTTAATCTGTTCACATAAACAGTGTTCAGTCTGCATTGGATCCAGTTACACTTCTGGATCCTGCTTTATAATTGGAAGATACCCTAAAGCCACCAGATCCTATCTGATCTAGGAAGTAAGGAAGATTAGCTCTGGTTAGTATTTGTATGGGAGACCACCACCAAATATCAAGTGCTGTAGGCTATATTTCAGAGGAAGGAACTGGCAAAACCACCTCTTTGTCTTCCTTGCCTGAGAAAACACTGAAATTCATGGGGTCACCACAAGATGACAGGCAGGCCAATGAATGAGTATTATCAGCTTAGGCCAATTACCCATCTGTGACTTCTTTTAGATAGACACAGCCTGGCCACGGTTCCATGCTCTGACTATTGGGTTTGACTATACCAATATATTGTACATTCAGACAGTATAATGTAGTGATTAGAACAGCCATGGGAATTATATGACCTGTCAGATGTAGTAAGGCTCCAACTTGAAGTAGCCCTAGCCAGCACAGGCAATGATGACAAACACCGAGTTGTAGTTCCACACTGGAGTGCACCCTTCCCACCCTGGGATTAGGATGATAGACTAGTAGGTAGGAGATCCAGGTTCAAAGTATTGGTGCCAGAGTCAGCCCTCCTATCAAGCAAGTGAATCTCTTGTCTCCAACAGTGGATGGGATGGGGCAGCAAATTATCTACCCAAAACTAAAAGGGCTGCCCCCTGCCCTCCACTTTAATGTCTGTGAGCCGTCATAAACAGTCTTTTGCTTTATTCTAGTATCTTCTGAAAATGAAGTTATCAAGAGAGTGGGCTATCTGTAGAGAAAATTTTCAGAGAAAGGTTTTGGCCAGCACTGTGTGAGCACAGGGGTGTTTTTGGCCAGGTTACCCGTAATACTTCAATTTAAGGAAGGAAAACACACTTAGAGTAAGAGACAGAAAGGGAGGTTAAAGTCTAAGGGTCTTTCTGTCTTTCTTTCTGTCATTATTATTCCACTTTCAACATCCTGTGGAATTCTGAGGTTTGTAGTTTACTGAAGCCAAAGAGCTCTCTGGCTGGGAATTCTAAATGCTCCTCCCTAAACTGCAAACCCCAGGATGCTGAAAGTGGAATAATCCAATATATAAAAGTCAGAGTTTGTGAGTTTGTCTATGTCAGGTAGGCAAAGACTTCATATGACTGGCTAAGTCAGGCATGAAGAAAGACCTCATAGGATTGGCTGCCTGTGAAGATTCTATGGACTCCTGGGGTTGGCAGTTTAGGAAGGGGTCTTTAGAATTCTCAGCCAGAGAGCTCTTGGGCCTCAGGCCAGTTGCTATGGAAATGAGGCCTAGCAGCAAGGAGGAGGAAGAAGAGGACAGTGTATCCCCTCAGGAAACCATCCTCTGTATGTTAATAACTCTGAATACAGATTGGATTGGGGAATATGAGGAAAAGTTACACATATCACATATTAGACAACACAACTGGGGAATTAGAGACACAGAATCTCAAATCTGTGTATTTCAACCACATCTAACTCCTAAGGTAAGGTAATTCCTAAGGTATTTCCAACAAGTGTTATCTATGCGAAAATAAAATCCTGGGCAACACTAGATATATAGGCAAGTAGCACTATAATAGTGTAGTGCAGAAGGGCCCCAAGGGACCTGCTACGGTTGCAAGGGAGCAGGCCAGTATATGTGGCAACATCTTTAAGGCTAACCAGTTTTTATTATTGCATGAGCTTTCATGGATATAAACCCACTTTTTTGGATGCAGTACCAAGTGGTATCAACGGGTTGATTTCCAAATTCCTCAGGAAGGGTTAGTTGGATCAAACTGTACTTGCCACTTATATGCCCAAGTCAAACTAAGGACTGGAAAACCGGATCTGCCTCTGGAAAAATATAACTGCTTCCTTTTACTTGAAAATGTATAGTGTCCCTTATGGCAGTAACTCCAGTGTTGTGATAACTTCATTTGTCTCGAAGCTCAGAGTTTACAATTACATAAATATAATGGGAGTCATGGGGTGGATGCCCCTCCTTGGAGCTGCTCTGTGGGGATGAATGGTCAGTTTTCCATCCTCCCACAATCTTTCTTATGTAGTATTCAGAGACGCTGTGTAACACATGTCGAGCCTGCATGCTGTAGTGTTTGGAGCACTGGACTACAATCCCAGAGATTGGGCTCAGGTCCCTGCTCTGACACAGAAACCCACTGGGTGACTTTGGGCAAGTCACACTCTCTCAGCCTCTGGGGAAGGCAAAAACCCATCCGAAAAAAGCATACCAAAAAAACCCTGTGAATAGGTTCGCCTTCAGGTCCCCATAACTCGGAAAGGTCTTGACGGCCCATTGAAACACCACTCAAAGGGGCCGCTGAGTTATCCTGTTTTAAAGGATAAAGAGAGATTAAGGAATCCAGTCGCATCTTTGCTCCTCAGCGGGAAGCGAAACACGTACAGCCCGAGCTTTAGGGGCAGAAGCGGAACCGTCCCCCGGCGCTCCAAAGGTCTTCTTTCCACGCAGACTCGAAGGGGGCTCCTGAGCCTTTCTCGCACAGGCGACAGAGGGGGTTCCGATCCCTCGGCCGCTCGCCAAACGCACAGAGCTTCTTGGAGGGAGAGGCCGCCGCGAAAGGGTCTCCCGGACCCGCCTGCGTTTCCCACGGAGCCCGACGGAGGCGGAGCGGCCACCGAGGGCGGCGTTTCACGCGGTCCTCCCGGGGACCCGGCCTCGCCTTTTCCTTCTCAGTCCCGAACCAGAGCCCGGCGGCGCTGAAAAAGAAACGATAACCTGGAGACTATCTGGGGAGAGGAAGACGAAGAAGTGGTGGAACGTTCAGAAAGGGTCCCACCTGAGGCCCCTCCCGAAACCGCCACGGCCAGGACGCCATAGGCTGCTGAAAGCGGAATAGCGGCGCTGTCCCAACCTAGTGCGGAAACGGCCCCAGTGGGGGGAGGGAGGGGGTCGGAGGAGGCGCCCCGGAGGGCGGCGGAGCCACCGGGCGCCGGGAGGGGGAGCCACCCGGCTCGAGGGAGCGGCGCCCTCCCGGACTTGGGCCGCAGGGCTCCCGGCCGGCCTCCGGGGCGCCTCCGCCGGGCCCGCGGTGCTTTGGGCGGGCAGAGGCGGGCGGTCCTGCCTGCGGGCTCCGTCCCTTCCTTCCTCGCTCGGGCAGAGAGCAGGCCGGGCTCTTCCTCTCCGGAATAAAAGTTAAGAGAGCGAGTTTGCCGGCGGCTTCGTCTTCCGTCTTTACGCAAACGGGGCGGGGGGCGGAGGGGGGGCAATGAGGACCGGGGGGCGTCGCGGGCACGGCCGTCCGTGGGGCTCGGCGGCGCCGCCTTCGCCAAGAGAGCGGGACTTGCCGAAAACCCTCCCGGCCCGACGCTCCGCCTGGCGCTCCGGGGCCGCAGCAGAAGGACCGCCACGCGAGCAGGGCGCCTTTGCTTCCGGCGCTGACCCGGTTTCAGCGCTGCCGCTGCTGCTCCTGCTGGGCTTTTGCGGGCGTCCCTTCGGCAACAGAGGCTCTGCGGGGCATTTCGGTCTCGGTTCCTCAGCGTGCGCCTTACGCGCCTCAGCGAATAAAAAAGAACGTGGGAGCCTGTTCCGGCTGGACTATTCCTCCCCTCCCTCTTCTCTGCGGTGGTTGAAGCTCCTTCCCCACACAGAGTTGTCTTTAACGATCCCTTGGGCTGCTTCCATTCCTCGGGGAGGGGGAGAGGGTCTTCCAAATATGGGATGCATTGGTAGGAAGCAGACAGAAAGGAGCTGTGGCGGCCTTGCAACAGATAATGAAGCCGTCTCTTCAGTCTGTAGGGATCAGACGTCTCCTGGGGGACTTAGAGTGGCCCTCTCTCCCTAGCTGCCTAGGGAGTTAGTTCTTCTGTGGAACAAAAGCTTGCTACATGGCTCCTGACAGATGTTCTGTGGCGCATATTTGCCAGTCGTGTAGTAGGAACCGAAAAGGACGGTTTCTTTGCCAGTTGATCGACTAAGCTGTCCAAACAGCCGCTCGCGTGATGGGACCGGTGCCTTACATAACGCGCACGGTCGGGGAGGTTTGTGTTTTCCTCTCTTCACCGCCTTGAGAACTGCAGTCGATTCTTGGATTGTTCAAAACTTGGTCGTAACAGGACGTTTACTGACCTCGGGTTTGGTCTGATGCCTTTTGCAAAAAGCAAAGGTAAAACAAAGAGGAACTATTAAAGCGACCAGCAACAAGCTGCTCCCTGGCCTCTTTTTAGTTCAAAATCCCTCGAATATCAGGGGAGTTTACTTCATAAATTACTATGATCAAAACAGCATTCTGGGGGGGGGGTTCATGCAATATTTGAGAAATACATTTCTACGGCTCACGTGAGAGGAGGGACAACAAATGTAGTTAAAGTGGATGTCTCGTGTACACGTTACTTGAAGTACCAGCTGAGTGATAAGCCTGGAGTGTAGGGTGTGGAAGGTGCGCTCTTAGGACTGCAAGTATTCAGTGTTTTACTTTTATTGGAAATTTGGTGTGGGGACTAGCCGGGCTCTGAGCAAGAGCTGCCTTTTAGCTGGGTTTGCACCATCGTAAAAATCATGAGGCTCTCACAAGATCCCAGCATAGCTTGTATCTATCTTTTTACTTTGTAAGATGATTGCACAAGAATACGCAGAACATGAACTGGATGGGGTGAAACCTCTGCTGTATTTTAAACACAGAGCCAGAGAGAAATTTCCCTTCTGAACTGATCAGTTGTAACTGTTTGACCGGAAGATTATAACCTTCTTTGGATTCTTCCCAGTATTGGATGGGCAATGTGCATTTAAGGTTGTAGTTGCTGTTACAAAAAAGGAATGGAGAAAGGAAATCAAGGGGCAAGGAATTTGCATAACTGTAAAAGCTCATGCCTTAACACAAAAGGCATAAAAGCTCTGGAAGAAAGTCTAAAATTTCAGGAAGGTCTGACCACAAAGTATTTGACCCCATAAAGCAATTCTGTAGCATAGATTAAAATTTCTCCCCCCCCCAGTTTGAATTGATGTAACTTGTGGGGAAAACATCACATCTCTGAGCAGGGCTTGATTTTTCTTGCAGAATGAGTGGATGGGAGGTTGGATTATAAATACATCAGCATGTCTGTTCTGTGGTCTTTGTCTTTGTTTGTCTGTACAAACAAAATGAGGGCTACAGGATAAGGACAGGTTATTATTGGCAGTAATATTACAAGATGGGTTTGGCAGCTCCTAGCTCATTACATTGCTTTGCAAAAGCCAAAACTCTCTAAACCAGTGATTCTCAACCTTCCTAATGCCGCGACCCTTTAATACAGTTCCTCATGTTATGGTGACCCCCAACCGTAAAATTATTTATTTATTATTTACAATGCCTCCCCCCAGCAAAGGCCACCTTGCCAGCCAGGAACGAGGGGGCGGGCAGGAAGGGAAAGAGGAGCCGCGCGTCTCCCCTGGGAAAAAACTCCAAGAACCCCCCCCCGGCTCTGCTTCTGCTTCGCTCTCATTTCCGCTGGGAGGGGGCAGTGTGGGAAAAGTTTCCAGAGTGTCGACCCTGGCCGGGAGGGGGAGGAATCCCAGCGCCTTTGTCTTTTGCTCCAGGCACAGCTCGCCCCCCAGCCCTTCTGCAGCACCCCCCTCCATGGCGAGTTGGGCAGGGGCCATGGCGAAGAGGGGGCCTGCCCCCTGTGCTGCCGCCGTCCCCCCCCAAGCTGGCCCATCAGATGGGAGGTTCTCCCAGTAGCAGAGAAGGGGAGCGATTTCAGTCCCTTCTGAACAGGGGGCAGGAGGACGCGAGCGCGTGGCTTGCGCTTGCGCACCACCACTCCTGCTGTGGCGACTCTGTGGCCACCCACGCTCCCACCAAAGGGGGCAGGAGGACGCGAGTGTGTGGCTCGCACTTGCGCACCACCACTGAGGAGGGAATGGAGCCTAAGACCATCGGAAATACATATTTTCGGATGGTCTTAGTCTACCCCTGTGAAAGGGTCATTCGACCCCCAAGGGGGTCGCGACCCACAGGTTGAGAACCACTGCTCTAAACCTTCCATCTGCCTTGGCAGGGCAAAACATACATGGCTGTTGTAAAAGTGACTCAAATAAATGAATTGAATTGCTTGAATACTCCAAATGTACCATATACATGATCAATATTTTTAGTGATGGCACATACCTGACACATTAATCTGCCCTAATGTATGAAAGGTGCCTAAAGGGTAGACAGATGCAAGGACCACAGACTCCCTGTGTATTAGATGCTCTAAAACACTCTTGCAGTAGTAGCTGCTTTGTATGCTGATCTGGTTAATCGGGCAAGCAACACGCTATGCAAAGAACACAACTTCTTACCATGCCACCACCATTACATATATAATTGGGACTGTTTTAAGAACATTGTCATTTATCTGTGGCTTCTCAATTTAGTGTAGCACATTTACAAGGCGTGGTCAGTTCTGACTGTGTAGAACAGTTACCAGCTGCCTAGGAAACTCTTTGTCTAGCTTTCTTCTTTCCTATTAAAACTCCTGTGATATATTCAGTGTCATAGAGGAGTTGCTGCTATTATGTGCCTTGAAATCAACTCCAGCTTGTAGGAACACCATGTCACAAGATTCATTCAAAGGAGGTTTGTCATTGTCCTCTTCTAAGGGTGAGAGAGTATAATCTACCCAAGGTGGGTTCAAGAGGCAGTTGAAATTACTGTGCTACAGCTGTTGGCTTGCATCAACACTGAAAGAGACGGGAGAGTTTCAGCCAGTTTGGCAAACATTTTAAGGAGGGCTCAGGCGGACGAGCAAAGGTTTAGTAACAGAGGGGCAGGGTCAGTAGCTCATCTCACATTGTTAACCTCTGGTGAAAATCTGTGAGTGTTGTTACAGGCAGGTGAAGAAGTGAATTATCTCCTGTTGCCATTTGCTATGTAAATATAAGGCGTGGGAAAGGTTTCCTTTGGAAAGCTGGGAACAGGAGGAGATGAGAGAGAACCCTGGGCAATTCCATTTGCCCCTTGTATTAACTGAACTTCTATCAGTGGAACAAAAGAAGAGCACTTACGCTTCCTCAACAGTCCATTTTGTTCTCTCTAGATCTGCTCCAGAGGATTGGCAGGAAAGTACAAGGAAGCTGTATGGACAAGACAAAACAATGTAACTGCATGAGAGGTAGTGGATGCTTATGAAACATCATATTTAATTCCATGCCTCAGGCTGTTGTCAGAAGCCCTTCAACATTTTCTGGAATAGTCCAGAACTAGGCATTAAAAGATCATGCACAGGTTTTGTCATTTTCATCTACATGAAGCTCCCTCCCTTTGACACTGCATTATCTGACGCCTTTCCTTTTGATGCTTCCAAGTTAAGTACAAGTTCCACTAATTCAGTGGGGGTTCCGCTTTTGGATAAGTTCTTCTTGCCTATGCAGGCTTGTTTGGAACTGCTTGCATATACACACTGACCAATTTTTCAAGAGGGTGTACTGAGAAATCTTGTTGAAAACATGGTAACCTTTGTGAAATTTTTCATATTTCAGGACTTACTGCAAGAAAAAAAGTGATTTGCACAAAAATAAATATGTTCTTCACAAATTTAATATCTTCTATGTAGAAGCTAGTCTTCTGCACAGAAAGCGAGTGTTGTCCATGCAAAAATATTGCTTTTAGCATATTTAAGTTCCCTACCTAAGACCCCTTGAATTCTTGCCCTTTGGTCAACTTGGATTATGTATCAATAGTAGAAGGGTGTGGGATCTCAAAAGGAAAAGGGGGGTTCAGACAAGCAAAGGGATGAATTGCAAGCTGAATCAAATAATTGGGGGAGGAGCTCTAAGCACAGAAATGGTGGCCATATTAATATCACTTGGCAAATAAGCTGGCACACAACTGCTCACCATCTTAATGGCACTCCGATTGTGAGCTGTACAGTCAGCCTTACACATATGTGGGTTTAATGTTTGTAGATTTGATTATTCATGGGTGATTTGCCACTGCCTCTGCTGCTGTCCTAATACCATTTTTAATAGCGACTTACAAGGTCTCACCTAATGTTCACAGTCTCTTTGCAGGCCCTGCAAGATGACTGAGAGAGATGCAGTAGACTGCTACAAACGTGAGGCAAGGTTTTCAAGTCCCTATTAAAAATGGCGTAGGGGAACAGTGGAGGTGGCAGAAAGCCCCACTAGCAACCCACTTTGAAGGAACCCCATTCCTTCTAAGGCAGAACCAGGCAATTGGCATGTACCCCACTGTGGATTCAAATGTATCGTACTTTTTTTGTGGGTATTATATATGAATGGAGGAGCTATAGCTATTTGTGATTTTTCCACTTTCATATGTGTCCCTCATTAATATGGAGGGACAACTGTATTTGACATTGTTCCATAGGTAACATTTATGCAAATTTTGTATTTTTTTAATCCTAAAAAGGTTGGTGCATTAAGCACATAGTTTAAAGATGTTTATAATTATTAGTTCATTAAATCCATCTGTTCCAGCTACTCAATGTACTCCTCCCATATGTGGAAGGCCATCATGTCAGTGGGTGGATTTCCCAGACAGTCTTTAGTCCTGATGTGTCTCCTTTTTGAAAGGAGTTGATCACTACCTAAGAGAAGCTGCCTTGTGCTAGACTCCTGTGTGGCAGATTCTGCCAGACTTTATAAACTAGTTTGGGAGAGTAGTTTTTGCTGAGCAATGCCCTGTAGCTGTGGGAGCAGCCCTCCCTACTCAGTATTTGGATATACTTGCAGTTGTTGCATTTCAGATAGGTTTAGGGATGTACATGTACCTCACCTATTTCTAGTTTCACATTCATGGGAAATTGCAAACATCTGTTCAAATAGGAAAGCTCTTCTTCCTCTGTTTGGAAGAAGGATCTGGTGGAATACATTTCTTGTAAACCTCCAGTAAAACACAAAAGTAATTTATATGAGCATTAAGTCCCATCATTTAAAGCAGAACATCTAAAGAAATGTGTCTGGAATCAAGTTTATACTGAGCTTATATGAACACTTATTTTTATTTAATACAAGCCTCCTATACAGCCACACAGCTCTTTCTAAAAGAAAGAAAAACATGGGCAGGTCCATGCTGCAGGAGACTGTAAGAGAAGTAAACAAGAGAAGCCAGGGATAAAACTCCAATTAACGTTAGTTCTATATATAACTTGCTCAGTTTTGCATTCTTGCACTGGTATGGTGGAATAAAGATCAAGTTCCCTCTTCAGTTTTTCTTCCAGATCATTCCATGTAAAAGGCAGGTGAATTATGGTTAATTGTCAGAATTGGCATGCATTCAAAAATATTTTAGGGACAGGGTTTCAGTTTTCTGAAAGGAAGTTTCATTTCACATCATTTTGCCTTCTCTCTCTCTCTCTCTTTTATGTCATTTCTAGGGTTTTGCTTTCTTTAAGGCACTGGTCAGCAAAAAAGCTGGTTTGACAGTCTAAACAAGAGTGGATATTGTGGACCTTCATAGTCTCTTAGACTGTCAACAGACTTATTAAAAATAAGAAGAGCCTTGTGTATATATGCTTCAAGTCCCGTGTTGACTTATGGGAAGCCCACTGATTTCATAAGGTTTTCTTAGACAAGGACTACTCAGAGGTAGTTTACCAATTCCTTCCTCTGAAATATAGCCTACAGCACCTGGTATTTGTTGGTGGTCTCCTATCCAGATACTAACTAGGGCTAACCTTGCTTACCTTCCAAGGAATAGACTAAAAACAGGCTAAAAATTTAATCAGTTTTTCTCTGAAAAAATAAATGTAAAATACATATTGGCTTTTCTAGTCAGTGCACTTTGAAGAGCAAGGTTAAGTTTCCCATTTTTTCTCCCCCTTATGTAGCAGTACTTTTTGTCATTCAAAGTGCATTTGGAAATTGCTTCTGTTTGAAGGCATTGCCAAGCAGGTACAGTTGAGGCTGAAGGCAGTGACCCAAATACCTGTTGTCAACTTCAGCACATGCTGACCCATTTATGTGGGCTGATAAAATAAACGCCCAGCTTGCCATGATATCTTTTAGAGTGCCAGTTGTCAAGGCAAGGTAATATATATGCTGAAAATGCATATGGTCAGTCTACCTGTGTATTCGAAACCCAAATCTATGTATTTGGAATCCAAAATTCAAGGATTAGTAGCATAATAACTCTTCTGTCATCATGCCTGCAGAAATTATTCGAGTTGGATATTATTAATATACAGATGGTAGTGGCTCTGCGATTTTGATTACTAATTGGATAAAGCCTCTTGAGTGGTGGCCCTACACTAGAAGAGGCAAGGCATGAAATTTAAGGATTGTCTTTGCTGAGTCTCAAATTTGTGGATATTCTGTCAAAAGTAATGGTTGCCATTGAAGTAGATCTGTTAATTTATTGGCAGGAAAGAAAAAAACTAAAGACATGTGGCACCTTAAAGACTTCCCACATTCATTGTGGCATACATTTTTGTGAATTTAAATGCACTTCTATAGGTCGTGACATAAAAAGCAAGTCCAATAAGTACCACAGGGCTATGTTATTTTTGTGCAAAGTGAAAATGATAGCACTGTCAGCAGTAGACTCTTTGCTGGTCCTGGGAAGTTTGGGAAACAGATATTGCATCAAATGAGCTCCCTGTGAGTGTTATACAAATTGTCTTGGACTGGTTTATCTAGGAGAATGAGGCCAATGCTGGCAATGTACTGTAAGAGGCATTCATATTTAACTTACAATACAAGGTTTTGTTATAACTATTTTGTTTTGTTAAGATAAAATGGAGATATATCTTGGGCTTGTTAGAAGAAAGATAGACTACGGTTGCAGGAAAACCCCACACTAAAGGATTAGCCAATGTTTGCTCTCAGGAGGATTTTTTTATTTTTTAAAAAATATTGTATTGCTGCCCTTTTAACTGTTTTTGTTTCTTGTTCTGTTGTTTGGTCTTGTGGTTTCTTTTTGTTGGTATCTTTTGTGCTGTCATGTGATGTCATGAGCCATCTTGAGCTTTGTTTTGCTGATCAACCAAGGAATAAGAAGACCAGACACAGAGAATTAGGTTGGAAAGTGCCTCTTTGTCTAACCTAGAACTTGTTTAAACACAGTTGAACTTGGAAATGTGCAAGGGAGGGAGCAACCTAGCACAGGATCAGCTGAGGTCAGGTATCACTGCATGACTTCCTCCTGAGCCTTCCCTTGGGAGAATCATTTGAGCCCCAACAGCAACCCAGTAGCTGGGCTGTTCCCTGTCTAGCCTGCTACTGGAATGCAGACACAAGGAACCTCACATCCAAGTCACAGGACTTAAGTGAGGGCAAAAGTCCCCCAGGCCAGCCCCACAGATAATCTCTTTCTCCAGCTCTCAAGATAAAGAGGCAGTTCCAGAGCCCTCTCCTTCACCAAACGGTGCGAAAGTGCTCACCATAACTCTTATTTCTCCCCTCGGTACCTGCCATGGTCAAGGGACAAGTATCTCCTTAGTCCTTTCACCCCACAAGGCTGGCCAAAAGGAACATCATCTCTCATTGCAAGTTCCTCAGATAAATGCATGCTGTCTGCTCTGTAGAGCTCAGGATGCTGAAATATTATATTGAGATGTAGGAGAAAGTGGCCCAACCCCCTGTTTAGGGCATTCCAAAGCTCCCTATTTACCCTGCTGCAGCCTGTATCAGTGCATCAGGAATGACCCTCACCTTGCCAGACTTGGTGAAGCAAAATGGCCAACCACATCAATATTATTCCTGGCCATCTGTTTTGTTTGACCTGAAAGTCATATAGAGCTTGGAGGATGAGTGTTTTGCTCTTCAACAAACCCAGGTCATTCCTTCCCAGGTGAATGACCAAAATGTGAATGAGGTCCCTTGTGTTCCCCAAACAGTAGAGGCAACAAAGCATGCCACTGAAGGCCTCTTTTCCTAAGTTGCTGCACTGTGGCCTGGTTGCTCAGCCCAAGCTGAGCACCAAAATAGCCATTTCAGGCCTGGTGTACCACCCACTGAACTATACTGTTGCCACAAATCAAGACCCACAGCCTCTCCAGACAAAATCTAGAATCTGCAAAATATAACAGCATTAGAAAACAAAACCATACATTTCATGAACTGAGAGGTTGAACATGGGATCTCCATGTTCGAACATGGGATCTCCAACACCCAATATGCTGGATGTTTCCTGCACCAAGACCCATGGCAAAGACCTTGGAAACTGCTCTAGTCCAAAATGAATGGGTCCCAAATATAACCCCTTGAAGACCTAAAGACTTTAAGGCCTTGAAGATAACAGACAAAAATTGTTACCTGGTAAGGAATGAAAGGTCAATGTGACTAAATAATAGACTTAGTCCTCATACATGATTACCCTCCCATAATTCTGTAATAAACAACTGGGCATAGGGCTGTATCGTGACAAGGTCCCAAAGTTACCTTTGTCCCTGTCCCTCTCTGATCTCTCTTACAGGTACAGATCAACAATACAGCCTGCTGCCCAGAAAGCATTAAATCTCTCTGCTGTAATGCCCTACATGACAACCCCCTCTAGAAAACACAACCAACCCACTAACTTGAAAGTATGAAAAAGGCAGTCAAAGACACTACATGAAACAGAATGATCTCATAATCAGAAGAGCAAAAAAGCTGACCAAATATACCCCAACGCTTTAAGGACATCAGATGATAATGGGTAAGACACCCTGGCCTACACCCAAGACCATCCTTCCAGCACCTTTCAAATCCTGAAATCAGTTGTCACCCAGATACTCTTGCACCCTGGCAGCAAAGGACAACACTGACAGCCTAGCCTGAATGGACTGTGGAGAAAAACACCTTCTCCTCAGGTGTATACAGAATTGCAAAATGCAAAATTTAAATGACCAATGAGCTCCTGAAATTCAGAAACCCTCTGTCGCTAATCCCTGTTTCTCCTCTGATAGGCTACAGTGCTGTTCCACAGTGTCACAATAGTAAAGGAGACCAAACAATGATTCAGTCTCTTGGTCTTCTTGTAAGATAGTGGCATGCTCAACTCAGATGTAAAAACTCCCTCATCAAAAAAGCACACTGTCCTGTTTCTGGCTGTCCTATGAAAAAAAAAATCATCCACAAAATAAATAACATCTTTCTTTTCAAACCTAAGCTTAAGAAAAGTACTGAACTTTTCAAATGTGACACATGATGTTAAACAACCCATAAGAAGAGCCTGGTCCATGTAAAACAGGCTGACAAAAGAAAAACCTGATAATGTCACATTTCACCAACTTACCCCAAGTCTGTTCCTGCACACCTCCTGAGCCACTGCATCAAAGGGTGTATAATGAACAGGACAGAGCTCTACAGAAATGGTATCATCAGTGGACTCCCCCTTGGGATAAGACAAATAATGAATAAGCCTGAATTCACCAGGTGCCTTGTTGGGAACATCCTCCAGGGATGACATCCTCAAATTGGGTGGGATGATGTGAATGGACATATAACCCTCCCTTTTGACATTTCCTTACAGATCTTGTTTCTAAGAACATATTCCAAACCCAACACAAAATGTAAATTCTTGGATTGGAAAGGATAGCTGGTTCCTTGAAATGGGATCTGAAACCTGCCTTGTACTCTTCCCTCAGATAATGGGCAGCAACTTGGTCAGGATAAAGCTGAAAAGAAAAAGAAGAAAAGCTCCAGCTGATCCAATTTAGTTGGGGTGGGTTCCCTTTGAAGGTGGAGGGGCATCTCCATTCCCCATTTCCCTAACTGGTTATCCCTATGCCCTTTTCCTCTCTGGAGTTGCAAAAGAAATGCGCTCCTCCACAAACACAGTACTCTTGTCAGAATTTGCAAGTCTGGCATGCACAAGCCCCTCTGGACCCCAAATTCCCATCACAGCAGTCTGGGCTGTTGGTCAACAGTAGCCTACTGCTTATTTCATCCCAACCTGGGCCTTTTGGACCACATGACCGCTGTGTAATCTCTCACCTTGAGATGGTTGAGCGAGTGTCATAATTTGGAAGTAGCTGCATCTAATCCCACCTGAGGGTGGGGTTAATTGCAGGCCTCATAACCAAATAGGCCCTATAAATTATATCTGTATACTGCAGGAGCGAAAATTTCCTTCATGGCTCTGCCCTGACAATAACCCCTGCATAGATTAAAACAAACAAACAACTAATTACTCTAAATCCTATCTACCCTACCTGTAGGCAGTTACTCTTTGTCATCCAACTCCTCCTTGTTCTTATTCTCCAATTCACAGTAAAGAAGGGTGAACACATCCATGTATTTGCTACACAGGATCTTGTCCTTAGTGGATTGCAATAAATAATTTCACAAGGGTTATGTCTGTTTCCTGTATGGTACACCATAAAAAACTGTATTATATCCACTGCTGTTGGACTGCATACTCCCTAAAGGCCCATAAAAACACCACAGAGGATAAGCTACTTGTGGGGGGGGAAGCTGAGGAGGCATATGGAAGTGCCTTAGACTCAAACCAATGCAGAGTCTCTGACACTATTCACTATACCAACCACCTCAGCCAATCATGATCATTCTCCATCCCTGACAGAACACTGCCATTTAGACTCTGCTTCTCCAAAGTATCTAAAAAATCAAAATATGTTTGCTTGCTTGCTTGCTTAAGAAACTTCAGATTTAGTTGGGACTACAGACTGCTTAAAGGAAACCTGGGCCTTCTCAAGAGCTTCAAGTCTGGCCAGAATAGCTGACAATCCACCCCCTTTCCCTTCCTCATCAGAGAAATCAGACAACACTGGAGAGGGGGGGACAGTTGACTGGTTGCCTTTTAGCTGGACCATTCCCCTTAGAATCTTCACCCCCTTTTTTGGAAGCCATTATTAATTATTGGGGCTAGCTACTAGCCGAACCTTTAACAAACAAGAAGCTAGGGTCCAAACACGGCCTACCTAATCTTCCATTGGCACAGATTGTCAAGGAGTAGGCCTGTGAAGGGGCCAAGAGGTCTAGCAGGGCCTACCTGGTCCCACTGAGTCTGTGAAAACTGCTAGGCCTACTGAGTTATGAAAGAGTCTGCTGGCCTGCACAGGAACCTAGGGAGGCTTACCAGGCCTCCAAAGGGCCTCTCTAGTTGCCTCATTTGAGCTGGTTTGTTGAGATGGGACTCTTGGATGGGGCAAACATTATAGGAGGCTGTGATATTTGTAATAATTAATAGAAATATCATTTGAATTTTTTTTTAATCTTGGACTGTTTTCTGGCAATTGCTAGCACAAGCTGAAACATTTTATTCCCACTCTCATTGCAAGACATATCAGAACAGAAGTCTCACTCTCTTCTCTCTCTCTTTTTAAACTGCATAAAACCTTATCACACTGCGCTGTTATGACTGCCATGGCAACATCCTATGGAATTCTGGGGTTTGTAGTTTAAGTTAGGTCCAAGAGCTCTCTGACTGAGAATGCTAAATGCCCTCCGTAAACTGCAAAATCCCAGGATTCCACAGGATGTTGCCATGGCTGTTAAAGTGGAACATAGTGCTATAACAGTGTAGTGAAGTGGTTCTCAACCTTCCTAATGCCGTGACCCTTTAATACAGTTTCTCATGTTGTGGTGACCCACAACCATAAAATTATTTTCGTTGCTACTTCATAACTGTTATGAATCGTAATGTAAATATCTGATATGCAAAAACTGATCAGCATCCAGATTAAGTTCCCATGGTACAGATTTTTTTTGTTTTGTTTTTTGCAGTAGTTGATGATTTTACAATGCATGATTTTACATTTACCCAGTAATTATAATTCATGAAGTGTCATTTTACCTCCACTACTGCTGCTTTCAACACAGTTGAAATTTTAGAGGCTGCGGCCAAGTGAAAATGACTCCTACCATTCAAACTTTCTTGTGGGGAGCAAGGCAGCCCACCCTCAGGCTCATGGCACTGGCTGAACCAACTGATTGTGCTACCTGTAGCCCACAACACATGTGGCGAAGTGGCCTCTCTCTGACCCACTGATGCTTCTACCTCAACGTCCCAAAATACACAACACAGGCCATTTCCGCTGTTATAGTGCTATTATTCCACTTTCAACATCCTATGGAATCCTGGGGTTTGCAGAGGCCCTTCCCTAAACTGCAAACCCCAGGATTCCATAGGATGTTGAAAGTGGAATAGCAGTACTATAACAATCCAGTGCAGAAATGGCTACAGTTGCACACAACCCTCTGGAAAACGCTCAGTCCTCTTCCTACGTGCATCTTTTCACCGAGGGAAAAAAAAATCAGAGGAATCCAAACTAAAAATCTCCCCGCTCTTCAGTTCGTTGGAGCGGACATACTACAGACAATAAGCTGACAGCTTAAGGCTGCAATCCTATGCACGCTGCCCAGTGAGGAAGCTGCCCTGGAGAGTTACTGCTGAGTAAACATGCTTAGGATCGGGCTGTGAGGTGGGTGGGTGCGGGTATGCTTGCCACTATCCCTCCTCTTTCCCAGCCCATTTCATGAGGGAAAGGGCTCCCAAGGCCGGCCTCATAGGACCCGGTCTCCTCCCTTACCCCTCCAGTGAAACTGCCACCGCGAGGGGCGACCTTCTCTCTGCGACTCTCTCCCTCCTCCGCCCCATACTCAATCTCCCCCTCCTCTGTGGAGGCGCTGGGCTTTAGCTGCTTGGCCTGGCTCTCATACATGCCGTCCTCCTCTTCCTCATACTGCTCCCCAGATGATGGGGAGGACATGGTGGTGGCTGGTTCAGCAACGGGGTGCGGGCGGGCGGATGCTGGGGACTCGCAACCGGCGCGCAAACCCCCTGCGAGGAGATGAATAAATCAAGCAAACAGACCCGTCAAAGATGCTCTCGAAGATGCTCTTTCCATCTCTAGGGTAAAAGCCAGATGAAACTGACAAATAAATAAAAAGTTATGGGTAGCTTCTTATAAGACATGGGAGGACTGGAGTAGGAAAGTCCCTGAAAAAAGGGTAGGGCTATCAAGGGAGGGTGAGGGAAGCTGGTACAAACTGCCAGGGTCCAGCAGTCCAGAAGGGGGTTTAGGACCCAACTATGTTGCATATGTTTTTGTTAGCAGTATCACTGTTTCTTGATTTGTTTTTGGCATCCATTATTAAATTGGTGTATTTCAAAGAAAATAATAATTATGTACAAAATTTCAGATTCAGGGTGAAGATGTTTAGCCAGTCCACTAGGCACTCAAAACTGCTGCCAGTCTGTGAGAGACTTGAAACTGAATCTGGAAGGGAAGCTAGATTTCTCAGGAGTTGCTCCTGCCATTGCCAAATTCAATAAAATATCTTGACAGTCCAGGATCTTGTCTAGCTCCTTCATAGCTGCCCTCCCAGCTCTTAGTCTTCTTCTGATTTCTTGATTACAGTCTCCATTTTGATTCATTACTGAGCCACGATATAGAAAATCTTGAACTGTTTCAATGTCTTCATCATCTGTTTTAAAATTGTGTAAATCATCTATAGTCATTCTTTTGTTTTGTTTTCTTAATGTTTAACTGTAACCCTGCCTTTGAACTTTCTTCAGTAACTGTTCCAAGTCTTTGTTATTTTCTCCTGGTACTATGGCAGCGGTTCTCAACCTGTGGGTCGTGACCCCTTTGGGGGTCGAACGACCTTTTCACAGGGGTCGCCTAAGACCATCGGAAAATACGTATTTCCAATGGTCTTAGGCTCCATTCCCTTCTCGGTGGTGGTGCGTAAGCACGAGCCACGCGCTCGCGTCCTCCTGCCCCCTGTTCATAAGGGACTGAAATAGCTCCCCTTCTCCACTACTGGGAGAACCTCCTGTCTGATGGGCCAGCTGGGGGGGGCGGCGGCAGCACTGGGGACAGGCCCCCTCCTCACCACAGCCCCTGCCCCCCTCGCCCCGGAGGGGGGCGCTGCAGAAGGGCCGGGGGGCCGCAAGGCAGCGCTTTTCCGGGGGAAGAGCATCACCCGGCGCAAAAGACAAAGGCGCTGGGATTCTTCCCCCTCCCCTGGCCAGGGTCAACACTCTGGAAACTTTTCCCCCACTGCCCCCCCCAGTGGAAACAAAAGCGAAGCAGAAGCAGAGCCCGGGGGGGTGGTCTTGGAGTTTTTTCCCAGGGGAGACGCACGGCTCCTCTTTCCCTCCCTGCCTGCCCCCCTGTTCCTGGCCGGTGAGGCGGCCTTTGCCGGGGGGGAGGCATTGTAAATAATAAATAAATTATTTTATGGTTGGGGGTCACCACAATGTGAGGAACTGTATTAAAGGATCGTGGCATTAGGAAGGTTGCAAACCACTGTACTATGGTGTCATTTTCATATCTTAAATTGTTGACATTTCTTCCTCCACTTTTCATACCTCCTTTCTCAGAGTCTAATCCTGCTTTACTTATGATACATTTAGTATACAAGTTAAACAGATAGGTGATAAAATGTAGCCTTGCCAATTGGAAACCATTCTTTTTCTCTGTTTCTCTTGATGGCAGCCTCTTGTCCTGAGTACAAGTTATGCATCAGGACAACCAAATGTTGTGCCACACCCATTTCTTTAAGAGCAATCTATAAAGCACAGGTTGATTTTCTTCTAAAATTCTTTGGTGTACTCCATTATCCAAAATATAATTACCATTTGATGGCCCATTATTCAACATATCATTGCATTATGATCCCTAGTGCCCTTTCTTTTCCTTTCCTGAACGCAGCTTGGACAGCTGGCATTTCTTGCTCCATATATGGTAGAACTGTGTTGCAGAATTTTGAGTGTCACTTTGCTTGCATGGGAAATTAATGCAGTGGTTCTGTAGTAACTGCAATCCTGGGTGTCCCCTTTCAGTGATTGGAATGTATATTAAGCAATTCGAATCTGTGGGCCATTGTTCTTTTTTTCCATATTTGTTCACATATGTTAGAACTAATATAGATTCTGTCTCTGTAACTTGAAGCAGCTCTAAAGGTAAGCTATCTGTTTTGGGGGATTTCTTCAGATCGTGTTTTGGCATAATGGTTGTGTTAGTGTGCTTCTTCAGCTTTACTCCAATTTTTTATATCACCAGTTCATGGTCTGTGCCACAATCTGCTCCTGGTCTTGTTCTTCCAGAGAGAATGGAGCTTCTCCACTTTCTGCTTCTGATTGTGTAGTCTATTTGATTGCTATATTGGTCATCAGAAATTGAAGTAGTAAAGTGAATTAAAGTGAAATACAGTATAGTACTTACAATATTACACTGAAAATGACAAGGAATGTAAAACTGAAGCAAATGGCACCCTGTTCGCTTGCAGAATTGCACTGTCTCGCATTGTACACACTGTCTCATGTTTGCTTATTGTATACAATATTATATATGCTCTAAGGCTACCCAGTTTCTCAGTAGGACTCTCAGTTACTCTTTGTGATCTGATTACAGTGGTGTCCTTCTGCAAAATTATTGTGCTTGCGCAGTAAATTCATTGTCCTTGTCCAGTACACTCCATTGTAAAGTCCTTTTGCTTGAGTCCTTGTTTGTAATGTCTTCAAAACAAAGAGTGGTGATGCTGGCAGTCCTGATATGTCTCAGACAACCCATTGTTCATCTAATTAAAAAAAATAGCATTTGGTCTTATCCACATTTTTCTCTTCTACAGTCAGTCTTTGAATGTATCCCCTGCAATTATGAGGGACCTGTGATATTGATAGATATTCCCTGAAGTCTTATTGATATTATTTGGTCAGACTTCACATTATATCCTTAGACTGCTTTTGTTATATCTCTCCTCACTATTAATACCACCCCATTTCTTTTTATATTTTCATTTCCTCTGACTCAGAATGTCCCATTCCTGTCTATTTTAGCTCGCTTATGCCAAGTATTGCAACGTATATATCTTTCATTTCTTGATTTACTACGTCTAGCTTCCCCTGATTCATGCGTCTCACGTTCCATGTTCCTGTAATATGTGTTGTGCAGCTTCAGACTTTCCTTTCACCTCCAAGCACACCAACAGCTGAATGTCCTTTCTGCTTGAGTCCAGTTGCTTCATTAGCTACTCACAGTTGTCCTCTGCTCTACCCAGTAGCTTGTTGACTGCCTTCTGATCTGGGAGTCTCATCTTCTGGCACTACATCTGATTTCATTTTGGATTGTCTCACCATAGAGTTTTCATGGTAAAAGACATTCAAAAGGTGTTTACCATGCCTTCTTCTGTGCAGTACTAACAAATATTAGCTGTGGTACCACTGCTGTTACTTTTGAGAGAATCCTCAGCCAGTGTCACCCACTACTATTGCTGCTGTCCAGTAGCTGTTTGGTACATTTAATCTGGCTCCTCAGCAAAAGCCTATCTGACATGGGAGACCCTATTAGCAACACTGCTACTGTCAGCATAGACTCTTCCTCACAGGAGCATGCAATTGCCCCTCCATGGAAAAATAATGCCCTGGTGAGGTTTTCTGTTTTAGTTTATTTAAAAAACTAATTAGTTTTAGACAAACTTACATGTACATTTTTTAACATTGTTTTAAACTATTTTAAGACTTTTTAAATAGTCTGTTTAACTTGTTAAAGTGTTCAATGTTTTTAACCTTTTAAAAATCATTTTATTTTTATACTGTACAAATTAAGTTAGTTTTATTGTATCTTAACTTGAGATCTTAAGACAGAGGATGACACACTGAAAACAAACAAGCATGTGGATGGGGAGGTTGAAATCTCTCTCTTTTAATTTTAAAATACCTGTCTGCACATGGGGGCATGGTTTAAAAAGATTGGATCATACCAATTAGACTTTTGTTTTTCCTTTTTATTTTACTATTGGGGGCATAAAATTTTAATTAAAAAAATTTGAGGCTACACATAATTACAATAAGTTTAAGAAAACTGTCGCTTGGGGCTATACATTCTTAGAAGAAAGTGAAGCAGAAAATAATCTTAAATTCTACAGTGCATATTTAATGTATCATGTTCTTTATTTCGGGTGTGTTCAATGCAAGGGCGTCTCCCAAAGACTGAAGTATGCAAAGAACAAGGTTTATATGCGAATAGGCATTTCCTCTAAAAACTATGGACCCAAGCCCTTTAAGGAAAACATTCGCTTTGAATTGCACCTAGAAATTACCTGGAAGTCAACAAAACTCTCATAGCAATCATTTTATGCTCTATCTGTGTAACAAGCACCAGTTAACCACTGAATTATTATGTTCCAAAAGATTTGGTTTCAGCAGGTTTTCAAAAGCAGAGTGACTTACAGCAGTTAAAGGGGTACTGGACAGATCTTAAAACAATGTGTGATAACTTTGTATGAGTTAAGCTATTTGTGTATATCTATCTGTCTATACAGTATCTGCTATGTAGAAAAGACTGCATTTCATACCCAGAGTATGAAATGATTAAAAAGATTAAATATTTGTTTAATTTAGATATCTAAGTTAAAAAGAAGCGTGGGTTTATAACTTAGTGAGGCTCTTGTGCCAATCATATCCCTGATATATATTGCCCTTAATAAACATTGGAAGACTTCATACCTCCCTATCCCTTATGTTTGCATTGTATTTCTTTTTTGGGAAGATGAGAACATTCTGAACTTTCCAAACAAGTACCATCTCAAGCCTCTACAATCTGTTCCTCAGTTGTTTGGCAGCAGTTAACAATCATGTCCAGAAACATTAGCTGAATGGGGATAGTTGAATCTGCTGTATTCCACACTCTTTCCTAAACAAGAACCTTTCGAAACATTCCGAAAAAGTACCACCAACAAAGGAGCTGTATGCAAGATGGATACAAATGTGTATTTGGCTAGGAACCAATGTGGTATAGTGGTCTGAATACTGTACTGGGAGTCTAGTAGACCATGGTTCAAATCCCTACTGTGTGACCTTGGGCAAATTACACACACTCAGCTTTGAGGAAGCCAGTGCCCAACCTGCTCTGAATAAATCTTGCCAAGAAAAACTTATGATAGGGTAGGTGTAAGTCAGGGTCTACATGAAGGCACATAACAGCAATAAAGAATTAATTGAGTTGTGGTGTTAAATGCACATTGCTCTCTCCATTTCTAAAGCAAAGAGGGTTATTGATTGGTTGTAAAGAAACATCAAGTGGTAAAAGTGACCGAGTTAGCCAGGCCTAATCTCCACAACCACTCTATTCAGACACTGTGTGTGTTATGTGTGTTTCCTGCAAATGAATACAGAGCTGAGGGGAATTAATATTTTGGACTACAGTACCCAGAATCCACCAGCCGTCACGGGCCAGTCTTCCCTCCTATGATGTCTAGAGAGGATGAGTGCAAGAGAGGAAGCAGGAACAGACTCTCCCTCCTCTTGCTTGCACACTTCCTCATGCCACCCCCAGAAGTTGCAGTCCTCAGAGGAAGAAAAGTACCACTTGAAGACAGCAGGACTGGGAGATTCCTGACTGAGGGATTCCCCTTTTCTTTTCCAACCACAGCTGAAAGTGTGAGAAAAGCGAGGAGAGAGTTCTCTTTAATATACAGCTGTATCTCTTGAGCCTGTCAGCGTCTTCTTTTTTTCCCCCAGTAAGAAACTAGGAGTACCAAGTGCCACTTTTCAAATACAGATTAAGTGCCTTGTTTAGTTATGCCTTGAGAGAGCTGAATTTTTTTTTGTCTATCTGTTTCATGAGAATAAAAGGAAAAAGAAACTGAAAGTGAAAAAAGCAATTTGTTGAGAAAAGCACACTAAAAAGAAGGTTGGTGTACTTTGAAAAGGTTCTAAACCAACTAGTATGCACAGATGTATTTTTAATATATTTTTTAAAACAGCATTGTATACAAAATGTAAAACAATCCCTTTAAAAATATATGTTTAAGTAAAGTAAATAATTAAGAAAAAATTTAAAAATATGAGTTGGGAAGTGAGAAGGTGAAGTAGCACTGCAAATAAAATACAGTGGCCTCTTCCACTTTTGCAAGGGTTCAGAGCCCTCACACAAGTCAAAAAATGGCAAATTAACTCCCTCTGTGCAAGTGAGCACCCCCTCCCATTCCCTTGCCTTTTGCAAAAGGCAAAAGGCAGGGGAATGGGAGGGGGGAAATGGAGAAGCAAGCGGGTGCCTCACAGATAATCAAATTCATGAAAATCAAACCTCCAAATGTGGGGAGAGGACTGTTAATATCTTTTAGGGGCAACCCTCTCACAATTTTCCTCCTATGGCTGCAGCTCTTGATCATAGTGAAATGAAACTGTATTATTGTGATTCTTCAAACTTTCCATTAAATGCATTGGGCATTTTATCATTTTATAAGTTTGAACTTTTCTCAGTACCACAAACCCTCCAGCATTTCACAGATGAAAACAGGGACACGTGTGGTCAAGCAACACCCATGTGTGGCCAAGATGGGCAGAGTTATTAGTAAGGAAGAAAAGACAAGTTGGAGAGGCTGCAGCAGTTTGCTTTTGCCTGAGCCTATTGGAAAGGCAAGATTCTGCTCCAAGCTGAGTTAACTTAATGCAAATAACTTTTGTACTTTGAACTCCATTTGCAGCAGCTGAAATAAGCCAAAGAGGAAGGTGGGAGGAGGGAGAAAAACCGGAACACTTTAAAAGCAGCTGAAAAAGTGAAAGAATAGAGGATTAAGGCCATTTCTGCACTAGCCTGTTAAACTAAACTGCCAACTCCAGGATTCCATAGGATGTTGAAAGTGGAATAATAGCACTATAACAGGCTAGTGCAGAAATGGCCTTAATCAGTACCCTATGGAATCCTGAAGTTTGCAGTTTAAACTAAACTGCAAATCCCAGGATTCCATAGGGTACTGAAAGTGGAATAATAGCGCTATAACAGGCTAGTGCAGAAATGGCCTAATTGAAACTGTTCCTGTCATACTGGGTCAATTGGAAGGTTATAGTATAGTTTTTGCCTTCCTTAATTTCCTTTTTGCTTTGTGTTCAGTGCTGCACCCGCTTATCTGCTCCAAATCCTCCCCGTGGCTTTCTCTTTGCAGTGTTCCAACTGCATCTGTGGTTGCAAACATGTAACTAGGCATAGGTAGGAGTGGAAGCCTCTAGGCGGTGATCTGAGGCTGACCATATCATTAGGAAAATGCTGCTGTTCCTCTTTTCCTGACTTCCTCATTCTTATGTTACCCTTTTCTCGTTTTAAACAGAAGAAAAATGATGTTGGAGTTGCTTACAATCAAAAGCTTGTTGAATATGGTTAGCTCCTAATTAACAACTATAGAAGAAGACAGTACTAGCTACTCTTGTGTATGATATCTGAAGCTGCTGAACTCCTTATGTTGCACTGCAGTTTAGACACTGATCTGCTTAGCTTTAATGGTGTCAGAGGATCATGTGCTCTTTACCCCTTGAGTTTCATGGTCAAGTAAAGAAAAACAAAAAGAAACAACAACAGCTAGGATCTGAATTCTTATTATTTGATAGGGACAATGTGGATATTGCATTACCCAGTTTATTGGCCTGATGCTCCACATTTTTTGAGAGACTTGTGGATAACTTAATAGAACTGGAATCACTTTCCAGTCATATGTTGCTGGTTACATAGAAGGGAACTGAAAGTCTAGTGACTTTATTAGTTACTCAACATGTCTATTTCGGGGAGGTAATAAATTGGCAGAACATAGTGACCTCCTCCAAAGTGACTCTTTAATGTAGATATTTTGTGAAACTTTATCAGGACCAATGTGGAAGCTTAGGCAATTGAAATGTCATTTTCACTCCTCTATCTGAAACCTCAAGTTTCAGGTTTTTGGCTGCACGTCCCAAGCTTCACACATTCTGATTCAAACATACAAAGATCTATCTATATTGCCAAGAAAAGGGTTATATCTTCTAAAACTGCATATGACAAAAATTGTCAGATGTGGATATCCATGTTATCAAAGCATGCTTATCAGACAGGCCAGAGATGGCAGCTGTGACAAAAATGCACCAGGGCAGAGTGTTAGTTAATATGAACTAATGAGGCAGGTTTTTTTGACTGTGAGTTTGTAATGTTAATATACTGTTTTATGAGGAGGATCCTTCAGTGGTTATTGTTTAGGGGAAAAGTTACTGGTGAATTCAAGTGGTTAACAAAAATGTGAATGGAACAGTGTGATCAGTCTCTTCAAGTCATGGTGACTCCATGAATTTCATAGAGTTTTCTTAGGCAAGGAATACTCGTGGTTTTGTCAGTTCCTTCCTCTGAGATATAGCCTACAGCACCTGGTGTTCATTGATGGTTTCCCATCCAGGTACTGACCAGGGCTGACCCTGCTTAGCTTCCAAAATCAAACAGCATCTTGTGTCTTTAGGGTATTTAGACTCTGATCATTGTGTGTATATGGTTCAAGCTGACTGTCAAATTATGGCAACCCCATTAATTTCATATGGTTTTCTTAGGCAACGAATACTCAGAGGTGGTTTTGCCACTTCTTTCCTCTGAAATACAGCTTATAGCACACGGTATATACATTGGTGGTCTCCCATCCAATTACTAACCAGTGCTGACTCTGCATGGCTTCCAAGATCAGACAGAATCTGGTACCATTAGGGTGTTACAGGCTACTAATTCCTGAAAGCTGCTATAGTTATGATAGCTTGTTATTATTAGCTCTTCCCTGCAAAATTAACCTCTCACATATGAACAGAAGAACAAAATGGTTGTGAGCTACAACAAATTTGAGTAGTAACTACATTTAACAGTCACTTATTATGATGCAATCCTATGCATGTTTGCAACAGACTAAATCCCATTAAACTTAGGATTTACTGCTGGATAAACATTAATAGATAGGGTTGCACTGAAAGTCTACTATCACTTGTGGTCTCAACAAACTCATGTTAAGCATTTTTGATATTATGTCTAAGAAACTTGGGTGATTATTGTTTTTCCTACCATGCCATTAAATGCTGGGCACTAATGTTTAAAAAGCCCTGTCAATATGCAAAAAAAAATTGATCTCCTTGGCACTTAGCAGGGATTGCATATTGTGCACTGTGTTCTTTTAGCATGGGGTTGCGATCTTTTATATGTATGTAGGGCTGAATACTCTGAAAGTACCAGAGTCTGTCTGATCTTGAAAGCTAAGCAGGGTCAGTCCTGGTCAATACTTGGATGGGAGACTGTTAAGGAACACTAAGTGCTGTAAGCTATATTTCAGAGGAAGGAACTGACAGAAAACCACCTCTGAGTACTCCTTGCCCAAGAAAATCCTATGAAATTCATGAGGTCACCATTAATTGTCAAGTGACTTAAAGGCAGGCATGCATATACAAGCACACACACTTTTGCCCATTGCCTATAGGCTACATATAACGTATTTGCACATATGCAGAGAGGGAACTGAATTCCTGTTGCAGATGAGGCTGTGTTCTCTCTCTTTGCCATCCCATTCTGTCTTCTTCCCTGCCCAGTAGACTGTTGGTGGACGGACAGATAATTCTTACCAGAAGTCTGCCCTGATTGTAGATGGCTTGTGAAATTGGTCTGAGAGTTGCACAAAGTTATGCTGATAGCCAGAGGTTGCTCATCTGTGCACCGGAGTAGGAATCATGTGGCCTTCCCATGATTGTTTGCCTTAGGTTATGCTAGCTAGGATTGCTAGAAATTACAGTGCATGAGAAGATATGATACTGGATTTCCTTGATAACCGAACTTTTTAAAAGTACCTTTAACCTACCTTAAACTGCTACTGTTCCAGGGGCCAAAAGAGATCTAAATGGGCCTTGCCCAACCTCTCTCAGCTTACTAGAGAGTAATCTTTGTGCAGTCTCACTGCAGGTTCTCTGCCCGCATAAAGTGATTTTTCTAAGCATTCTGGAGTTTGGGACAGATGATAACACCAAGTCTGTGGCTTGTTATCAAGTAATTTCTGACTTATGGTGACCCTAAGGTTAAGTTTATGGTGACCCTGGGGTTTACTTTGCAAGATTTGTTCATAGGGGCTTTGCCTTTGCCACCTTCTGCAGCTGAGAGAGTATGACTTGCCCAAGGTCACCCAGTGAGTTTTCTTGGCTGAGCAGGGATTTGAACCCTGTTCTCCAAAGTCATAGTCTAATGTTTAAACCACTATATCATGCTGGCTCTCTAAGCTGGAATGTTATAAATGCTCTGTGTTCCAAAGGTAGGTCTTCAAGCAAGGTATTTATACTGGGGACTATACAGTCATCATTCCATTTTACTCTCACATTAATATTGTCCTTTCCCTAGCGAAAGCATCTCCAGGTGGAAAGTATTGTATATGTACTTTATAACTAGAGGTTTAATACCACTTTAACTACTGTGGCTTCATCTTCTTGAATCCTGGGATTTGTAGTTTGGAAAGGTACTTAAAATTCTCTGCCAGAGATCTTTAATGCACTCCTGTGATATACAGGCTTGAATCCTAGTTTTGGGGGGAAAGCAGGATACAAAGAGAGATGATAATGGTGTTAATAATAAGAAGAAAACAGTGCAGTATTAGAGCTCTCTAACAAATAATTCTAAGTATCTCACCAAACTACAAATTCTTTAGGATGGAGTCAGGATAGTTATAATGGTATCACATAGCTACAATTGTCTAGAATAGATACATCTTTAGTGTTACAGTTTCTGTTTTTAACAGTAACTATGTATTTTACAATTTCTCAGAAGCATCTGAAATTGTTACTGTTTAGTTGATTTAGGAAAAACATCTGAATTGTACAAAGCCTCAAGCCTGTGGTACAAAACACAACATCCACCTGTCTGGCATGTCTTTGATTCAATACCCTCAGTAATGCACAAGGCATAGCACAAGCAGACATTTGAGCCATATTCCTTCTCCATCATTTAGTGAGGTCATACAGTTAGACCACCAAAGGAGTGAAGCTATTCCTTAAGTTATAGTTGTGATGTATACTAGTTTTGTTTTCATTCTTTGAAAAAAAAAATACAGGTAACCAGTTGCTTTGTAACTAGCTACTTCCAATCTCTGTAAATGCCTGTCTTCACATTTAATTCTGTCCTGGCTTCAGATCACCCTTTCTTGAAGTAGTCCCTGCTCATGGAGTTCAAACCACATGTTCATCATTGCAAGCATGTGTAGAAAAAAAAACAGATAAGGATTACTTTGAACAGAGAAACAGCAGCAAGACTACCTGTGCTTTGTCTCTTCACCAACCCGACTGCTCTGTCTGATGTAGTTTCCCTAGCAATAATAGGGAATAATCTTGGGGTGCGGTTGCTTTTTCTGCTGTGACTCTGGTGAGATGCAAAGAAATTAGAGTCAAGTGTAATAACTTTAGTAGTATGAACTAATGCAGGGTTGTCATCGTCTGACAGGGCTGTTGTGCATTTAACAGCTATGTGACAGGTGTACGTTTAAGCTGTGAGTCTTTAACCACCAGGGCATTTCTATGCAGGGACAAGATTTATCTGTTGAATTTCTGCCACTTGTGAAGCTCCTGTGTGATGTTTTGTATTTAAAAAATGTGACAATTACAATGGCTATACCTAATATACAGTACAATGTTGTTGTACCTAGAGTCTATATTCCCTACCTAACACATGCCTTCCACTCAGAGGCACAACTAATCCTTGGATGTTTTCATCCCCTGTATTTGAGAGCCACTTAATTAAAGAGTATTACATCCTGTTTTTTGTTTATCCATATGCATTCCAGAATGGCCTAAAAACAGAATAAACACAATAAACAAAATGCAGATTGTCAATGAAAATGAAGGCAGGCAATAGAAGACACTAGTATTCATGCTTCTTTAAAAATTAGTTACCCCCAAAACTCTAAATCCCACAATTCTGAAACAGCACTATTTAGATTTGGTTGTTGAAAGACAGCCAACAAATGTGATGTCAAGCAAGTCTCAGTGCCACCAGTGAAAATGCCTGTGTGTCAGGTAACCAGTGACTTCAGACAATGCAGTTTACCCAGATCTTTGGTTGTTAATTGTTTGTTGCAGAAAATCTTTTAACAAGGGTGTGTGCGTCTTATTTCTTAATCATCATTATTATTGATTTAACTGCTTTTTAAATTGTTGGGAATTAAAATTGTTAATATAAAAATGTACTTCATTACTTTTTGACTTTGCAACAGCAGTACAAGAAAATGGATCCATACCTCTGAGGATGAATGTAATGTATAGATAGGTTCACTTAATAAATGTAAACTTTGTCATATGCAAATTAAGTACATTAAGGTGTGTTGTATGGAGCCACTGATATTCTTCAATTGTATCCATATGTTAGCTGCAGCTGCCACCAGTCAGGTGCAAATTCTTGTTCTTTTCTTTGTGTTATGTGTTTGTTCATGTGATATGAAGGAGGGTTAAGATTAATAAAACTTGTTCTTTTAAGAGTGTGTCTCTTGTTCCCTACACAAACAGTATCCTTTCACATTTCCACAGTGAAAAATGTGGAATCAGTTTACATGCTTCAGAAATATCTGAAAAATTGCTTTAAATGGAAACTGCAGCCATTTGTCTTTGGCACTGTGCAGCAGCATTGCTTACTCACAATGTGAGAATGTTTTGCTTTTCAAGCCTGCCTTTAATTTTGCACTGGGAATCTGAGAAAAATAAAACTGTTCAGTAAATATGAGCTTTCTCTGGATAAAAGGGCTTAAATTACTCACAGGTTAACCTAAGAAGGTTGTCTTTGCTTTCTTGTGCCCTTTTCTGTACCTCTTGTTTGCATGTGTTCAGACTTGATTTTCATGTGAAGGAAAGTAGTGGAAAAAAATGCTTACTGATGAAAAAAAGTATTCCCATGGTCTATTTTGCAAGCCGTACCATGAAATTACAATAGAACTGGAAAGATATTTTTCAGTTAGCAAGTGATTGTCAGTCTATCTATTTTCCCTGCTGGTTTTGATATTTAGAGTCCCTTTAAGTTAATCTTCAATCATGCAGGGTGGGCATGTGCTTCCATTTGCCACTGAGTGCTTGACCTCAGATATACTTAGAATGTGAAGCTTTGGCATTCTTTCCTGCGATCTGGGGTTCTTAGTTTTATACTGTGTGCTACTAGGCTGGCTGATTCAACTTAGTGAGAAATTGCAGTGCAGAGATGTGGCTTTGATCCAGCAAAAGTGTATATACAGCTACGGATCTCTATAGTCTGAACATTTTCTCCAGTTTTACTTCCTTATATTTTTATGCTGTGACTATGGACTGCAAACAAAGTAGGGGTGGAAGTATGACAATGGCTGAAGAACTGTTTATTGTGGCCATTGTCTGCAGCTTTTTACACACACACACACACACACACAATGGAGGGCATGTTACTTCATGTATGTTATAATGAAAAAGGCATAGGATGTAGCAGATGCTTTGCATCTCTGTAATGCCCCATGACACATCCAGCATCTGATAACCTCCACTTGGAGTTTCAGGTTACAAAGTTGGGAAACTCCTCTGGCTGTAGAGGAAACTGTCAGAGGAGACAATACTGCCTTAAACAGAACTGGGGTGTGCTAACATCAGTCTTATAGGTTCTCCTTTTGCAGGGCGGGGAGGTGGCTGGAACACCTGAAATCTGGTACATTGTTCTGAATTTGCAGAGAGGAAATTGCATACTTAGGATGACTTAATAAACATGGCATAACTGGTTTGTGCTAAGTGATCTTCAGTACGCACAGTTCTTGCTGAACAACTTTAGAGCGATTTTACTCTGTTGCAGCCAAAGCACCAAAGATTCTTCTAGTGGCTCTAAATAATAAATTTCTTACAAGATTTTGCAGAAGCGTGGAGAAACAGTTGCTGTTGTTGTATGTCTTCAGGTCATTTCTGATTTATGGTGATTTATGGTTTTCTTGACAGAATTTGTTCAGACGGGTTTTGCCTTTGCTTTCCTCTGAGGCTGAGAGAATGTGAATTGCCCAAGGTTGCCCAGAGGGCTTCCATGGCTGAGTAGGGATTTGAACTCTGGTCTCCCAGTGTCGTAGTCCAACATTCAAACCACTCCACCAAACTAGCTCTTGGAGCAACAGTACAGCTCAAGATATTTTTGTACTGCAGCTCCCATCATCCCTCATCATTGGCTATGCTGGCTGGGGATAATGGGAAATCTAGGCTGAAACCAAACGTGGAGATTCTGCTTTAGAAGACTTAAGGATCCACTGCGTGAGATACATAAAGCTGCCAAGGGTTGAAATATACAGGAGTGTACATGGAACCATGGCCAAGAAATGTAATATATATATACACACACACACACACACACACACACACACATACACACACACATACATACATATATAAATATAGCTTTTTTGTTGTTGGATTCAAAATTACCCTAGTTCAGCATTTACTGGGGGGAAAAATGCTGTCAGTCATTAGGCAATCTTGCTAAAAGTGGGCCAGTGACTCAAGCTCCGATTTGGATACTATTGTTCTAAGAGCTCCTTATATATTTAGACATTGTACATTTCAAATACACGCCATCCTAATAATGACCCTATCTTGTTGAGGTTGCGATAGCTGCATAAGCTGAATTTTCCAGTGCATAATTTCTTTAAAATAGATTACCAAACTTCCTGACTACATGCGTACTACGTGCTGGGCTTTCATGTTTGGCACTTCCCAGCGTGAGGAATGTGGTGAATGCGGCTGCAAGACAGCACATGAGAGAACTCCTGCCCAGCTGGTCTGAGGCTGCTTCCCCTCACCCCACTCTCACTTGCAGGAATCAGCATGCTAGAAGCTTGGTTTCTCTCCCCGCCTGCCTTGCAAAGTTTGTGGCAGAGCACCGTGTCTTCATCGTGCACTCATTTGCAACGTATGTACCTCGTCATGCCTGTAGCAAAAGGAGGCTGTTGCAAGGATCTTCAGTGTGCTGTGCAAGATGCAAATTGAAACAGAGGGGTGGGGAGAAATGCAGATTATTTGGTGGGAGGCAGTGGCAAGAGGAAGGCTGCCTTACCGAACAGAACTGAAAGTGCTCAAACGTAGGGTTATCAATAGCCTTCTTTCATGCACTCAGACACAGGCGCTGGAGCTGTTGCACAAGAACAAACGATGAGTCATGGCAAGGCAGCTCAGAGGCCTTGCTCTCTCAAATCCAAAGCGGTATTTTTGCTCTAGACTCTCTTGGTCCATCCAGCTTCCTATATTTCTTTAAGAGTTTTCCTCTTTCTCCTTTTACATTTTTCCAAGTCAGTGTTTAAAACAAAAGCACAAATAACAGTTTGATCCTGTGCATATCTGCTCAGAAGCAAGAGTCTGAAAAGACAGCCACTTGCAGTAAAGTGTAGGGTAGGATTACAATGTATAGACAATGTGGTATGTCCAAGGTAAGTGGCTTCATGGGGGGCATGAGGTATGCCAGGAGATTTGTGTGTGTTTTGGGGGGTGCACCTCATTTTGAGGCAACTGTGACAAGGCCAAGCCTGCGTCAGGTTTGTTTGGAAGTAGCGCACACTGTGGGTACAGTAAAATTTACTTCCCTGCAATACTTTGAGGCAATGCTGCACACACGGTCAGGTTATCTGTGGTTCAGTTGGTGCAATTGCTTCAGGCACTCTGCTGGCTAGGGGCCCAGTGCTGAAAGGGAAGCAGTGTGCTTTGCTGCTGCTTCTTCCCTTGTTGCTTCCTGAATCTCCTGATGCTTCTTTTATCATCATTTGAGGAATGAGGTAAAAAGGTATGATGGCATCAGGCGTCTCACAGAAGGTGTGAGATTTTTATCCCAGTGTCTCTTGTACTTCATACTCTCTGACTGTCCTGATTTGGGAAGGACAGTCCCGATTAATCCTCTGTCCTCTCACTTTTCCAGCTGCTTTTAAAATGTCCCAGATTCTCTGTCCTATTCCCACTTCCCCCCTTTGCCTTCAGTTAATCTGCTGCAAACCAGTACCTTCCACGTGCAAAAGTAGGTTGTGCTCAGTTAACTCCGAGATGGGGGTGTGGAATCTCACGTTTCACAGTAGGCTCAGGCAAAGCAAACTGCTGTAGCCTTTCCTAGCTTGCCTGTCTTCACCAATAACTTTCGACCTCTTGACCACGCACGTCCTGGTTTCCATCTCTGAAATGTTGGAGAGCACACTGCTATGAAATCTGTTATTTCGTTTCTATGCCACCCGTTAGCCCCCACACGTTGTGGAAAGGGGCCACTGTTTTGGCAACTACTCCTGAGTCCCAACCACCTTAAACTGGGCTTGCCTACCCACCCTTCCAGTAGCCCAGGAGGACTGACGAATGTGACCGATCCCTGTGTCCCTCCTGGATGGAGCTGAGGAATCTGAGGTGCTCACCAAAACTGGGCCAGGGTTGGTGTGGCCTCCCCCCACGTTTCTCCAGTTTCCTCCCAATGTGTTTTTGTGCCCCCCACCATTGCTCCCAAAGGTGGCTGGGGCACAGGGGCGCTTATAGGCCATTTCCTCACTAGACTGTACTATTCCACTTTCCACATCCTATGGGATCCTGGGGTTTGCAGTTAAGGGAGCGGCCTCAAACCCCAGGATTCCATAGGATGCGGAAAGCGGAATAATAGCGCCATAACACTCTAGTGCGGAAATGGCCGGTAACAGTCTAGTGAGGAAATGGCCACGGCTGGCCGGCAGAGAGGCCGAAGTAGAGAAAGTCTCTCCGGGCGGGCAGGGGAGGGGGAGAGGCGAGAAAGCCAGCGCTATTCCGGGCAAAACAGTGTTTCCAGTAACGTGATCGGGCGCTTCCCGCTGACCTTGTAGCCCGATGGCGATGCGAGTGAGCGGCCGAGCAACTGGATCCTGCTGCCAGCCGAACCTTTGCGGGCGGGGCGGGGGGGAGCGAAGGAGGGGTGGTGGGTCGTCCGGCTCTCTGGTCATTTCCGCACTCGCCTGTAAGCGCGATGATTCCACTTTCCACCTCCTCTGGAATCCTGGGGTTTGCAGTTTGGGAGGGGCCGAGGCCCCTCCAACTGCAACCCCAGGTCAGGGAGTTGGAAGTGGAATCATGCGCTATAACAGGCAGTGCGGAAATGGCATCTGTCTCTCTCTCTCTCTCACACACACACACGCACAAAGTTAAGAGGATGGTTCTTAAAAAGAAGGGGGGGAGAGCCTTTCTTTTCCTTTTATGGCAAGAGGAAATGGGCGGGGCCACCGGAGCAGGAGGCGGTTGTGCTGATGAAGTGGAAGAGCTGGTTCTACTTTGGGCGCAGAGCCCTCCCTGGGTGCGCGCGCTCCCCTTTTCCGCCGCCTCCTCCTCCTGCCCTTCTCCGCAGGCGGCTGCTCCCAGGTCCCTCGCCTGCCCGCCCGTTGTGCAATCGCTTCGCCCGCCGGAGAAGCCGAGCCGCCTCCTCCCGCCGCTGCTCCTGCAGGAGTTGTTGTCGCCGCCGCCGCCGCCTCCGTAGCCAGGGCTCTGCGCTCCCCCCTCCCTCCCTCCCTCCCTCCCCAGCCAACCCCCCCCTTTCTGCTCCCCAAGCTCTGATCTCAAATCCGTGACTCAGAGACTTGCAATCCTGACACTGCAAAGTGCGGTTGGCGGAGAGAGGGAGGAATAAACCGGGGGCGGGGGAGAGGGGAGACTCTCTCTCTCTCTCTCTCGATGCTGCTGCCAGCCAGGTACGCTCTTGCAAGAGGAGGAAGAAGAGGAGGAGGAGGAGGAGGACGACCCTGGGCCGAGTAGGGGGACCCAGCGACCCGAAGGCGGCCGGGGAAAGAGAGGGAGAGAGGAACCGCGCGCGACCTTCGCAGTTGCAAGGAAACTTCCTGCTTTTCTCCCGGGTCGGGTGTTTGGGGTTTATTTATTTTATTTTTTTTTGGAGGTGTCGGATCCGACTTCCGTGGATTGTCGTTGGGCGTCCCCGGCTCCAGGAGAGGGGCATCGGAGCCAAGAACAGAGGGATGGGGGCGATCCTCGCAGTTCTTGGCCGCGTGGGAACCGGGAGGTAAGTTTGCGCTCGAGGGCGCCCGCCTGCCTGCCCGCCCGCCTTGCCTGCAGAGTCCGGAGGGCCTCTTGCGTGTCGGGTGTGCGTTGTTTTGCAACGCTGTGTTCCTGCGCGACCCGAGGGGAAACCGCAGCCCGGAGGGGTTTTCCAGGGAGAGGACGGGGCGGGGGGAGGGAAGGGTCGGATCATGTGCAGGAAGATTGCTCGGGCGAACTTTTTCCCTCTTGGGGGCCGCTTCCCCCCCCTTCCCTTTCACCCCTCTGCAGAAGGCGTTGCGTTGCTCTCGTTCTGGGCAGCTACGCAGTTCGTGGCTGGGGCCATTTCCGCACGAGGCTGTTCTAGCGCGATGATTCCACTTTCCACCTCCTCTGGAATCCTGGGGTTTGCAGTTTCGGGAGGGGCCGTCCGGCCCCTCCCGAAACTGCAAACCCCAGGATTCCAGAGGAGGTGGAAAGTGGAATCATCGCGCTAGAACAGCCTCGTGCGGAAATGGCCCCCGGGATGGGCAGCCGCGGAGCCGAGGTTTCCTCCCTTCCAGACCGGGAAGTCCGATGCATGCGGAAGAAACAACATTCGCCTTGCCCCCATTGCCTGGGTCAGGATGGGGTGAGAGAGAAGTGGGGCGGGGTGGGAGAGAGAAGTCAGGGTGCTTCTTCTGGTTGTCAGGTGACATTTACTTCTGACATACGTAGCAATTTTTAATCTCCTGGCCATTTTCCAGCCTCCAGTTTTCTCTCTCTCACACACAGTGCAAGCACATAGAGATGATTTTAATCCTGTGGCCCTTCAGGGTGATTAATGATAAATAACAGAGTGTCTGAGGGCAGGAAGAAGCAGTGCAACATTTCCTCTCACCCATTTGCTTTCTCTTGCTTCTGCTTACCAGAGTATATTATTCCAGGAGTCCAAACCCTCCTCTGTCCCCCTTCCCAGTCATTTTGGAAATACCAGGTACAGATTTTTAAAGGGTCCTGTGCTTTTCTGTTATCCTTTTCCAGACATGCTTTTGCGGGCTACAGGTTTTACTTGGTTTGAGTTTGCTGGAGTTGGTGGGGTGGGGAGCAGAAAAGTTCTTTATTTTGGACCCGTCTGAGCAAATGTGCCAGTATTGACTTCGTCCTGCATTCACTTTCCTGCATCTTTTTTCCAGCAGTTCTTTTCCAGGATGGTTATTTAGGACACAAAGTGTGTGGGTGCTTTTATGCATGAGACGGGCGGACATCAGCAAACCTGTAGAATGTGTTTCTGTTGGCAGCTTTCTCTGAGTGTGCGGATTCACTTGTGTTTAGAGACTGCCAGGGAATGAGAACAGGGATGAGAAAAGAATCAGGATGATATATTTTTAAAAGCTCAGGTGACTTTCTGGATCCCAGAAGCCTGATCTCATTTTGCTCCAGTGTCTGGCTGATTGCAGAAGTGGCAGTAATGTTGAAAGATATGCGTAACCACAGTCAGAGTGACTTGCCAGGGTGTATGGCATACCTGTAGCTGGTGACATCATCAGAGCTGTTCTGGTTCCAGTGGAAATCAATGACAGCTTTGCTATTAACTGGAGGAGCATAATTGGTCCTTGCACCTGACAGCCTTATATGCCCTAGGCGTACATGTTGTGGTCTTGAGGTGGGCAGCTTCCAATAGAATCTTCTACCTGGTGATCTGAGACTTGAGGCAAAGTCAGATTTGCCTTGACAGCAGGAGAATTATTTATTCTTTTCTAGTGAGTAGGAGATACATTACTGTGTGCATTGCTGACTTTCTGACAGATGTGTTTAATTCCAAGGCTTTGGGCACAGACAGAGGGTGCAGAGGTGATTTCAGATGTTGGCAGCATGGACTCTGGAACAGGGGTGCTGAGGGGAGGCTTGAACTCCTTCACAAGAGTAGACTGGACATGACTAAACTTCCCTAGAAATTTGGGGAGATTGGACCATCCAGACTCCTACATAGCTGAGCCTCCCTGAGAATTAACAATCAGAAATATATTAACTAATCAAGTACTAAGAAATACTAACATAACTGTTGTTGTTGCACCCTCCCAGGAGTAATAAAGTCTGTCTATCCTATGCATATGTATTTGGGAGTAAGCTACCCTGAATACGTGGAGGGCACTTCCAGATATGCATTGCACTAGTAAGAGTCTTCATATTTAAGGATGTTTGAATTATAATGGCTGGGGAAAGTAATTTGCCCTCCCCCTGCAAGTAGGCAAAACTATCAATAACCTGCTTGCCAATTTTGACTCCTCCTCACACCTTAAAACAATTCCAGGGTTCCTTGGTTGGTGGGATGTATTATCAGGTCCTGTTCAGTTTTCCATCTATGGAAAACGTTCGCTTCTCCCTTGTATTGACTTTGAAAACAGCCACTGAATTTAATTGATGCCGGTTTACTCAAAGTAGCAAGAAGAAAGACACACAGCAACTATGCATGGTTTCACTTACTCCATAATCTATTGAGAAATTGGTGATGATGCTGAAGTTCCACTGATGTTTAGAGAGTCTTTATACAAATTTCAAAAAACCTCCTGAAATTTTATGTCATTTCTTGAAACAGCAAACAAAATCTGTTGGCCCACCAAATGGTTTAGTCTATAATTTAATCATGGTAGCTGATACACAGATAACCACCAGTTCGAAGTATTTCATGGCATTCTACATGGGGCTGCCCTTGAACACGTCTCAGAAGTTTAAGCTAGTATGAAATGCAGCAACTAGATTGCTGTCCTGAATATATAGAAAGACCATATAATAACAGTTTTTGTCTGAATTCAAGGGGATAAAAGTGGCATTTAAAACTCTAAATGACATGAGACCTCAATATTTGAAGGAGTATTTCTTGTGTTATGAGCCTGCCCAGGGAGTGAGATCTGTTAGAGGGCCCTCCTCTGTATGCCAGCAGTGGGATCACTCTAGTGTGTGAAAATGTGAGACAGGACCTCCTCAACTGTGGCACCCTCAGGGGCCTAATTAAAGCTGATGCTGATTTCATCCCAGTGCCAAGTCAAAACATGCTTTTTATTAAAGCCTTTGAGGTCCAATTCACATTTAAATGTACATGCACGTTGTTTGAATTGTTGTGGGCCTGAAGCTGTTCTGACTTGTTTTATGTGTTTTTAATCCCATTTATACTATTTTATTGTTCTGAAATATTGATATTGTGTTATTTATACACCTTCCTGAGACCTTACAATGAATCATGGAATATACTGTACATAATCAAATAAATAAATAAATAACAAACAAGCAGACTTCTGTCCACCCCAAATAGCATGGCAGGCATTATGAGAGTGGGATCCCTAAAGTCTGGAGGGCACCTGGTTGTCTCCCCATAGTTGTGGAAACAGTAGAGTTTTAAACCATTCCAGAGCCCTGGATTACTTAGTGAGCTCACCAAAGTGACTTACCGACCAGTCCTGAGCTCTTGCAGCATACAGCTTAGGAGAAATAGGAACAGTGTTCAGAAATAGGAACAGTGCAACTAGCGCTATGCAGAAAGAGAGCTACCGGAGAGTGTGAGCTCTTGAGTTCACACTTTGGAGATGCACTTTGTTTGCAAGAGCATGAACCAATAAAATCTTTTTAAAAATCTACTGCATGTTCTACATTGCTAGCTTTGTTAAAATTTTACAATAAGAACAACTCCAATTTAATCAGTGTTCATTAGTCTTTGGCAGTTGAAGTAAGACACATATTTTTTACGTATTTGCAGTGCAATCCTAGGCATGTCTGGAGTTCACCAGGGCTTGTTCCCATAACTCAGTGAAGATTGTGGTTTTAGTAATCCATGCACTAACTTTTACATTGGGAATTCATTTTGCATCCTCTCTTATTTGTTTCCAGTGTGATAACACAGTGTTACAATTATCTGTTCAATTGTGTTTTTAAATTATATTAAAATTATGGTAAATAATAAAATATAATGTATTACTGTATTGTATTCTGTTCTATTCTGTTGGGAGCCAGCATGGTGTAGTGGTTTGAGCATTGGACTGTGACTCTGGAGACCAGAGTTCAAATCCTCGCTTGGTCATGGAAACCCAGTGGGTGACCTTGAGCAAGTGACACTGTCACAGCCTCAGAGGAAGGCAAAGGCAAACACTCCCAAATAAATCTTACCAAAAGCTGTCCTAGGTTTGCCTTAGGGTTACCATAAATCAGAAATGACTTGAAGACACACAACAACAGCAGTTATATTATTTTAATAATATTAAAACAAATGTTGTATTAAAAACATATGTGGCAGGAAAACACCCAGTACAATCCCTTCCTCAGCAAACCAGCAGTGCCAAAATCTGCCTGAATTTTTTTTTTAAAAAAGGTTATTGTCTCTCCTTTGAGGAATGAGGAAGAGAACAAAGTTTGCCTTCTTTGATGTGATTGCATAGCTCCCTGACGATAAAAAATAAGAGTAGTTGCAAACTCCACAAACTTCAGGCTTCTGTTACCAAGGAATGAACTTGATGACAGTCTGCCTGAAAATGTGGGTGGTTGGTGTGATGCCTGAATGACAGAAGGAGCACAGCTTTGTATGGCCCAATAATGGCATGCTTTGGTACCAGTTAGAGGAAACTTGCTACAGCTTGTGTGTTTAAAGGGGGATGAGCCAGAGCGGGCAACTGCAATGGGTCTGGGGGTTGAAGGGACTGCCAAAAATGACACAAAAACAAAGCAAAACAAGACAGGAACAAAGGTAGAAGTCCACTTCTATTTTTTGAAAAATAGATATTTTTGATAGCAATCAACAAAGGAGCACATGCCAGTAGTTTCAATATATAATGCTGCTCCTGAATGCTTCCACGGGCCCTTCCACACTACACAATTATAGCACTGTGATTCCCATTTAAGTGTCTTGACAGCATTCTTTGGAATGCTGGGATTTGCAGTTTAGGGAGGGGCATTTAGAAATCTCAGCCAAGCAGCTCTAGTGCCTCACCAACTATAAACCCCAGGATTCCATAGGATGCAGCCATGGCAGTTGAACTGGAATCATAATGCTGTAAGCATGAAAGGGCCTCAGGGGAGGCAGTCAGTTCTTGTTTTTATGGCCAGAGAAACTGCCCTCTAGAGTATTTGGACAATCCTGAGGTCTCAACAACAGTATTGGGGAAGCCTCATGGCCTCACTGCTGTGATCAGCCATAAAGGTGATTTTTATGTAGAAGCATAGCCAGTGTTAACGGGAGTAACTATGGAGTCAATGAGGTTGACTTGAGTTCAACAAGACTCTTGAATTGCCTTGTGCTTTCAGCTATTCTAGTCGTCAGAAGGCTGCACTTGATTTCTGAATGGTAGGTTGATCTGATCTATCTGTTCAGTTTTATGTCAGATACTCTCACTAATCTCTCACCTTTTCGTCCTTGTATTTCTGTGCATCGTTATTCTTGTGACACAATAGTTTGGATGTTTCCCTTTGGGAAATATTGTCTGACTGCATTTTCAATCTATTTGCATAATTATCATGGTGGATGAAGTAAATTAAGGCAACATACTTCCTGAACAATAAATGTTTCAATTTTCAATTCATTTACTTAAATCAAGGTCTTATGTTTGTAATTTGTGCATTTCTTGAACACAGCTCCCACATCCTGAAAAATATTTCAGCCCAAACCCCAGGTATTTTAGTAGCTCTCTGGAATACTTAAAAATGCTGTTTCAGGCTTATAATTTGCCATGTCCCAAACTATTGAATTTTCTTCTGCGAAAGGTCTGGTTGACCCCTTCCTCTTTCTATCAGCAGGCGGAGACCTTTTTACTTAGGTAAATCATGTTGCAGATTGGTGTTTGAAAGTGCTGTGCTCTTTTTTTATCTTTTTACTTTTTAATTATGTATTAAAAAGTTTCAGCCACGTCCTTTTTAAATAGACTTATTGTTAGATTTTTTTTTTTTTATTTCTGGAAAATAAGATTTTGTCTTCATTTTTGTTTTAAATTATTGCAAGCCACTTTGGGTCCCATAGCAAAGTATAAATAAAATAAAATAAAATATTTGTATTAAGTTTGGAAAGCAAGCCATTTTTGTAGACGTTTGTTGTAGCTGAAGTACTAAAATGCTATTATCCCTTTTTGAAATAAGAATTGAGTGTACCAATCACCCATTCGGATCAAACAGCCAGTGAAGTGTAGCAATTTGAGCATTTAACTGTGACCCTAGAGACCAGAGTTTGATTCCTCACTTGGCCGTGGAAACCCACTGAGTGATCTTGAGTGTGTCACATACTCTCAGCCCTGGAAAACTCTGTGATAGGTTCACCTTAGGGTCACCATAAGTTGGAAACAACTTGAAGGCACACAACAACAACAGAGTATAGGTTATGGACTAAACATCTATATACCTAATCAATAATTTTGTTTAAATAGCATTTGTTGGTATTAACATTGGGCACAAAAGTTGTAAGAGTAATTGAATGGCCCTCCAACTATTTTAAGTGTAAAATCATCAATTTTGTTTTCATTGAAAAGGACCCCCCCCCATCAAAAGCGGAGGGTAGCCGAGGAGTACATAGAGTTGTGACAGACTGGTACACAGGTTTTTTGTTATCATTTTTTTTAGTCCTGTTGGGATGTGCTTGACTTCAAATTAAAAACAAAAACAAATTTACTTTTTTTCTGTGAAGCATTTTGTAGTCCCTGTGAAAGGTATTTTTATGAAGGGAGGGATTACCCTGTACAGTCCTGCCTAAAATACGTGAAGGAAGGGACTTGGCGAGGCATAAGTAGTTAATCTGTGCTTGTGATAATCTTTGCAGCATGTTCTTAATTGGTTTCCCTGGGGAGGTAGCTGCGTTAGTCTGTTGCAGCAAAAAACCACCATCTTCTGACATCATAAAGCCTCACAGAGTTCTAGTAGCGTATGGTTTAAGTAGGTGAGAATCCCATTTCATCAGGTGCATGAAGGATTATCCTGTCCCGAAAATAAATAAGCCTTATGATTGAGGAAAATAGAATGCACACCCTTCAGAAAACAGTGTGTGAATATTATATTATAAATTAATTGATGTTGATTCCTGCAGTGTTGATGGAAATTGAAAGAAAAGATTTTATCCTGATACAAAGGTTAATTAGGTTACTTGTGCCAGAATGTTTCAGTGTATTGTCAACATGACTTTGTGAGTGGTCCCTGTAATATTTGTGTATGTGTGTGTTTACCATTCATTAAGCAAAAGGTAAAGTGGTTGTCACAAACTGTATTTTTATACATTTTATCTCTCTGTGAGAGTGTGCTTTTTTGTATTTATAACTACTGACTCAGGATAACATATTATACATCTGATAAAGTGGACTGTAGTGCAAATGTCTATGCAATTAAAGGAGTTAAAATGTCTTACAGATGCCGTACGACTTGTTTTTAATTAACTGTACCATTGTTCTTATAGAGCCTATCCTTTTGAAATTCTTTTTCTGTAGGTATGAAGTATCTGTTTAACTTGCTGCTGCTGAAACTTCAGTAAAAATTAAAAACTTAACTTTTGTCTGTATACTACCTGTTGTGTTTGCAAGTATTGTACAGTTGGTTCTTTCATTAGGAATGAAAAAAGAGGCATTCTGCTAGGTCTTTGAACACTTGGATGCGGGTGAGCTGAGTAAGACCAAATGCAAAGAAGCTGAGGTTAATTAGAGAAACATTTGCAAGATGTAAATAGATTGTTTTCATCTCCTATATTGGTAAGATATTTGGGTTTTTTTTCTTGCTTATGTCAGTTTAAAGCTCTTCCAGATTTCTTTCTGTCAAGTGCCAAACTTCTGTGCCTTTCCTGGAGAAATAAAACATCTTTACATGTTGCATGGCCTGTTAGCCTATTCTTAAGACAAGAATGCAGCTTTCAATCTCCAGCTCTTGTTGGACTCCAGCTCCCAGCATCCCTCATTACTGCCTGTTCTGGCTAGGCTTGATGGAAATTTTAGTGCAACAACTAGGAGCTGCTCGTGCCTCTGAAGCAACAAATAAAAACTGTTCAGGTTGGTGAACCTTTCTTGGAGTAGGGCTCTGCACCCTGGCTAGCTCTTTTAAAGTTCAGATGTAAACCAGGAGCAGATTAACCATCTCATTGATGTGGAGGCTTCCAGCTAGAACTGCCAATAACATTTGGAGGACTACAGATTACTCATTCCTGTTCTAAGATATCCTGCTGAGTCCCTTGTTGCAAGCCTGCATTTATCAGAGGTATATCATTCAGCAACAAAAGAATAATGCATTTTCAGCTGTGGCTGTTTTATAGAGGCTCATTTTGCTCCTGCACTGTAGTCTGGTGCCAGATAACAACATTCTTCTTAAAATGCCTGGAAACATATACAGTTGACTCTCCACATTCGCAAGGGTTAGGGGAACAGGACCCTTGTAAAAGTAGAAAATTCACAAGTATTAAAATATATGTGTGTGTCTGTGAAAGGGGGGCTGAGGCATAGTAGGGAGAACAGGTGTGCAGGATCCAAACCAGGTGGAGGAAAGGAGAGGGAAAGAAGGTCATGCTATACTTCCTCTCTCTTGTCCATTTCCTTTCTTGGGTGTGGGGTGGCATTGGGAGAAGGTTTGTGGGGCTGTGGATGATCAGAAGCAGGTTTTTAAAGGGCTGCATGGCCTGATTTGAGCTCCTGAGAGGGAAAGTTCCCCAGAAAAGAAGCACCTAAAGTGGGGGGAGGGGGCAGGAGTTGATAGAACTCACGAATAATCAAATCTGTGAAAGTCAACCCCACAAATGTGGAGGGCTGACTGCAGTTCTATTTGTTCTAAAGTTTTTGGCTATTTATTTTAATTATTGTGTTTGTAACACGGTCACCCTTCCACATTTGCGGGTTTCACTTTTGCAGATTTGATTATTCACGGATTATTTGCTGTCACCTCTGCTGCCTCCCTGTGCCATTTTTAATAGGGACTGCAAGCCTTGTGAGACTGAGAAACTGCAAACGAGGCTTGTAAGTCCCTATTGAAAATGGTGCAGGGCAGCAGTGGAGGTGACAGTAAGCCTTACCAGCCCCCCACTTCTGCCTTGTGAAGGAACCCTGATGCTTCAGAAGTGGGTTGAATATGGTGATCATACTTTTTTGTGTGTTAAATATGGTTTGAGAGGGCTAGAGTTATTTATAGTTTTTCCAGGGGTCCTGTGCCCCAAACCCTAGCGAATGCACAGGGAGAACTATACTTGTTGTCCATCACCCTACAATCCCATTTAAGAGTTCAGGGCAATGTATAAATGTTCTAAATAAATAAATATGATTCCCAGACTTATGATGCCAAGTGTGATGTCAATTTGAGGTTTGCTGTGAATTTAATCAGGAGCTGTGTATTATTACTTTCTTAAGAAAAAAAAAGTAAAAGATTGCTGGCCTCTGTGAATCTGCAAGGGAAATTGTTTTAAACAACTTCATTTAGTTTAATTTAAATTCCACAGTGTTTCTGTCATCCACCATTTTGAAGGATGAAATCTAGTTTATGCTTTTTTCTGAAAGATTATGAACAGTAATACTAGAAGTTTTGTCTGAGGCCAAAATGATAAGGGGAGGATAAAATTAGATGATGGGAGACTGAAAATCTGTATCTCCATTGCCACAAAAACAGCCCACTGAACTTAGTGTGGCTCCTTTTGAATTGATAAGTATAGGGTGGCACGGTTGGTTCATTGAGAGTTCCATACTCTTCAGCATAGACAGTGGCCTTATATAGTGTCAGAAGATAGCCTGCCTAGCTTATTGTATCTACATTGATGGGCAGCAACTCAGCTTGGTAGAGTCCAAGTCTTTTCCAGTCTTACCTCAAGATGCCATGGGATCTTCAGTATGCAAACCTAGCACTCTATCGTAAACTTATGGTCCTACGCAAGACACAAAATTCCAATATGCCTCTGTCCTTTCTCCCTCTTTGTTTCCCTTGTTGCCAGTGAAGTTTGAGGAGTAGGCCCTGTGAAAATAGTGGATCTGCTTAGCCTTCAAATTCTAATCTGTTGTGGTGTGCACAAAACTTAAGTCTGCCTTATTTTTGACCCTTGGCCCAAATACTGCCTTGCACTAGAATGCAAAGTCCAGGTGGGAGCAAAGATCACTTTGCCACATAAATAGGTTGACGTGTTACTGCAAAAGCCTATGTTCTCCATGAAAAAACCAACAGTATTTTAAATGAGGGAGTTGTCTTTAGCTTCCAGAGTTTAGCTTGTTTGTGCCAGTTTATTTTGCTCTTGCAGCATTGTGGTGGCTCTGAGAATACAAGTTCAAGGAGAACTTCTGGCCAGGTCTGTGTTATTCCATGTCTGGGGCCGGCTGCAATTCCTGCACGGCGGGCGTAAACAGAGCTTTCTGTTGCTAGTAACTACCTTCTTGGCAGTTCCAAAGTGAAGAGCCTAAAATAGCCTAGTTAACAGCGCACTGTTAATCGTTAGCAACTAACTTGTTTCCAGAAGGAAGGAATGTATACATGTGTGTCAGAATTGTATAGATTAATGTCTTCTGGTCCTCCTTATCCATACACCAGCCAGCCCTAATTACAGTGCTTCTCATAACAATAAGTAATAATTGTGGTTCACGTCTCATTTGTCAGGCTGATTTCTAAAACATCAAGGAAGTAGACAAAGCAAATATACTTTTTGCTGCAGTAGAGTCTGTTGGGCTGCTTCCCCATTTTGTGAAGAAAGTCCCATTCTGCAAAAGGCTTTTCCTCCCTTGCTTTGGGTGCCTCCAATTTCCCTTTTTCTGTTTTCCCTTTCCCATTGTTTTCTGCTTTCTGGTTTATGCACGTGTTATAATGAAACTACTTTTGCAGCAGTTGATTTTAAAATGCACACATTCCCTTCCCTTCCTTCCTCTTCGTGTGATGGCACCAAGGGTCTTTTGGATTGTTTAACTGATTGTTACTGATACAGTGTTTTAATTTTTACTTTTAATATTATCCAGTGTCTTGTAAATCCTACAAAAAAAGTCACCTATAATTTTTTTGTATTATGCAGTATTGAGAATTAAATACTGAGAGTTCTGTCCTTCTTTAAAATTCTTCTTCTTCCTGCAGTGGCACATCCTAGGAATTCTACAGTGTTGTTTTTAATTATTACATCCCAGTTGTAGCCTCTGGAGATAACCTATTGTGAATGGTAGAAACAGAACATTGCCCAATATGTGTACGTAGGACTTTTGACAAAAACTTAAAAAGGGATCAGACTGTTAAACACACACACACACAAATAGCCGATTGCACTATGGTTTTTAAGCAGTTACTACAAGAGGAGGCTAGGAGAGAAACTGACAGTAGGCTGTACTTTCATGCCACTTTAAAAGCCTTTCTCTGTGTTCCTTGGCTGAAAGCCACACTCTGAATCACATTTGTTTCTACTTTGACCCTCTAATGCCACACTAATGTCCTTCTGTCTAATATATCATTTGTCAGAGTTATGTTGCATATAGGATTGCCAACCTGGGCTTAGCCTCCAGTTTTTGTTGGTTATCTCTGGGTCAGAGATGAAGGTGAAAATTCTCCAGTTTTGAGGGACTCTGCTCCAAGCAAGAAGAAAGGACAATGTGTAAAAATCCAGTTCATCTAGTAAAGCAGCAGCTTGCTGCAATTTTGCAAGGTTTAATTGGTTTGTTGCTGCAATTTGCAAAGGCTTTCCGGGCTGTTCTGTGTAGTTAGATATTTTGCTTCCTCCTTGCTTTCCAGTCTTCGGAAGTGCCAGGGCTCACCCTCTGCTCTGCTCTGCATCAGTCTTCTAACTGAAAGTAAGCAAACTAGACAAAATATTCCTTATCTCCCTAAATAACTGAGAAGGAATAATCTTCTCACTTTACCTTGATCTGGAACAGACCCTTTAGTTAAGATTTCTGTCTTAATTTCCAAACAGAAAAACCTAGTATATGTGTGTGTGAAAGAGAGGCGGGGAAGAGAGAGAAGAAATGAGAATGGCAAGCTGCAAGTAGTTGTGGTTTCAGGTTTTGGCCAGGAACCCCCAGGTGCTGGGATGTTCCTGAGCTGACAACCCTCCTTGAAGAGGAATGAAAAAGTAATGACATCAGTGTTGCTTAAAAAAAGGATAGATAAAAAACCGATAGGCCGCATCCTGTTGATGGACCCATTGAATCAATTGTTGAGTGCTGAATCAAAACGTGTAAATCCTGTTGATTAAATTGGTCTGCTCTAGTTGGAACTCCCAATACAATTTGAGCCTTACAACTTGTTGAAAGAACAAAAGTGTGTGTGTGTGTGTGTGGTAGGAGTTTAGTTGCTCTTTTTTAAAAAAATAAAAAAGCTGTAACATGCTTCTGATACTTCTATAACTTTGTGTGATAAGAGGAGGAAGACTAAAGGAAGCTTTTCATATGGGAAAATTAGTCTAGGTGTCTTGTTCAGCTATAGGTAACTCCACAGCCATGAACAAATCAAACCAATCATACACTGTTACTTGCATCTGTATAGAGAGATGGGGTGAAATCTTGTAGAGCAAGTGTCTGAAACGGGGGCCTGCAGCCAGTATCATCATACATGGAAACCAAGACAGCAAGCAGATGGCAGCCTTCGAATGTGTCCAGTCTGCAAGGGCTAACCTGAAAGGCTGTCATTGCAGCCAGTGTATCATACTTGTACTGAGACTGGCCGATGATCATAGACCTGTGCAACTCTTTATCAGAACATTTTACAACTTTTTTGTGGGGAATAAAAAAAATAATTGTCTTGTTGACCACTGAGTGTTTGACTTTGGCTTCATTTTGTCTCTGTTACCATGGTAAAGTATAGATGGCCACTGAAGACAATGTACCTTGTATATCTCAAATCAACAGATCAACTTTCTTTTGCTGAGGTATAACTGTAGAAACTTCAGCTTCACTTTTTCTCTGTATTACTTATTAGTTCCAATACAAGCTTAGAAAATTGTTTATGTATAGAAGTTCACATTCTGTTCTTAGCCCATATAACCTGAATGATTGGAGTACTCAGTCAAATATGGATATATATGCATACGTAGTTTAAAGTTTGGACTTTAACAATAACTACCAGCATCCTACCAGCCTTGAAAGAGAATAGTCAGCCAATGTAGTATTTTTTTTTTTCTTTCAAAATAGGAGCACTGTAACTCCACCTGGCTAAACCGATTGGCTTTCTGGTAACCAAGTTGTGCTTCAGTTGAAGTTATGTGTTGCCTTCAGGTGTAGCCTAATGTGTAATGTTTTATGGCAGTGTTTCCCAGACTCTGGTCATCTAGGTGTTTTGGACTTCGGCTCCTGGAATCCCTATTCATTGGCCAAGTCAGCTGGAAATTCTGTGAGCTGAAGGCCAAAACACCCGGAGGACTAGAGTTTGGCAGTCGATGCCTTACAGTGATCCAGCCAAAAGGATCACTGTGGCCTGGAGTTGGACATAGCTGGTGAACTGACCAAAGCCAGAAAAAGCACTCTTTGCCACAAGGTCACCTCCAGTGACAGCGTTGAATCTAGGAGCTTCCCCAGACTGTGCTTTGGCTTGTCGTTTATCTATATATTGGCTTTTATCTATGGTTTGTTAGCTTTCATCAGGCCTGTTACTGAATTTTGGCAAGGATTTTTATTGCTTGTGAACAGTGGAGAGACACTTCGCAGGATGATGGAACTTATTAACTCCTGGTTTTATTTTTTTAAACCCTGCCTCCTCTTAATTAAACCCTCCTTGCAGTCTCTTCATAAATGCAGAATATTTATGACAGGTCTACTCTGTAACAATGCTGATCAGTGTGGGAGTTCATGGACCAGTCTCAGTCCATGAACCATTGGCTGATGGTCTGCGACATATTTCCAGAAGAGAAACAGTTATAGCCGGTGGGAAAATGTGGTACTAGTCCCTGGCACATTGGAAAAAAATTGTGAGTCCCCAACATCAGATAGCTTGAGAGTTGGGTATGTTTAGCTTGGAGAAGAGAAGACTGAGAAGGGTTATGATGGCTATTTGAAGGCATATCATATGTAGAAGAAAGGAGCAAACTTGTTTTCTGCTGTTCCAGAGATCAAGACACGAGCCAGTGGATTCAAATTACAGGAAAAAAAGATTCTACCTAAACGTTGGGAAAAACTTCCTGTCATTGAGAGCTGTTCAGTGGTGGAATAGACTGCCTTGGGTTGGTAGATTTGCTTTTCTTGGAAGTGTTTAAACAGAGTATGCGCAGGCATATTTTGGGAACACTTTAGTTGTATAATCTTTTACAATAGCAGATTGGGGTAGAATTCTATGAGATGTACTCCTATATAGGAGACTGTTCTCTCTCCCTCCTATCTGCATGTGTAGGAATGCTGTGCTGCTGTCATTTCCCGCTTCAGGGAGTAGTAGGTTCTGAGTGGGAGGAAAATGCTGGTTGCAGCTGACAGCCTGCAGGAATTTTAATCATGCTTCCTATTCAGAAGGCTTGAATTGGTGGAATTTCATTAATTGGATTGATGTGACCATGTGGTTGGAGGCCAGCTTGTAGACAACGTTCTGCCAACTTTTAGTTAATGCACTGATACATGTGCATGCTTATCCTTAACGCCATTGCTCCCAGCAGCATCTGTCACAAGAGATGTCAATTTCATGATGCAGATGAACCTCCAGAAGACAAGAACGGCCAACCGCTGACTTGTGACCTTTTCCATGGCTATTTTGTTAAGGCCACATATCAAATTTTGATCATAAAGTGAATAAGCAGATAGACTTTATCTACAAAGTTAATATATTGGGGGGAAATTTCTTCTGGTTTAACTTATTCATATAGGTGCCCATTATTTGGAGCATTTCTTAGGATTTCCTCCTCCATAATCAAATGGAAGCTTGAGGGATATGGTGTAAAAATCTATTCTGGTTTTTTTTTTTAAACAGTTCTTCCAATTCTGATTGCTTTTATGTGAAAAATTGGTGCCACAACATTATCCTCTTGAAAAGAGCTATTTTTTTCCACTGTACTAATTGGAATTATCAGCATTTGTAATGGGTTTATAATTGGGTATCGTGATACTGTGTCATACCGGTGCCATACACATTCATACCACATTATAAATAATGTCATACATTATTCATAATGAAATCTGTGTACTCACTGGGTGACCTTGAGCAAGTCACACTCTCTCAGCCTCAGAGGGCAAAGACAAAACCCCTCTAAGCAAATCTTACTCAAAAAGCCTTGTGATAAGTTCTTTTTAGGGTTGCCATAAGTTAAAACCAACTTAAAAATGCACAATAACAACGAATGAAGTGTAAAGTGAGGCACACAGGCCAAAAATTTTTTAAAAAATCCATAAATGCCCTGTTGAGGATTTAAGGATTGCAACATTTTTGGATTTCTAGCTTAGGAAAAAATAATGAGTGAGAAAAAGGGAACATGACAGAGGTGTTTAAAAAGATGGATGGTGTGATGAGACTAGCTAAGGAGATGTTTATGTCCTTCTCTAATAATTCTAGAGTCAATTAGTGAAGCTGAACACTGAAAATCAAGAGTGAAGGAAATAACTCTTCAGTGCATAATTAAATCAGAATTCAATTCCACAAGATATAGATGGCTTTAAAGGAGCACGAGGCTATCAGTGGTTGTTAATTATTATAGGTATACTAGCATATTTACCCGGCGTTGCCTGTGATTTTATTTTCTCATAGGTAATACTTGTTAGAAATACCTTAGGAATTACCTTACCTTAGGAATTAGATGCAGTTGAAATACAGATTTGAGATCCTGAATCTCTAATTCCCCAAACCGCCTTGTCCAGTACCTGTAACTTTTCCCCATATTCCACAACCCAATCTGTATTCAGAGGTTTGGTTTCTGAAGGAATACACTGGCCGTCTCTGTGCTGCTAGGCCTCATCTCCATAGCAACCAGCCGGGCCCAAGAGCTCTCTGGCTGGGAATTTTGAAGGCCCTTTTCTAAATTGCAAACCCCAGCATTCCATAGAATCTTCTCAGGCAGCCAATTGTGAGGTCTTCTTGCCTGACACAGCTAGTCGTGTGAGGTCTTCACCTGTCTGACACAGGCAAACTCACAAACTTTGACTTTTATATATTAGATGTTTCTTCCAGTATGGGAAGACGGTATGCCTCTGAATTCCTGGTGAATGTGAGCAGGAGGCTGCTATCGAGTTCACATATTGCTTTTGGTTTTCCTGTAGGCAACTACAGGAAACACAGTGCTGTGTAGGAACACAGTGCTGGGTAGGCCTTTTATCAGATCCAGCACAGCTCTTCTTATGTTCGTAATCATGTTTTCTTTTTATTTGGGTAACCCCAGCAAAGCAAAAATGTTCAAATTCCTCTTTGACCAAATTTGAGGAGGGGTACCAGAGTATGGGCTAGAGTTATATCCAAACAAAGCCACTGTTTCAAACAGAGGCTTTGCGTCATGAAGTATAAACTGGAGGTGCCAGTGATTCGCAAGCAATGTGCTACTGTGGGGCATTGGTTGCATCACTTACCGCACAGTCCTTGGTATTCTACTCATAGGTTGCCAGAAGCTGAAGCCAACTTGACAGTACATAACAACAACACAGCAGGTTCCATGCATATGTTAATGTATTGTGCAACAGCTCTTAATGTAGCTGTGTAAATCCGTGCTTTAATTAACAAAATAAAAACTGAAAAGCTTGATTTAGAATGGTGTTTTGCTTCATCAGAGTTGACAGAGGTCAGGGAAATCTTGCAAATGTCAGACTTCAGCAAAGGATCTTAACAGTCTTAAGTCTGGAAAATGGCAGGCTTCAACCATGAGTAATAATATAATAATGTAAGACTGAAAGACATGACAAGGAGTTTTTTAGAAAATTCAAAACTATGAACTTCTTACAAGTGGACATGTGTAAGGAGGGTAAATAGAGTGGTTTCTAAAATTGGAATTTAGTAAAGAGAGTGGAATCCATTGGGAGAAGTCACTTTCATGCATGGCATTTTTAAAGATACAGTTACTGGGTGTCTGCTTCCCCATTCAAAAGGTTCAGGAGTGGAACTTCTCCACTTCATGGAGTCCTGACATTCAGATTGTACCGAGAGTGATTTTTGGTTAAAAAAAAAAAAAAAGGAGAAGATCAGTATAGACATAAATACTTTTTAAATATATCAGTCTCAGGGCATATTTCTATTATTTTGCCCACCGCTAGAAAAATCTCTGGATTTTAAAAGAAGGAAAAAAATCCTTGAACTCTTACTAAGGATTGGAAAAATTACTTAAAACACAACTGATCTAGGCTTACAAATATATGTATATTTCTGTGTGTGTGTGTGTGCTTGGGGATTATTTTTATTTTTGGTTTACAACAACAACAACAATAATAATAATAATAATATTTATTTCTGTCCCGCCTCTCCCCATGGATCGAGGCTGCAAACAACAGTAATACATTATTTACATTAAAAGACATTTAAAAACATACCCAATCCTCCCCACCCACCTAAAACCAACCCCCTAAAACACACAACAATTAACAATAATCAACTGACTATTAAAAGAACAGCAAGACAGTTGGTGGGAAGTGGTGGAAGTACTAGTCTGGGAAGGCCTGTCGGAAGAGAGCAGTCTTGACTTGACTTTTTTAAATCTGTCAAGACTGGTAATACGCCGGGTCTCCTCTGGCAGGCCATTCCATAACTTGGGAACGATAGAAGAGAAGTTCCTCTGGGTAACCGCAGCCAACTTAGTTCTGACTGGCTACAGTAAATTCCTCCCAGAGGACCTTAGTGTGTGGGGCAGATTATATGGGAGAAGGCGATCCCACAGGTAGGCTGGCCCCAAGCCATGAAGGGCTTTAAAGGTAAGAACCAACATCTTGTACTGTGCCCGGAAGCTAATAGGCAGCCAATTAACTTGCAGAAGGCATTGAAGCTGGAGTAGGAATCATGTGCTTCACTGATTAAATTATATTTGCCCAGATATTACTTTAAAATGCCTTGGCCTCATGGGATGAATCTTCATCCCCTTTCTTAGAATGGCTGATGGAGGTCATTAGTCCAAACCAAAGTAATGAAGTTGCTTCAACAAAGCCCTGGTTTTGACTAAACAAAGAAGAAGAAGTCAGATCTGAAAGTAATAGGTGCTAGTGAATTTTACTACCATCTTGTAGATAACTCAAAAAAGTTGTTAGGTTATATGTCCTTCTTATTAAACTGTGATAAAGCACATTCCTGTGTAAGCAGTGTGAGAAGTGTTGCAGTGGTGGCTTGGGGGCAAGTGGACAAGAAGAGTTTACTTTATTTTGACTCATCAGTGCTTCTTTGTCTGAATGGTTCAGGGTAGTTCTTACTTGGCCCCAGGGGGCCAGTTGAGTGGTTGCTAATATGTTTGCTTGAAGGTGTTTGAGAACCAGTGTGTTGTAGTGGTTAGGGTGTTGGACAAGATCTGGGAAATCTGGGTTTCTAGCCCCAACTGAGCCACAAGGCTCATTAAGTGACCTTAGACCAGCCGTATCTTTCAGGCCATTTCTGCAGTACACTGTTACAGTGCTATAATTCCATTTCCAACATCCTGTGGAATTCCGGGGTTTGTAGTTTACTGAGGCCAAAGAGCTCTCTGGCTGAGAATTCTAAAGGCCTAAACTCCCTAAACCGCAAACCCCAGGATTCCACAGAATGGTGAAAGTAGAATGATAGCACTATAACAGTGTAGTGTGGAAATGCCTTAGTCTAACCTGCTGACAGGATTGTTGTAAGAATAAAAATGGGGAGGAGGGTCATATACAGTATCTTCAGTTCAGTAATTTGTCTGGCATGCAAGTCTTACTGTTTTGAATTGTTAAATTTACTACTATTTTCTTGGTAAACCTGCACAAGGTTGTACTGGGACTTCAGCCCTATGTGCTTGCCTAGGAGTAAGCTGTTCTGGCTCTCATGAGACTGACTTCTGAGTTAGCGTGCATCATGTTGCACTGTAAAAATCTCTATAAGCAAGTGCCTGCTTGTGATTTGAGATATAAATGGAATAGCAGATGAAACTGAAGAGAAGGCAGAGCTACAGGAGGCTCTCAACAGATGGATGGGCAAATGGAGTGTAATGTTACTAGATGTGAGGTCATGAACTTGGCTTTTGAAGTAGAAGATACGTGCATGGTAAATAGAAAATAATATCTGTTTGAGAGATAGAGTAGCTAAAATAATCTTTTAGAGATCTCTAAAGGAGTCTTGTGTACATAGAGAGCGATTAATATGAAAGGGGTATTGATGAAATGGTGAACCTTCTGCAAAGTGACTAATATGCAGGATGATTTAATCCTTTGTTTATGTTATTCATACACCATTTGTTCAATAAGTTATCCAAAATGGTATACAGATGTTGCAGTCCAAATGACGTCAATAACAGTTAAACTAGGTGAATAATATCAAGCCCAGCAAGAAAAGAGGAAAAAAGAAAAGGAAAGAGGGCGACATAAAGCAGTACCCATCTAGATCATCTGAGAAAATAGAGGTCGCACAATAGATGCTCACTCAGGTATGTCAGAACCTAGTAACCAGAGTAGCTATTCTAAAACATGAACCTGGTATTTTCTCTCTTTGGCTCAAGATCATAGTTGACTCATTAGCTAAGATTAGTTGGTGTTCAAAGGATCGCAGTGTTTGTGGTGAAAAAGCCCAATTGAACCTAACCAGAGTTGTTTCTGAGTACACATTTATGTAGTCATTTTTTTTACATGTTCAAAACACTTAACATATATTATCTTAGTAAATCCTTACAACAGCACAGTAAGACTAAGCAGTATTTTCTCCACTTGAGAGATTAGGACTGTGGAGCGGCAGTGTGTGACCAAATTTCATGCAGTGCATGGCTACATCAAATGGCTTCTTGATTCTCAGTTCATTTTTTCCGTTCCATTCATTTTGACCCCATCTTTCTTCAACGGAATTAAAGATGACAAACCAGTCTCCCTCACTCATATTCTTACAATAGCCTTTTAAGGTGCATTACTCTGAGACATGAGGATGGTCCTGGAATATCTATTAGTATTTGGAATTGCAAATGTAGAAAGAAATGTTTAAGTTACAAAAGTAATAAACAAATTGAGCTCCAGCTATCAGTCATGGTAACCAGATTTTTTTTTAGAAAAAATAACTGCAGTGAGTGAACTGAGAATATAGTGTTCAGGTAAATGAGCCAGGACCTCTGTCTTGGGTTTATTTAATATGACATCCCAAACTGGGTGCTTGGGTTTGTTATTCTTCCAGCAAGATGGGGAGAACCTAAGCCAAAAACAAACCTTAGCTTAGGATTTTGGTTTGTTAGGAGAGGAACAAGCCAGAGTTCCTGGTCTGGACATGATCAGGATTTTTTAAAATTCTGGTGTATTGTGACATGCAGTCCGGGCCATTATGTGTTGAACCTGTAACATTTGTCAGCAAAGTAAACCCTGCAATTCTAAGTACTGGAAAGGAAGGGGGGGAATTTCCCCCACCACCCACAGAATAATTTTTTTCCCAACCAGTTTCCTTAATCTTGTTTTTCTTATTTGATCTGAGCTGTTTTTCTGGTTTGGAGAAGAGTGCAGCTGTACACATGTTAAATGTACAGAAATAAACCATTGATTCTTATTCTCTCCATCCACATGGCAAACAGGATCTTTTCATATGATATGTACAGAACCTAGAAAAGAGGTAGTTTAAACAATATACAGCACAGTGTAGCTATATGACCAAATGTTTCTTGTTTTTAAAATTGCACAGTGACTTTGATGCAAAAGGCTTTGTGGAGGACGCCAGCAGTGATCTTGCCAGGAGATGTCCAAACTTTAGGAAGTACGTTTCACTAAATAACTTAGTTGGTGGCAGAAGGTGAAGACAGGAAAATGGAAGTTGTAGTTCCAGGAGGTGTTTGCTAAACTGTTGCAGAGATTGTTACAAAATTCTCTTTTGACTAAAGCTTTAATGTTTAGAAACAGCATTGATGTCATCATTTTAAAAACTCCTCTTGAGGTGGGAAAGAAGAACCCATAGCGTTAATGGGGTGGTGTGAGGAAACGTTAATGGGCTGGTGTGAGGAAATTGGGTCAACATAAGGAGCAGATATTTTGAATATAAATCTCACAAATGAGACAGTGAGTAAAATGTAAAGTCAGAAGTCTGTATTCTTGAGAAATGAAAAAAGGAAGAAGTAGTTTAAGGAAATTAATTCACTGAGGAGTATTATGCTTTTTCATCTTCCAGTTGCATAGGGGAATTGGTGTGCCGTTTCTCTGAGATTTCTAATCTCTTGTTGGGTTTGCTAAGGAGGGAGTGGCATTATTAAGCTATTGCAAGTATGTTACTTTGTGTGCCATAGTTCAAGGGACAATATCTTCTGCCTTTGATATTGCTACTAAAAGTTTCTACAAGCCTGTTACATTCTCACAAGTTGTCGTCTATCTTAGGCCCTGTGAGGGTGAATTTGTTCTTCTTTGGTACTGCTTTTTCCTGTGAAAGTTTCACAAACATAAATAGGCTGTGTATCAGTTGCATTTTTAAAGCAGAATTTTTCTTCCCCTTAGGGTCTCTTGTATCTCTCTTGAGATATTTTTGTGTGGTTGAGAGGGGAGTGGAAAAATTAGATGAGAGCATTTTATGGGCAGTGAAGGAACGCCCTGGCTCTGTAATGCTGGATGGCAGGATTCCACTGCAAGCAGCCGGAGTGGAGAGAGAGTCAGGGAGAGAGAACAGTGAGCATAAATGGATGAGGAAATGAGTCAGTGAAACAGCAAGCACATGATTCACGTGCAAGGAAATGCAGTTGGCTTAGAAGGCAAAAGTTGCAGAAGTTGGGAGCATCTTTCTCACAGTAGTTGGAGTAGAAATGCGTAATTTCATTTTAGACGTTGTGGGGAAGTGCAGTGTTTATATCACCTTGAAAGACACTGACAGAGGAGACCCTTCTTAGCTTCCAAGATCAGATGAAATCTCATGCCATCAGAGTATTTAAGCCTTTAGTCTTGCGCAGCCCTGCAAAGAGGCATGTACCTGATCACCTTGGACAAGTCAGAGTTTCTGTCGAAGCAAGCAAACAGGGAAGTCTTTGTGAAAAGTTCTTGGCAGAACTTGAAACATTAATGTTAAAAAATAGTAGCACTAGTAGTGAGAATAACATGTCACAATGACTTAATGTTTTAAGAATGCTATGTTAGTAGCAATTTCTATTTAATTTTTTTCCCGCTACTGGAATACTCTCCAAAATGCAAATATGGCCAAAAATTTCCACCATCACCAGAAAAAATGCATGTTAGGGGTAACATTCCTCATTATAGTAACAATTTTTTTTCATCTTTTCTGATTCCCGTTTTTAAAATGAACAACATGGCTTTGCCCTCATTATCTCAAAAAGTAATGTTTTGCAACTATGGTCTCTTGTAACTCTGGATCTTGCTTTCCATTGTTATGCCATAGATGACTGACAGAAACTGAAAAATGCAAGCATTAAGTGAATATAAGTCAGGCACGCCCCTCCATAGAAAGGGTCTACTGGCTACTCAAAGTATAACACATCACGTTATTTTGTATACATTTCTGTTCTGTACTGACATTGCAGTTGGGTTCTTTTATTTGTAGTCCTTGACAGCTTAGGTGGTGCAGGAGAGACTGATTTAAAAAACATGAGTACTATATTTTAACACTTTAAGATAGAACAGAATCATCCTTATTTTCTGAAATGGTTCAAACAGGCTTTTGTTAACTAAGCTTTTCAAAGATCCTTGTTCTCTCTTGTGCAACCAGTCTATTCTTTGGTTGCTTATTTGTTTACCTTTGCATAGGAAAATTTTCTACACACTTCACTATTTTTGCTACAGAAAAACTGCAGTTGACAAAAGAGACAGTTGGGTGGTACTAATTTCTCATGGGGCCCTAAATATGTTGGAAAGATGCCAAGTTCAGAGTGGTGACAACAGATGTTGGTAACTATAATTGGCAGCCATTTTAATTAACCTTAATGTGCATGTGAAGCATTTGGTTGAGTGTCAGTGGTTAGTATGGGAATGGAGACAATTCAGATGGCAGGAAATAGCTCATTCCATTATATACTATGGAAATATGACCTACCTGACACCAGAATTTAGTGCCAAAAATCATCAAACACCTTTTCACCCTTTGGTATTTCTCCATCTTAGCTATCTGTAAAGCCAGCTGTATGCTTATTTAACTGTGGCAAAAAAAAAAAAAAACTAGTATCCTTGTTTTAAGAGATCTTTCATCATTTCAGTAGTAGCTTTATCAGGTGTACTGATCATGCTTTTTTATTGCATTGTGCATAATCTCTACATTTTGAATTTTTGCTACAGTGCCTATCTTTTATAATGCTGCAAATAATAAAAGGAGTTTTTTTATCTCTAAGATGATGATGATGATGATTTCATAACATTGACTAATGACTGTTCTATGTGGATGTAAGCATACTGCACATTTCAAGTATGATGAACTGTGTTTGTAATCCATGCCACTCTTCATTTCTGCGTAGGGTATCTTGGGGGAACTAGTGGAGCTCAGATGTACCTTCCTTGGCTCTGTACAGCCAAATATTAACATATTTCCTTTCCCTTCCTCTTTTGTGGGCATTGGTTCCAAAAGGCTATTTTGGAATTTACCTAGTGCCTTTTAAGCTGTTCCCAGAATAATGGCCAGCGAAACATTTGGGCATAAATAACATAAAGGCACCAGATTCTGTCTCATCTTGGAAGCTAAGCATGGTCAGCACTGCTTAGTACTTGGATGGGAAATTGCCAGTGAATACCAAGTGCTGTAAGCCAGTGGTTCGTAACCTGTGGTTCACAGTCTCCCAGGGGGCTGCGATGTCCTTACAGGGGGTCCGTGAAGGCTTGAAGAAGTGTTATAAGCTTTTACAGTTAAAAAAGAAAAAAGGAGGAAAGGAAAAAGGAAAGACAAATTAGTGTGGAATCATTCTTCCCCACACACACACAAAAAGGAGTGTATGCATTTACTAATTTTCTCCCTGTGCTCCAAATTTGATCCTTAGAGGACAACTAAATAAATATTTCCTATACTTTAGAGTTTTAAATCTTGAGCTTAGTCTTGATGGTCCACAGCAATACAAAAAAATTTAAAAAGGTGTCTGTGGTAAGGAAAAGGTTAACAATCACTACTGTAAGTTATATTTCAGAGGAAGTAATTGGCAAAATCACCTTTGAGTATTCTGTGCTTAAGAAAACCCTATAATATTCATGGAGTTGTTTTAAATCAACAAGTGACTTGAAGGGGTGTGTGTTTGTGTGTGTGCAGGCACGCACACACATTTTTTTCTTAAATATTTCAAAGCCTGAGTGGCTAACCATTGGGAAACTCCTGAAAATATCCAAAGTGATAACTTCTTATCACTAAGAAGGATCCTGCATAAAATGTTAAGCAGATGAGATCCCACTTTCTTAGCTACTTCTGTTTTCAGGTGCAATACTTATTCATCTGTCCCCACAGAAGTGTCTCTGGCTACATAAATTCTCTGTCTAAATTAAGCATCTTGTATTCTTAAACTGACAGTAGTGGCTACTTCATTTTTTGGTATCTACCTGAGCTTGTGTGAAATATGCTCAAGGTTTGAAAATTACTCTTCAGAAGTAATTAATTGTGTACCTTATTACAAAGCCTCTGACTTCCCACCCACCCCCACTAAAGTTTTTAGCCAGTTTTATATCAACAAAGAAAAAACATTAGTTTGACTTTAATTTTGTACTCCATAAATATTCATTTTAAATTGTATATTTCCCCCTCCCCTTTAACTGCACATTTTGTGTCTGATTGCTCATTTTAAAAGGTCTCATTTAATTCTGTGTTGGGTGTCCAGGAGATCTACTACTAAGTACTTCATTTATTGAGGCTTTAATTTACAAACTGTAAAACTAGGTGAAGTAACCTTTCCTAATGTCTTGCCTTGCCTGAGTGTACTCAAAAGGGCCTTGTTGAACTGAAAATAATTGCCAGTAGGGGCACAGTGGGATTTATTGGAAAGTGAGAACCAGAGGGTGGGGATGGAATACAATTTGATTAGGATCTTAATTAGGAACTGCATTTTGGTGTGTAATCACAGTTGTGTAGACATTGACAGTTAACCGTTTGGTACTTACTTGTAGGGGTGTAAAGAATCTGGAGGCATTTTGTTATCATTGCATCAAGATGCTCTATCAGGAAAGTGGTAAACTTTCCTCAAATGTTTCATATTTCAGGACTTCTTTTTGAAAATATTTTTGTGCACACACACACTCTTGTTTTCTTCCTGCAAAAATCATTTTGCGCAAAACACAGAGTGTTTTGTGCAAAATACCCTGCTTTGTCTGTAAAATGTTCTTTGTGTGTAAGACCCAACATTACAAATTTGTTTTATATAAAACACAAGCTTTGTGCAAATAAATTTTTCACAGAAGGTCCTGAAATGTGAGAAATAATTTACACATGCGTAAAGTTGTTCTAATCTTGCTCACCAGGAAGAAAACTTTTGAAATTATCCATTCTTGCCCATGAGAATGGAATGAACAAAAATACACAGGCCTGCTTTATATCATTTACATAGTGTTTCTCTGTGTAGAATTATTGATATCTGTGATCTCTGGCTATTATTCTTTTGGACCAATGATGATGTTGTGCATTTAAAAGCTTCTGATGCATGTCTTGTCCCTGGTACCTTCTAATGTTAATGCCAGAAATTGAACCAAGCTATTTAAGTAAGGGTCAAGAAAGGTTCACTGCACAGTAGAAGTCAGGGAGTTAAACTGAAGTATCTGTAACACAACAATACGCTCTACTGAGTCACTAGAGAAGGGAACATTGGAGTGGAGGCATCCTGTATTTATGGTACTTCTACAGAGTAAATAATTATTTCTACCTCTGCTAATTCTGTTTGGGATGCTGATGGAAACTGCAGAGTACATCTGAGCAGCTTGAAGTGCTGGCTATTAAACTTTTTTGTTCTGTGTTGCTTTGTCAAGCTTATTAAGGAAGTTATACAAACCCCGAGGTGTTTCTGTGGGCTAAAGAATGGTTGGTGCAGTCCCTGCAGCAAGGATTGAGAATTTGTGGCCCTTCAGATGTTGTAACAGTGCATGACCCATCAGCCGCTAGCCACATGGCCAGTGACCCAGAATGATGGAAGCTGTAATTCAAGAACCGGAAGGAGAGCCGTGCAGACCTCCAGACTGCACGTTTTAAAAGGCCTTGGTTAATTATGTTCTGGATGTCCAAGAGATCTGCAGCTCCCAGTTATCCCTGCTGAGGGACTAACAGCAACAAATGCTGATAAATACAGTTCAGCAACATCTGAAGGGCTGTAAAATGAGGACATAAAGAGGCGTTTCTTAAAAACGAATAAACAAACAAACCTAAATCTGAAACAATACTTTTGGCTCCACTCTGTTTATGTCTGATTCTGCATTGAAAACTACTGAAATGTGTCCAGGTAGCTTACATTATCTCGACTATTGTATACAGCTGATTTTATCTGTGTATACACTTCTTTCTATAATGTGAAAAGTCATACATTGATGAGTAATTGTTTTATAATATCTGGGTCAGTGATTTTCATTCCCGTCTTTTAAAAAAACATGGATTTAATCTGCATTGGCAGCTCAGTTTGAGATTTCAGTTCTCAAGTGACCAACATGCTTTTTTGGATAAAGATAATTGTGCATTTAGTCCTTAGGTAGCAAAAATATTTGGTTAACAGAGGCTTTTCTTGGTTTTGTTTACCAAGTTTAATACAACTAAAAATATTTTTCGCATTTTAAAACCCTTTAAGAAAAATTAAAGTTTGAAATAATTTTTCTAATGAGCTGACTATGCATTTTGCTGTTCAAGTATTTATATGTTTAAATATTTTTACTTTGCTTTTCTGTTAAAATTAAACTAATCCTGTGAGACTAATATATAAATAAATGTTAAAACTACTAAACTTGTAAGCAGTCTTAAAAGAGCAAGCAATACTATTAACAATAGCTGAGAAAATATTCCATCACAAGAACAGAAAATAGTGGTGAAATTAAAAACTGGTCCTCTTTCCTCAAATACTGTCTGAAACAAAAAAGTCTTAAAGGGAAGGATGGGGTAGGTGGCTGTTTGCTGGCAAAAAGGGGAGAAGGCAGTTGTCATGCTCCTCTCTTGTCCCTGTGTGCCCTCCAGATTGGTTCTGGGGCACTGAGAAACCCTCTGGCACCAATTTGTGGGTGACATGGTGAGCTGGAGGGGAGAGGGGAAAGAAAGAAAGTTTGGTTGTGACCACCTGCGTAATGTTTGAGTTAGCCCTTAGCTACATATGTATTCCGGCAGTGGAACATGCTGCCTCAGAGTGTGGTGGAGTCTCCTTCTTTGGAGGTTTTCAAGCAGAAGCTGGATGGCCATCTGTGGGAAGTGCTTTGATGTGTGTTTCTGCATAGCAGGGGGTTGGACTGGATGGCCCCTGTGGTCTCTTCCAACTCTATGATTCTGTGATTCTACATGAAAAACCCAGAGTGAAAGAATACCATATAGGTCTTCCAGGATGAGTGTTCCAGTGTCTTGGTGCAGTGATGTAAAAGGCCATGTTCTGTGTTAAATGGTTGTCTAAAATAGTTGCCTAATCCCAGAAGGAGAGCCAACATGGTGTAGTGGTTTGAGCATTAGACTAAAGACTCTGGAGAATGGGGCTTGACTCTCCGCTCTGCCATAAAAACCCAATGAGTGACCTTAAACAAGTAAGACTCTCTCAGATGAAGGCCATGCAGCCCTCCCCATCTTTCCAAGAAAACCCAGTGATAGGGTCATCTTAGCATCACCATAAGCTGAAAATGACTTAAAAACACAGAACAACAAATCAAAGAAGGTGAAGAGGTCAACTGATGATTGAAGACAGTGTGCAGATGTGAACAGGAGAACATAACCTTGAAGTTACTGGCCATCAAAGCCATTTTTGAAGACCAACTGTTGCTATGGAGAATGCTGACAAAAAATTTGGAGCAGTTTATGGAGTTCACAAACAATTAATTTGGCTTGTTAATGAGAATTAATTTTGTCATACTTTTGTGAAAGTGCTTCCAGGGACCATGGAACTTAAAACTGAAATGTTAAATACATTTAGGGTAAATGAATAAAATTGCTTGGTGGAAATTTAAATTCAATATGCATATTGGTATGTTTTTTGAAGGAAAGTAGGTGATCTATCTGAGGAAATCAATTTAAGCACACATGTTTTCTTGGGAAATCAGTTGTTGTTGTTTCCTATTTGTGGTAACCCAAAGGCCGTGGGGTTTTCTTGGCAAGATTTGTTCAGCTTGTTTTTGGCTTGAATGTGACTTGCCCAGGTTCACCCCATGGGTTTCCATGATAGAGCAGGGTTCGGGGATTCAAACCCTGGTCTCCGTAGCTCAGATGGCTATACCACGCTGACTCAGGAAATAGGTAATAATAAGATGCCAGATACATCTTGTACTCTTAATAGCATAGAATGTATAAGGATATTTATCTACACTGTGTGAAGAGATGAAATGAAGAGTCTGACTCTTGGCTGACAAGGCCTGAAATATAGGAAAGAGAGATTATAATGGAAGAAAGAGAAAAAATGTCTGAGAAGAAACAATTTTGATTCAGCTTATTGTCCTAAAAGTTGAAACCCAACTAAAAGTTGTTACTGATAATTTCCATCAAATGCCAATTATTACCTGATAGTCAAAAGCATCTTAGTTATAAAGCAGGAGGAAGTGGGAAGTTTGGCAGTAGAGACATTGGCATCTGTGGCTCTTCTATCAGTAAGGCTGTGGATCTGCTCCAGGTTCCAGTCCAGGTTTAAAAATAATTATCCAATCAGGTTTTAAAAACTATCCTTCTGTGGGGAGGATAGAGTTCAGTGCATTGGATAGCGCTTTCATTGTCTGGACAAAACCTTGGAGCAGATTTAGTATCCTCTGACAGCAGAGCCAGCAGCCACCTCTGAGGCAGGCTATAGACAGAGGTCAGTAGGCACGCACACCTTGTAACTGGCAAAATGCTTTCCATGCTGTTGAAAAGTATAAGTTGAGGTGGGCAAGCACATGGTTAGATGAATCCCAGTTTCTCTCCTCCTCCTCCCCACCGCCCCACTCAACCCCAAAGTCTGTGCCTGCCTGTTTGTGCCCCAAAATCATTCTTTTTTGGTGGGCTATTTTATTAATCAAAATAGTGACTGGAAATTATGTGATATCAGTTCTGGTTATTGTCTTGCCCAATATGTGGTTGAAATTTGGAGATATTTTGGAAGGTGTGAAAGGGCATTTTGGGCAATATTTGGGTCAAAATCGCCTAAAAACATAGCAGTTGTTGTTGTTTTTTAATTTGAAGTTCTTTGGATTTTTCTGTCAATTGCAAAAGTAGGGTTGGGGGGGTGTACTTGGGTCCCATTCTAGGAAATGGTGGGGACTTTTTAAATAAATAAATAAATAAATAAATAAATAAATAAATAAATAATATGCAATACTTCCCTCCACTCCTGGTGTAGATGCACTGACTGGATTTTTTCTAAACTGTAACACAACAGGTTTTTGTTGTCATTTTGTAATTAATTTTTTTGTTATTTCTGTTGCAGGTTCTGTTTCTAAATGGATCTCCTATTCCTTTTAAATCACACAATATAAAGTGAAGAGCCTGACAGACTGAAATCTGTCTCTTACATCTCTGTGTGTATGAGGCAAGTGGTCACTGAAGAAGGCACTTTTTAGACTATCTTTATTGCCCTTCAATTTCTGCTCAAGCACTAGCAATGGGCTGGCTGTTAGTCTGATTTTCCCCCCAACTTTTTGAGGGACAGACAAATCATGAGTCTGCAGGCTCAGCAGAAGTCTTCGAACAAGAGGGCTGGAAAACGGCCTGCCTTTTATATTGAGCCACCTGGCCTGCTGAAAGAAACCCAACAGCAGCAGCTGAAAGAAGGACAGTACTACAGTCATGTGGGGAATATGCCAGCCGCACAAACAGCAGAGCTTTCCAAGTCAGGGGTCTTCAGCGGAGTGCCCAGCAATGCAGCTCTGCTGAATTCTGTTTATCAAGAGCGAGGCGAGGCTAGGATGACTCCCCAGCAGTTGGCCGCCGCCAAGTGGCAGAATTCCCTGATGGGGAATCGGTTGCCCGAACGGAGCGAGGCCAGTTGGCAGCCTCCTCAGCCTGGAGGGTGGAATCATGGGATGGTTTATGGAGGAGGCAACCAGAAAGGGGGCCATTCCAACACCGGCATCCCAGGTTTTTATAGCCATCCAGAAACCCTGAAAAGAACCCGGGAGAAAGGGGCTATGATGTCACAGCTGAATTTGTATGGAGATGCCGTCCAGCAGATGATGTCTCAAAAAGCTCAGCTAGAACAGCAAGCACTGGTCCGTCAACAAGCCCAGATGAGTTCTTTTCAGCAAATGCAGAAGCAACCGCAACAAACTCAGAACCAGACCCTTCCTTTGCAGCCTTTCCAGCTGGCGTTTGGCCATCAAGGCCAAAAGCAGGGATTCCCTGAACTGTTGCATGTCTTTCAGCAAGCTCCCACTTCCTCCAGCGCAGCCTTTACTGCCCAGCAGAAGCAACAGTCTCTTCCACAGCTGCAGCTGTTTGAAAACTTCTATCCACAGCAGCAGCACCATCAACAGCAACAACCAGTATCTTCACAAGCCTTTGGCCTTCAGCAGCCGGCTTCTGTAGCACAGACTCATGCAGCAGCACCACCTCCTCCTCCTCAGCACCATATGGTTCCCCATCAATTCCACCCTATTCCTGAGAGGAACCAGGAGCTGCTGAAGGCCCTAACAGACCAGAACCCACAGACTGTCCTACCCCAGGCCCAGATCCCTCTCCCAAGGAGATCACGGAGGCTCTCCAAGGAAGGTGTCCTGCCAGCATCTGCTGCAGAAGACGCCTTGACATCAAAGCCAGCTGAGGAGTACTCCAGTAATGTGTTGTCTCATCACTGGCAACCGCAACAGCATACGGATGTCCAGTTTCGGCACCAGTCTGAAACATTCAGTCACAAGGAGGGTTATTCACAGCTGACCAGAGGAGAGGTGGAACGTGGAGCGATGCCAGTGGGAGGTCAGCCAAGCCAACCTGAAACACAGAAAGTGGGCACATACGAGAACGCCAGAGAAGCAGAAAAGCAGATGACGATAAATGAAGGCCTTGTCCAGAGAGCTAATGACTTTGGTGGAGTCAGAGGTGGTGTCATCCAGAGCACACGGAGAAGGCGACGTGTTTCTCAGGAAGCCAACTTGCTCACCTTGGCTCAGAAGGCTGTGGAGCTGGCATCCCTTCAAAACGTCAGAGTAAGTGGTGTTTTTTGGCTGGGACCATGTCCGTAACCTCTCTTCTCATTGAATGTGGTGGGTGGGAAACACCAATCCCTAAAGCCAAATCCCACCGTCTCAGATAAGGCCTTTGGGACTGCTCATATAGTGATGTTGCCACATTTTCAAACAGCAGTAAGGGATGATCAAAATTTATGATATGCAGGATTGACAATCAGGAAGTGGAGTTTAACAGGTTTGTGTTCTGCCTAAATAGCAAATGAAAGTATTGATGAAGTTAATTTAGCCATGCATTTCTCTGCAAAATGAATATATTGTCTGCCTTCATAAACTGCATAGTGCACACATTTCTGTCTTTAGGAAGGGCCCACACCCTAATATAAAGGATTTTTAGCATTTAGTTCTGTTTATATAATAAGAAAAGGTTTCCAAACTTAAAATAAGAGTCATCCTCTATATGGTAAGGGAAACTTTGCAACCTTTGTGTCTGGTCATGCTCCCTTCCCAGTGGTGCCATCATTTTATAGTTTCACAGCCAATTTGAAAAGCTGAGATACCTTTCCCAAGGCTTAGTGACTACAGTCTTCCCTCTACATTCGCAGGTTTGACCTTTGTGAATTTGATAATTTGCAAGGCACCTACTTGCTTCCCCCCATTCTCCCCTTCCATTCCCTTGCCTTTTGGCCAGGCACACATGCCTTCTTTCTCCGTGCCTGGGCAAAAGATAAGCAAATGGAAGCAGGGGACTCCACATGCAGAGAAGGAAGGCACATGCAAACCTCCCCCTGCATTCTCCCCCTCACTTTCCCTTGCGTTCTGCCTGGGCATGGAGGAGGAAAGCAGCACACCTGGGCAAAAGGGGAGAAAATGGGAGGAATGCATGCATGTGTCTTCTCCATGTGCAGGGCCACCCTTTCCCATTCCCTTGCCTTTTGCCCAGGGATGTGGAAAGAAGAGAAGTGCTCCCAGGCGAAAGGGAAGAGAATGGGAGAGGGAGAATGGGGAGAGGCACGCAGGCACCTTTTCTATTTACAAGGCTGCCCCCTCCCATTTGCTTGCCTTTTGCCCAGGCATGTGGAAGGAAGGCACGTGCACCTGGGCAAAACACAAGGGAATGAGAGTAAGGCACACACAACACCTTCTCCACCTGCGGGGCTGTCCATCCTATTTGCTTGCCTTTTGCCCAGACACATGGCAGAAAGGCGCACATAGGCAAAAGGCAAAGGAATGGGAGGGGGGAAGGAAATGGGAGGGAGAGCGCTCACTCAGGTGATGGGAGTTATTCATGGTATTTAAGGTATTTAAGTGACCGTATCCTAGTATTTTTGATCCTGCTTTTTTGCCTTTGGCTTTGTTCATCATTGGAATGTGGCCCCGGATCATTTCTCTGAAACTGAATGTTGCTTTGGGATTGAAAAAGGCTCCCCACTCACAGAATACAACATCCTAAAACAGTTTGCAGTTGTTCCTGACCCTGCATTTCTCTACTAGGAAAGCTTTATTCCTGTTGAAAAATTATTGTTTTGAACTGTAATTCCCAGAATCGCTAGCCAGTGGTCAGGGAAGTTGTCCTAGAAAAGTAACACTTCTGTGCTGTAGCATAAGAAGTGTTTGAAACTTCTGCCCTTTTAGAAAGAGAAGGAAAGCACAAATATTCCTGCAGCAAAGTAAACCTGTAATTCTGTTGGCAATTCACACAATGCTTTAGTAACCAGTGGATTTGAATAGGACATTTAGCAGCCACATAGCAAGCCATGTAGTAAGTTAAAACTTAGGTTTTAGAAATAATTTGGGGGCAATAAATACATGAAAACTTGTCTTAAGCATCATGGTAAAAGAAACTACTTGGGAATCCAGGTTTTTTTAAAAAAAAAAAAAATCCCCAGGGGAAAAAGGGCTTCAGAAAAAAGTGAAAACTGTTTTTTACCCTGAATTTTTTTTTCTTCTCAAGCCTTAACATCTTTGATGGGGACTTCACCCTGCACCTCCCAAGTCCCAATTCAGTACTAAAACAAGGTGATAATCATGCAGTGCTCCAGATATGGTTGGACTACAAGTCCCGACAGCCTTAGCCAGCATAGCCAGTGTAGAGGAATGCTGGGAGCTGCAGTGATTCCTCATGGAAGACTTTCTCATCATGAGAGAAAGACAGAATAGAAAGCAAATAAAAAAACTATAATTGTGCATAGAATCACCAGAAACCGGGTAGTTCACACTTCCCTCCTGGGTTTTGCCTCCATTTTCCTACTGGATTTCTCTGTGCTTCCCCCTTCATCATTTCTCCCTCAGTTGAATTACCTAAGAGCTGGACTTGAATGATATGGGAGCAAGAGCCAAGCAATTTGAATGATTGGTTTAGTTGAGGCTTTGCAGGAGTCTGACTTCCCATCTTATTCTGAAACTAGAAATGCTTTGGAAGTCTAATTGACTAATTGAACACTGAGATTACTGATGTTAAACTATGAACATCAGAGAGCCAGAGCAGAGTAACATTATGTACACTGTGCAATGTTCCAGTGACTTCAAAACTAAGCCCCATTTCCTTGAAAATCCATTAGTAATGTTGTCAGTTTCCCCACTTCTGCTTACATTTAACCACCGGCTCTTGGCTATAGCCAAAATGTTTGTTTCATTATTTTTTTTCTTTACTTTTTCAGTTGTACAGAGCTGTTCAAATTGCCTAACTATGTCTATTATTTAACCCTCTCTTGGAGCTATTTTGCTTTATCTCTGGCATGCAGAGTGTGAAACCCACAGGCTGGAATTCTGCAGCCCCCTAGATGTTGCTGAATTGTAACTCCCAGCATTCCTCACCATTAGCTGTGCTGGCTAGGCCTGTTGGGAGTTGCAGTCTAACAACATCTGGAGGATTGCATCTTTTCCAACCTGAATGTATGTCACGTGGGTTGTGGGTACAACATTTGTGTGAAATTTTACTCTGCTTGTTGCAAACACCCTGTCCATGTCACTCCTTTATGTGGAATTGCTTGTTCATATGTACACACGTGCTGGGTATGATGTTCTCTTTGTGAAGTGCTCAGAAATCCAAATAGAACCCATGCACCAGAAAATTGTGACCCAGTCCTTAGTCTAGTATATTAGTCTACTTCATTTTCATGGGGATTAGGGGTGCAGGACCCCTTTGAAAGTGGGAAAACTGTGAATATTGTAAGCCCCCCAACCCATATTTAACACACACACACACAAGTACCTGTTCTAGAGTGGTGGCTGAGCCCGGTTGCATGTGCTTTCCCTTGCTTACTCCCTTACATGGGGAGGAGGGGGAAGAAGGGGGACAGGATGAGATGGAAGAGCAGAAGGAGGGAGAAAGGCAATATCTATCCCATCCTCTTCCCCTTCCTGCCTGCACAAGTGATGCGTGAGCCCTTCTCCTTCTTGTCCCATCTCCTTCCACCTGCTCACACGAGTGAAAGGCACGGACGAATGCATGTACCCTCCTCCTCTCCCATCCCCTTCCCCTCTCCTGCCCACATGAGTGAGTAAACACATGCATCCCCCCTCCTTCTGTCCCATCCCTGCTCCCACCAGTGTGAGTAAGTGAATGCAGATGCCTCCTCCTTCCATGCCATTTTTTTCTGTATTTCTGTATGAATTTATTTTCAGTTCTTACTCTGGAATTATCTTGAAGGTTTGCTTATTTCTTAATTATGATTAAAACATCATCTGGAGTTCGTATACAATATTTGTATACGTGTGATTGATTGCAGTGCAGCAGACCAGACAACTGTAGAACACATTCATGCACATGTGTGCGTGCATGCACAGGTACATATATGGTGTGGACAATTTTCTGTGGAAAACCACAGAATTTGTAGAACCATAGTGTTGAAAAGGACCATCTAGTTCAATGCCCTGCCATGCAGGAATACACAGAACGCACTCCCTGGGATGGTCATCCAACCTCTGTTTAAAGATCTCCAAAGAGGAAGAAGAAGACTGCCTCTCTGGAGCAGTCCATTTCATGGTCAAGCAGCTCTTACCATCAAGAAATTCTCCTTAACGTTTAAAGTGGAATTTCTTTTCTTATCATTTAAATCTGTTGGTTCATGGTTCAGGGAAAAAATGTAGCATCAGAAAATTTTCTACCTCAAGAAGTCATAGTTTGCACAGATGATGATGGTTTTTCCTTAAAACTGGAATTGTAAACCAGGATTTTTGTTATTTCTTATTTGCACAACCAAGGCAAACTATGGTTTGTACAAAATGCAGTTTACCAGGTTGAGATAGCAAACAGAATAGAATCTTCTGATCTCCTTTTTTGGCCTTTGCATGATTGAGGATAACGAGAAGGAAGTACGTGAGCATGGCACTTTGTCTTTCTGTGGGTTAACTCTAAAGTGGTGTGTGACCTGACAGCCATGTGTAAATACTTGAAGGGAGGTCATGTTGAACATGGAGCAAACTTATTTTTTGCCGCTTCAGAGACTAGGATACAGAGCAGTGGATTCAAACTACAGGAGAAGAGATTTTACCTAAACATCAGGAAGAACTTCCTGACAGTAAGATCCATGCAGTGGTGGAATATGTTGCCTTGGGCTGATAGACTGAGCCTATGAAAACTTATGCTACAAACCTTTTTCTCTCAGTCTCAAAGGTGCTACAAGATCCCTTTGTATGTGTAAAGTGGTGTGTTAAAATGGTAAGGGAATTCAGTTTTAACATGTTAACAGGCTACATCTGTGTATATCCCTGTATATCTGTGTTCTCCTTACTCTTTGGAGCCACCTGTCGCCAAAACCCTGAGGGAATGATCCCAGAAGAGAGAGGGAGCCAATAACAAGGATGAGCCCAAAGCCAGTCAAGATGGAATTTGCCCTCAACCTGTGGGGAAAATTGTTATATTTGATACTCTTAATTGTGATTTGATTCATATGTCTTTATATTACTTGCGAGTCATTTGAAAGGATTCTCATCTTTAAATACAAAATATAAGCAACAGTTAAAAATGCATCCACAGACACATAAAGAAAGAGCAGTAATGAGATACTTTATCCATTTCTGTTATTAGCCCTGGAGTCCCTAGACTATCCTTCTTCTAGACAAACAGAATGGCTGATTTGCCATTCCTGGAAGCCTCTAGGTCTCTAGGAGTACCAGTTCACCTTTTAAAAAAGTTTTAGGAGCACTATTCAACACCCAAGGAAAAAAAACAGCCTCCCTTCAACTTGAAGTGGACTTTTGACCACTTCCCAAGTTTTTGTTGTTTCTGGAAACCATCCCCTATGAGGAGTGGCTCAGGGAGGTGGAAAATAAGAAGGTTAAGAAGTGACATAATAGCTATGTTTTAATATTTGAAAGGATGTTATATGGAAGATGGAGCAAGCTTGTTTTCTGCTGCTCCAGAAATGAGGACAAGGAGCAGTGGTTTCAAACTTCAGGAAAAGAGATTCTATGTAAACATTAGGAAGAACTTCCTGATGGTAAGAGCAGCTAGACAGTGGGAATAATACTTCATTGGAGTGGGGTGGAGTCGTCTTCTTTGGAGGTTTTTAAACAGAGTCTGGCTGTCTGTCAAGAATGCTTTGATGGTATATTCCTGTGTGGCAGGGGGTTGGACTGGGTGGGCCTTGTGGTCTCTTCCAACTCTATGATTCTGTGTTTCTGTGCTTTGGCTCCTAGAAGGTCCCAGCAGCAGTAAACTGGTCCGCAAATCCACCACAGTTGCACAGCACTGCTATAAGCAAGCATTAGCCATTGTCTGTCTTTGCTTTGCTAATGTGTAAATACAGTTATCAAGGATATCTCCTGATTTGATAATTGGGTCACCTGCTAGCAGGTGTTAATAACTGTGGGGATTGAAAGAAGCTTTGTTTTACTCCTCCTATCCTGTTTGGAGGCAGTAAGACTGATTTTCAATCCTAGTTTTTCCACACATATGTGTCAGATATCTTAAATGGCACGTGGCTTTTTTTTAATGTTTTTGAAGGAACCTGAAACTACAGAAGAAAAGCACAATAGCGAGGCAGCCGCAGCTGCACCTAGGAGTGTTGTAGAGTTTGCCAGTTCTTCACCTGCCCCAAAGAGAGCCCGGGAGGACAGCAGCTTAGTGCCTCTTATCATTCCTGTGTCTGTTCCTGTGAGGAGATTGGACTCTCAAGAGATTGGGAGGAGTGAAGATGGCAAGCACTTCATGACCAACAACTGTGGAGTTCCAGAAAGCAAGCCTTCTGTAATAGTCACCCGGAGAAGGTCCAATCGCAATTTGAATATGGACACATCCACTCAAGTAAGTCTTGGTTTGGAATCTCGGCATCAGCAGAACTCAGAAAAAGTTACTCTTTAGACTATACATCTCAGAATCCCCAAGTGGATTCTGGGAGTTGTAGTCCAATAAAATCTCTTTACCAAGATCTGGGCATGGGACACAAATGAATCCTCTGAGTTTGTAAAATGAACCCTTCTGCATGTGTACGTCTGACTTGTTCTCTTTGTATTTTTTTTCTGTAGTAGATTGTGAGTTACATATTCAAGTCATCTTGTTATCTGCTACTAACAAACTGTAAGGCTGTGGTTGTCTTGCAAGCTGGGATTTAACTACAGATGGCAGGGTAAAAATACCCATCCTCGACAATAGTATTGTGGATTCTACCATGGATAATTCTTTGAGACTGTCCACAGCAGTACTGTGTTCAGTACTGCAATGTTCAAAGTCTGTGTCCTGTTCCTGAGTGCCCGAAGTTTGTTTAAGCCTTGATAGTCTTCTTTCTTTCTGATTTTTGTGCTATTTGGTACGAAATGTGCAAGTCCCATTGGCTTCTATCCACAACTGGCACTAAAATGACAAAGCAGTCCCTCTCTGGCTCTTTTGACAATGGAGAGAGAGAAGGAAGGCAGATCAGAGAAGCCTTTTTTCATAGTTGAAATTTGATATGTTGAATTGTTTCCATTTCAAAAAGAGTGCTTTCAAGCCAGATTAGTTATGGCAAGGATATGTGGATCGTTCTGAGATATGCAAGTGCCTTGTCTGTTCTGCAAGGTCTCTTGGCCACATTGAATAAGGAAAACACTTCAGCGTAGGAAGACACCATAAAAGATAAATGGAAATATGTCTTGAGATGATGAAAAGATGGTTGTTTTATTAGTTAAAAAAAGGCCTAATGTGTTTTGGCTTTTTTTTAAGGCCAAATGGAAACCACTTGTCCAGTAAATGGTTTGACAGTTCCTGGGTTCACAAATTTCTGAACCCTGATTCTAAGTAAATAGCAACTGAAGAAGGCCTTAAGAGTACACTCAGGCTGAAATGTGTCAGGCAGGTAAAGCAACCATCTTTTGAGCATCTTGAAATATGTCTCCAATTACTTTTCCTTAAGAACTTCTCTGGTACCTTCCAAAATCAACCAATGTAATATGTAGATAATTAAGAGAATTTAAAATATATATACTGAAGCAGTTGAATTAAAACATAGGAAAATGCTAAAAGCACTTTTAAAAGCGATGAAAACAAGTTTAAAAGCCAAATTTAAAAGATGTGGCTTGACACATTTCCTGAACGCAGAATGTGAAATCAGTTGCAACACCGGAAGGAATTAAATTCTGAGTTTAGGAGCAAGATGGAAGAAAGTCCTTTCCTGTGAGTCTGACAAGCACGCTGTGTCCCCCACTTCACAGCTTCCACTGGATCAGAGATTGGAGGGACATAATTAGTGCAACCCTATGCTTGACAACACAGTGTTCTAAAGCATGATACAAAGCATGATGTAAAAACATGATATAAAACAAAATTGATATTTATTTTTTTTATGTATAGAATGAAGCTTCAAAAGAAGAAGCAGAAGGTTTTGCACGGAAGCCAAAGCAACGGCCCAGACCAGAACCTCTCTTCATCCCACCCAAAGCTGGCACTTTCATTGCTCCACCAGTCTATTCCAATATCACCCCATACCAGAGCCATTTGCGTTCACCAGTCCGGCTGGCAGATCATCCTTCTGACAGGAACTTTGAGCTACCTCCTTACACTCCCCCACCAATACTGAGCCCCGTACGAGAGGGTTCGGGACTCTATTTCAATGCTATCCTTTCTGCCAGTGGCAACTCGGTTCCACCTCCTATAACTCCTAAAAGTGCGCACAGAACTTTGCTCAGATCAAGTAAGTTTCTATGCATTGCCCAGTTTGGTTTGGAAGGGTTGAGGCATCAAGGCTGACGGAAAACCATTCTGATTGACAGTTGCAGAAGATAGTCAGAGGCCTGTGGTGTTGCTTGTACGTTTATGCTGGGTACATGTGCTGTGCCTTGATTACTTCCTAAATTAGAAACTAGTGCTAGAATGTATATCGTAATTGCATTTGAGAAGAATGCTAGTAAGTAGGAGGAAAAAACTGCATGATATACTGGCTGCTTTAAGACCGTTCCCTCCTCCTAGCCAGGTATCACTGTATAAAAACAATCTCAGTTAGCATAGTGTTACGAGGGGTGGAAACATGCATTAACAGTGTGTCCTTTTGCTTTGCAGATAGTGCAGAAGTCACTCCTCCTGTCCTTTCTGTAATGGAAGAGTGCACTCCTGTCAGCATTGAGCCGTAAGTGTCTGAAAATGTATACAATGCAATCCCCCTAATAATAACACTGGAGCCTCTTTTCCTGTTCGTAGAGCTAATCAATTAATGGAGCAAAGATAGTTACTTTGCTGACTTATTTCTTAAAATATTTCAGTCCCACCATATTATCAAAAGATTTCAGAGTGGCATACAAGCAAGAACAATGCAAGCAAATTAAAAGAATGAAAATAATTTACTGAACTAAAAACACATTCAACATGATTAACGAGGTTGAAAAGATTAAATCAGCTTTAAAACCATGTGCCTTTGCACTTTGAGGTAAAGCAGTAAGGCCAAAGGCTTTAATTATCAGCCATGCTTTTAATTGTTGCATGAAAGAAACCATCCTTGACACTGATCCGGTCTTCAAAGGGAGGGTGTTCCACAGTTGAGGTTCCACAGCTGAGAAGGTCCTCTCCCACATCCTCATATAGCATATTGACTTCACTGGTAGGATGTAAAGGAGAGCCCCTTCCAGCAGACCAAAATGCTTGGGCAGGCAGAGGTTGCATTCCACTGTTATTTAGCATCTAACACAGCCCACATGCTATAGGCCACTCCAAACCTTCTTTTAGCCCTCCTTAGAATAGTTTTGTTTTTAAAAAATCAGCACTGTGGTTTGCTTCTACTCAATGAACTACTGCTGTTATTGTTGTGTGCCTTCCAGTCATTTTTAACTTATAGAATCACCCAAAGGCAAACCAGTCATGGATTCATTTGGCTGATGTTGTTCTGGTTGTTTTCCAAGGTTACACAGAGGAGTTTTTTCCAGTGCCTTCTTCTGAGGCTGAGAGAGTGTGAGTTCCCCAAGGTCACACCATAGGTTCCCCTGGCTGAGTGTGAATTTGAATTCTAGTCTGCTGGAGTCCTAGTCTAACATCACACTGACTTTCAAATGCACTGCAGTTGGTGAGAAAGGAACTAAATGCACTGTTGACAGTGACACAGTCATTATTATATCATTGTTACATTAAATTTCATTCCTTTTTGTTCAGTATCAATAAGGTATATCATTTTAATTAAACACAGTTTCAGTACCTTTAATGTTCTTTTATATATAAACAGAATAACCAAGAATGAATGGGAGGATTTTATTTGTTAATAATGAGTGAGGACAGTTTTAATGAGTTGAATAATATTTAACGGAGAATCAGTTTTTAATTAATTTCAAACAATTTTTAATCCATTTTACCACACGTATTGCTGATTTTCATGTTTTACTAATCAGAAGCATCAAAAAATGTGGCTCCTGAGGGTGTGGCCGGACTGAAAAGGGGCCCCTGCGCTTGTGGCATTTGCTCACTTCGATTTTAACAGGTCTTATAAACATGAGATGAAGTTATATTAACTGCTTGAAAAGGTGGTTCAGTTTTTCACCAGCATTTTCTTTAATCAGGCCCCCTTCTTTCATATTTTGTTTGTTACTCTAGTGGCTCTCTTACTAGAGAAAGCAGTTTGCAAAAATGCTGTTACACTGATTACATTCATGCTCCAGCTCCTTTGATCTCAGATCACATATTGTCATGTGAGAGCATGACAGTAGTTGTTGATGAGCTTTCCCATCTGCCTTGTAATAGGAACAGAAATGTGCAGCCTGCTCTGCACAGTGGAGTGCAAAGGTGAGCAGGCTTTGTCCTTCCACCACTCTGCAGTCCACCTCTGCTCTCCTTTTGCTTCCTTCAGCAGCAGCTGCTGGACTCTAATCAATTGGTACAGAGCTGGCCTGTGGTTGTCCAGAAATAGGGTTTTTTGTACCATCTGACCTCAGTCATTTTAAATAAATTGTCAGATTTCATGTGTGCATTTTAATGGGAATGCACAGGAAGAAAGTTGCTACATTTTAAACCAATGTAGCATTGGTTGGAATGAACCCCTGCTATCACCAGTGTAAGGTACTGATAATGTTTAATGATATTCATATAAAGTTACCAGGCAATGTATAAGCTGTTGCTACCTGTTGTGTTACCTGTTACCTGTTATTTTTTTTAATGTCAGTGGTTAATCCCAGAAGATTGCAGTTAGTTACTTCAGAGTAGTCATATTTAGGATTATGTTGCAAGAACAAGTAGGCTTTGGTGGGGACTTACTAAATGTGCTTAGAATTGTAGTCTGGCCCCATTAAACACACACAAAGGCTACTGTCTTGTTAGTGCTAGATGAAAGCATAAATCCATCTTCAGCCTACCTCTGACTGGTTGTTGTGAACGTTGGTATGCTCTTTCACCCTTCACAGTGATCAAGCCTCCTCTAGGATTCATGGTTTTGTGATAGTCTCCCTAAATGGCCATTCTGTGACTGGTAGGCAATCTTTGGGAATTCAGAGAAGCATCTGGCTCTGCCCCATAGCCAGATGCAGACTGATAACATCCTCCTCCCAAACTCCAGTAGATCTCAGTGGAAGTTGACATCGGCCTGTGTCCTGCTGTGGGACTTCACCAGAGGCCTGTGTAACTTCCCTGCTCTCTAGCAACCATGGCATGGCCATTTGGGGATGGGACAATCACAGCAAAACTGTGATTTCTGAGGGTGATGAGAGGGGGATGTAGGGGAGATCTATCTGCAAAGCTTTTATGGTCTACTGTGCAGGGAAGGAAGTCAACCAACCAAACCCTGTTCAGTTCACTTCTCCTTACTTCTGATGCACACATGCAGACCTGTAACCTTAAAGGGACTTAAAGCTTAAGGGACAGCTGGGCCTAGAAATCCTCCTTTTCCAAGCTTGCCTCAAATATTATCAGAGCTAGGTTCTCATGTTTAAGGAATGTAGAAGTAAGAAGAGCAGGAGCAGAGTTCTCCATCCCTTCATCTTCTCGTTCTCCCCTTCAGAAGCCTGATGGGAAAGGCTCAAGGGGCATTTATTTGCCTATTTGCCTGCTTGATAAATGTTCTCCTGAATCTGAGAGGAGATATGAAATGGCTGTCTATAATTTCAAAGATCCTAGTGTCCACTGCAGCATGTCTAGTCCACTGCTTCCTTGGACTTTTCTCTGGTTCTTCAAGGAGGAGAGATTCCTGCTGCATTGACTGGTCAACATGGCAGCTGTGGTATCATGCACCCTTCTTCATCTGGGTGGGTCTATCAGCAGACAATGGAGATGAGCCGTCCTGGAACAACTCAGGTGACCATGAGGACTCAGGATAAAAGTTTAGAGGCTGTTGTGGAAACGGAGCTTAGAAAAAGTTTCCTTTGAAGTACACCTCTTAGAATTCCTTAACAATGTTGACCAATGGTTGGGTAATTCTGGGAGCTGTATTTCAGAACCCTAACTTTGCTGGCCCAGATCCTGTTAGGTCAAACCACTGATAGAACAGATATAGTGGCATTTTTCACTCCTCATGCAATAAAGCTCCCCAGACCTCATTGTGCTAGCAAAAATCCCATCCTCACCTATGGTATTTGCCACTTGAGCAATGTAACAGTCCATTATTACTGTGCTTGTGGGGCTTTTCTTCCTCCTCGTATTCAGTAGGAACTTGTTTTCAGTGCTCTGCTGGGAAATTGCAAGTTAGGTATGCAGTCATGTTTGTACGGTTGGCCTGGACTTTTGAGCCTTCCATAATTAAGACTTAGAAGATAACTTGGAATATGAAAATAGTATGTGAAGAAATGTGTCATCTTTGGCTGACATGCATTTTCTTTGTGTAAGTTAGCAGATCTGCAGGTGTGGTCCTCGTGGGAGGATTCTGAACCTACCGTCTTCATTTTTAGCATTGTTCCTTCTGAGACATGCTGGATAACCAAGGAGACAAAAGCAAAAATTTATATTTTGAAATTATGGCTTAAGTTTAGTTGCAAGTCACAAACAGAATAGACACCACTGAAAGAAAAGGATTTACATAAAGTTTGACTTACATTCAGCAGTTGATTTGGTTAGAGTGTGCTTTAGTTGAGACTAGCAACTGGATTTAAGCTTAGCATTTTACTGTTGATTTAAGTGGATGAGATAGCCATTGAAATGGTCACTGCTTATGGAAACCAGTGCCACTGGTTCAGCTGTAGCTTGTTCCAAAGAACCAAACTGACCTCTCCTCAGTGTTGCAGAGTGTGCCACTCTGTTAATGTATATTCTTCTTTTTTTTTCTAGACGAATCAATGTGGGCCCCCGCTTTCAAGCTGAAATCCCACCTCTTAGAGATCGATCCTTGGCAGCCTCTGACAAAGCCAAGGAGGAGCTGGTGTGGCAGCCATGGGAAGAACTGGAAACTAATGCATCTATCCAGGAGAATGGTAAAGAATCATAGAATCATAGAATCATAGAAATGTAGAGTTGGAAGAGACCACAGGGGCCATCCAGTCCAACCCCCTGCCATGCAGGAACACCCTCAAAGCACTCCTGACAGATGGCCATCAAGCCTCTGCTTAAAAACCTCCAAGGAAGGAGACTCCACTACACTTCGAGGCAGCAGATTCCACTGCCGGACAGCCCTGACTGTCAGGAAGTTCTTCCTGAGGTTCAGGTGGAATCTCCTTTCCTGCAGCTTGAATCCATTGCTCCTTGTCCTGGTCTCTGGAGCAGCAGAAAACAAGCCCTCTCCCTCCTCTACATGGCATCCCTTCAAATATTTAAACATGGCTATCATGTCCCCTCTTAACCTTCTCTTCTGTAGACTAAACATACCCAGCTCTCTAAGTCTGTCCTCATAGGGCATGGCTTCCAGGCCTCTCACCATTTTGGTCGCCCTCCTCTGGACTTGCTCCAGCTTGTCAATATCCTTCTTGAATTGGGGTGCCCAGAACTGGACACAGTATTCAAGATGGGGTCTAACCAAAGCAGAGTAGAGTGGTACCAGTACCTCTCTTGATCTAGACACCATACTCCTATTGATACAGCCAAGAATTGCATTGGCTTTCTTGGCTGCCGCATCACACTGCTGGCTCATGTTCAGCTTGTGATCTATGAAGACTCCTAGATCCCTTTCATACGTACTGCTATCCAGCCATGTGTCCCCCATTCTATATTTCTGCATTCCATTTTTTCTACCTAAGTGTAGGACCTTACACTTCTCTCTGTTGAATTTCATTTTGTTCGCCTTGGCCCAGCTCTCCAATCTGTCCAGGTCATTTTGAATTTTGATCCTGTCCTCTGGCGTATTAGCAGCCCCTCCCAATTTGGAACTGGAAATAATGAACTACTTTAAGAATGCACAGCAGTGTTGAGTGTCTTGTTGCTGGGTGATCAGCAATGATGTGGACTGTTGGTTCTTAACCTGTGGTCTGGGGTCCATGGAGCCCTCACAGCCTTGCTGCTGGACACCAATAGCAGTAGCAGCAACAGGGACATGGAAATGGGAGTGGGTGGGGCTCATTTGCAAACAAAGAAGCAGTTTAGACATGCACAAACATACCCCTGCCTACCACATCTCTGATGAAAGGGACAAAGCATCAGATGTTTATGCGCACTCAAACTATGACTCTGGAAATCAGGGTTTGAATCCCCACTTGGCCATGGAAACCTGCTGGGTGACCTCAGGCAAGTCACATTCTCTCAGTCTCAGAGAAAGGCAAAGGTGACAAATTTGCTAAGAAAGCCCTCATGAAAGTTTTGCTCTAGGGTTGCCATAAGGCAGTTCTCAAAGGGGAGAGACATGATGCCTAGAAAGAACCTCCCCCTATCAATAGCACTTTGTTGCTGTGTGCTTTCAAGTCACTTCCGAGTTATGGCAACCCTAAGGTGAAACTATCACAAAGGTTTTTTTGGCAAGTTGCCTTTTTCTGAAGCTTGAGAGAATGTCACCTGCCCAAGATCACAAAGTGTCTGAGTGAGAATTTGGATTCTAGTCTCCAGAAGCCTTTGGTAAATAAATATTTGAATATTTAAATCTGAATTTAAATATTTAAATCTTGAGTTAAGACTTGGGGGTCCCTGGCAACAAATTATAGGGTGTCCTTGATAAAGAAAAGATTAAGAACCACTGGTTTAGACAACTGATTCATCATAAAGAATAAGACTAAACAGGAAGTTATTGTGAAGTCTAGAGCCTTAGAAGACTCTTCTTTGCTTAAATTATTCACTGCAACTTTTTTACCTCACTTTTTTATTTTTATCAAATTTAAAATAGCATAGAAAGAATAAAAGCTATCAGCTTGGGGAAAAAAAGAAAAGTAAACTGGGTGAACATAACTTATGCCTCCCACTGACTGTAATTCCATTGGTTAAATGCATAGAGGGCAGCAAGATCCACCCATCTCCCTTCCGATCTGCTCTGGAGGGTTGGGAGACCATTCAAAGCAGAGGTTTCTTTGGTGCAGAGGAAGTTCCATACAATGTTGGATACTGACTGATAAGGACAGTATTTCCATAAAATGTAAATTTGTTAAACAGATTGTTGTTTCCAGTAAATAGCTACAACCTTGTGTAATTTAAATGAATTGTATCCCCTTTCTAAAATCTAAGTCTGGATCTTTTTCTGCAGCAGCAGTCGTGGGAAAGACCGTGCTCTGAATCAACCTTCTCTACCTTGTCATGTTCAGCAGCAAAAAAAAAGCAATTCAGATGAATCTGAACATTGTGGCTTGGTGGTGAAGTTGATTGCGTAATATTTCTGCAGCCACATTAATTTTGTGATAGCTTTAAAATTCCCCCCATTGTGTAACACAGACATCGTTGAACTCAGAAGCACTTAAAGTGAGTCTCAGGCCCTTGTACCACAGCTTGGAAAATTAACTTCTGCAGCTCCCAGAATTCTCCATCTTGCTAGCCATGCTGGGATGGGGGGTTGTAGGTATAGTCCAAAAAAGTTACTTTTCTGAGCTGTGCCTTGATGCCCAGTGTTGTGAAACAGTGTCCTTTTTCGAGGTGATAGAAAGACAGTGCTGATATTGATTCTTTGAAAACTCTCCCTCCCAGTCTCAGTTTCTGCCAGTTAGTGCTGAAAATGAATTGGGGGAACAATTTTTTCATGGTGTGAGACAATATAAGATCTTTATTATTGTGCAGGTTTTTTAGCTGCCCCTGACATTTTATATAAAGGAACAGTACAGTGGTTTGAAGCAGGGAACTTCACTGGGATCAGTTAATGCAGGGGTTCTTACCCAGTTTTCCATAGACCCTTAAGGTCCATCGATTGTCTTAGAGGGTCCATGAACTGGATGCAATTTTCCCCTTCTTTCCTTCCTTCCCTCCCTCCCTCCCTCTCTCTCTCCCTCCCTCCCCTAAAACACATTTAAATTGTGTTTAAATTATTTGTCTGGAGAGGGGGTCCGTAACATTCTTTGGACTCACAAAGTGGGGTTCATGACCCCCCCCCAAAAAAAGGCCAAGAGCCACTGCTTTCAGAAAGGATGGGATTTCACTTCCCCAGGAAATATGTGACAGGTTTAAGAAGAATGCCACTAGATTTCTGTATAAACTGATATTTGACTTCCTCACTTATCCCTTGTCTCAGAACAGTGTTTGTTTATGTTGTAACAGTGGAGAATCTGGTGACTGCTGCTTGCTCAAGTATACTTCCTGGAGGTGGTACTAATCAAGAGCTGGCATTTCACTGCTTACATGAAGCAAAAGGAAACGTTCTGGTAAGTCTCCAGCAATCCTTGATGCATTTAATTGGTCTTTGGTTTAAATCCAGTTGATGTTCAGCTCAAAAAGAAAGCAATGATACTTGCCAACTGTTTGGGATTTGCAGGCTTTCACTTTGTAACATGAGAAGTGCTGCCAGTGCAACCCACATCCAGTAAGCATTCTGTGCCGAAGTTCTTTTTCAGTGCAATGTACTGATTGAGGGATTGGTCAAGCACTTGGGAGATCCAGGTCCAAGTCACCACTAAGCCAAGAAATGCATTGGGTGACCCTGAGCTGGTCAGCCTCTTTCAGACTGACCTACCTTAGAAGGTTGTTGTTAGAGTAAAGTGTGGAGGAAGGGAGACAACGTATGGTGCCTTGAGTTCTTTGAAGAAATGTAATTAAGAAATAGTATTGAACCCTCTGGGTGTCTGTGTGTGAGTGTCAGGAACTGAATTCACACACACAAGTATAACAGTGCATAAACACTATTTATTAGGAGCGTGATACGTCATACAGGACTTCAGTGAGTGAACTGGGGACAGTGAGCAAGATTCAAAACATAAGAGTCAAAGACTACATCATCTTGCCTGCAAGAGACCTTGAAGTGTCTGCTGTAGCCTGGCAGCACTTATCACTACATTCCTAGCTTTGTTTACCTAATGGTCTCTGGTTCTCATACCTTGTTACAAGCAAGCTGCTACTTAACTCCTACTACATATTCCATAACTAAAATATGGAGGGCTACCCGACAGTGAGAGGAGAATGTATTTTTTACATTTCTCTTCTACACGTCCTGTCTCTCATCTCTATTTGCTGTTGATAGTGTTTCTACTCTTTGGTTTTTGCTGTCCTGGAGGGTTGTTGCTATGTACCTTCAGGTTAGTTATGGCGGCCCTATCATAGGGCTTCCATGTCATGATTTATGCAGAAGAAGTTCGCTTTCCTTTAAGGCTGAAAGAATGTGACTTGCTCATGGTCACCCAATGGATTTCCATGGCTGATCAGAGAATTGTGCCCTGGTCTCCTGGGAGCTGTAGTCCAACAGTCAAAACACTATGCCACATATGATGTCTGTGTTCCACCAGGACAACATGGCATGAAGAGGAGGGACTTTACTTCAGTGGTAGAGCATTGACTGTGTTTGGAAAGGGACCCAGGTTTCATCCTTGGCCCCTCCAGGTAGAGCTCCTGTCTTAAATTTTAGATTGTTCTTGTCAGTCAGTGTAGACAAAACTGAACTAGATAGACTATTTGTTTGTGTTGTTTAAGGCAGCTTAATATGTAAAGCCTACACCTGATTCCATTAGAAGGCAGATAAAGGTCTGGTTTTGGGATTTGCTTTTAGGTAACTGAAAGGAAGTGGCGAAACACATAAGAGATGGGAAGTAAAAATTGATTTTTATCACCTCATTTAAAATTGTGTCTAGTAATTGTGTTTTCCTTCTGTGGTAGCAGCAGAGGATGATAATCCTACATGTTAATTGACTGCTTTGAATGGTGTTTCTGAAAATTCATCATATATATTTATCACTTAATTTTTTTATTTAATATTTATTAAAGATACCCAGTAGCCAGAGATCTCTGGGCAGCGTGCTATATGTAGGGGTTTCCTTCCAGGACCTCACTTGGGTACCAAAAAATAAGAGAAGGGAGGTTGAATACCACCTAATCCTTCCACCCCACCCTAAGCACCATATGAAGGCAGCAACAACCAGTTTTCCCCCTCACATTCTCCCTTGCCACCTGATCCCTTCTACCTCTATGTGCCCTGCAAAGGCATCCACTGCCATGTGTGTGAGCCCCAGCTTTCCCTCCCCACCCCGCCTCAACAACTTCACCCTCAGCGAAGTGTCACACAACAGTTTCCATAATGGTCCTCTCACAAGGCCCCCAGGCAGGGCAGAGGAGAGATGAGATGTCCCAGAGTACTTTTTTAAAAATATTTTTAATACTGTATTTTTTTAATATTTGAATTTTAAAATTCTTTTCCATCCTTGGTGGGTTGAATTTGCAAATGGTGAGCTCGTGGATACCGTGGGCCTACTGTAGTATAAAATGCAAATGTGTAAAAACACTCAAACAGTAAAGTATGTATACTGCCTGTTGTCATCTTTTGGAAACCTAACACCAAAATGAAGTGCATACATGGTCATTGATAAATGCTATCAAACCACAAATGCTTTCCAGAAGACAAGTGTATTCTGGTGGTAGCAGTTGGTTTCCTGGAAGGTCTAGAATTGCTGTGGCCTTTAGTTATCTACTTGCTTTGGAATATTATTTACTTGAATAAATTGAATGATTAATCATGGGTGTTAACTGGCACTGCAAAGAGTTGTTAATTAAAGTGGAATCCCTGCACGGGAATTCTTTAATTGGACACGTGCTGACACGGACATTATCAAATAAGATAATATTTCTGTGTAGGAGGGAGGGAAATTAACCAATTATGTCTCATATATTTACTGGAGCATGCAAAGTATTAAACTGAAGCTGGAAAGGCAGACTAAATATAATCTTCTGGAGAATAGTTTTTCAGAAGCAGAAAAGAGAGAAACAAGCCCCAGAGCAGCTGTCTGCTCACAGACAGAGCTTAGAACAGTTACCATTTGAGATTACAACTCCCAGAATCAGTAACTAGAAGGACCTGTGGCCTTGCTTGCAGGAAGATTCTAGGGATGTAGTCCCAAAAGTAACTTTTCTGACCTGTGCTCTCTGAGCAGCTCTTGGCAAGTCAACGACTGTATTCAGGCATCCCAGTAAATTCTGGTTTTTTGTGTGTTTGCCTTCAGGCTGCTCTGACCAAACTGCTGCTGAGGAAGTCTGTGCGGTCTCCCAGCCACCCACTGGCAGATTATCACTACACAGGTAGGTTAAAAGCAAGATGGTAGGCCTTGTTGATTCTCTTCCCTTCTTTCTTGCCCTGGTACTTAGTGTTTAGACATAAGAGAACTTTAAGTCACAGTCCTGGTCCACTACACAATTACATCCATTTGATGCTATTTCACCTGTCCAGGAATGCCAAGGAATCCTAAGAATTGTCATTTTGTTCCATGTTCTTAGAATTTTCTGCTTGGTTGCTCTTAAGTCACTCTCCTGAACAGCATTTCTTAAGGTACTCTTTATTTAATCCTCAGTCTCTCTTCTCAGGTGCCATGGGAACTGTCGTGTATACAACATTATCAAAAATGTACCGTGTTACCAGGCAACATTCCAGTTAATCCCTTTTTTCCTTCTATGTGATGTTTCCCCCATGGAAGCAGAATGCTTTCATCTAGATTCTGGAGTATCTATGACAACTTGTACTTAATGCATGGCTTACTTCAGTATGGTCTGCTTTTAGAAATGATGCTAAAAATACCTTTGATATTGCGCGTGTGTGTGTGTAAATTTGGGAGAATGACAAATCTAGTCATAAAATAAAGGAAACAAACATTTTAGGTAGGGACTCTTAAGTTAAATTCAGATTAAGTATTGGGCAGATATTATCTATTTTCCATTAAAAGCTTGTCTTCATTTTACCACAGTCCACTCCTGTTGGAAGCTTGGCTGCTCCTGGAGTAGAAAAGGGAATTGCTTTCTAAGGCCATTGTCACTATTTGAACCCTTTTTGTGAGAATAAAGTTTTGGCCTCACATGTGTTCTTGCCCTACTGTGGAATCTTGGGAACTGTAGTTTATTGGGGCCTTTAGAATTCTCTTAAAGAGAGCTCCAGTCCACTTTCCAGAAGCCAAGCAAAGATCATGGTATTTGGATCATGGCTGTTTGGATTCTGGCCTTGATTACTGTACTGTGTTTCCATGGATCTTGTGTAATATATAATAAGCATATCCATTTGTGTGTTTGTATTTTTGTCTGTCTGGCCATACAAGATGCATACTCCATAGGTGAATATTATCCTTCTTCATTTAAGTACAAACCAGTGGAGATGATGGTGTATGCTGGACTGCAGTGTGCAGAAGTATTCAGAACTTGTAAGCCCCTTTAGATCTCACATCTAAAGGAAACATGCTGGAACAAAGGAAAATAATCTTGTTGATGTCTGATGGAGCAGAAAGCTCTGATACACATGCGGTGATCCTCATTTGGAAGACATAGCTTCTGATCGTGTAGCAAAGTCCTGGATGCCTGATTATATGAGTGGTGAAAATGCCAAACTGCTCAAGCTATGGTTCATTGCACAAGCAGCTTGACTCAAGCAGTCCTGGTCATTGCTTTCCCTTCCTCTGATCTTGTCTCTTTGAATGGTAATTCCTGTGCCACACTACCCTTAATACTGTTGGGTTACCTGCTGTGCTGTGACATTGGAACATGGTAGCAGATATACCCCCTGCCTCTATATGTAGTTACTGGCATTTCTCAGATATCACAGAAGGGACTGTGAAAGCTGGGCAGGCAGTTGACTGTGAAGAAGGATATGAATGAATTTGCTAAATTGAATTTAGCTATGGAGCTTCATCTTGTTTATGCAGATCAGTTAAATCAGGTGTTGGAGTCATGCAGCCCAAAAGGTTTCACTGCGGCCCTTGGGACTTCCAGTGGCTGTCTCAAATCGCCAACATGTCCCCAATGTTTTTCAGCTGGAAAAATATTTAAAATGCTTAAGTGTGTTTTAGAGGTCCTCAAGCAGCAAGATCATGCCAAAAAATACTCCCAAAGCAGTCAGGAGTAACATGGTGTTACTTCTGGTTCCGAGCACAGCAATAGCATGGCAGGAGCTTTCCAAAACTTCCAGTGCTGAAAATTAGTGAATGCAGCCCTCTAGCATCCAGAGCATGCCATCTTGTATGGTTACCTTATGTCTTCCTTTTCCCGAATGTGCCCTTTTTCTTTCAGAGATAAATTTCTGTCCAGGCAGATTTTTAAAATGTCCACAGCTGCCTTGATGCTGCCTTCTCATCACCATCTCGCTGGCTCCATTGCGAGCTCTGCTAGGAGATGGGATGGAGGCTGTTGTGGTGGAACGTTCAGAGATTGAGAGAGGTGGACAGACAGTGACTCAGGGCTAAAAGAGAAAAGGGAGATAGGCTTAGAGGAAGAAGATGAGCTAGCCAAATGAGGTAGCAGAAGGGCCCTCCAGCTGTGCAGGGCCAAGGGAACAGTGTGGCTTGGCAGAGGTGGTGAGGCAACTGTCAAAAGAGGCAGGAACGGGGAAAGGAAGGGCAAAATTGTTGTTATGAAAGTACAACGAAGATTAGGAATATTTCTAATAGCAATTAGAGGTTGTATAGTAGGGGTGCTTCAAGTGAGAGCTGTCATAATGATCAGTGTTTTGAAGTAATTACTCAGTAAATGTGTCTTTACTTTTCAAAATATGATAATGCTACAATTTTGTATGTTTCATAACAGAGTCTAATAGTAAATTCAACTTTCAATCTACACACATGAACACATGCCTAGCTGCCACTGGGTGTGAAGAGGAATTCCCACATTCCTCCATTCCATTGCAGGTGCAGTTCAGCTTGGCTTCCTGTCTGTTGAAAGAGTGGCTGGTTGAATAAGGGAGCTGTTGCGTTTTAAGCCCCAAACATTAAGGAGTAAAATGTTTGGTGTTCAGAACAGTAAAATACCCTGTGTTCAGTACAGTGGTCTGTGTAGTAATGAAAGTATTTTGGACTATGTGTATACAATCTAACAATGTTATATGTTGTGAACACACAACACACTGTCATTTTGGTACCTTGCCTGTGAGTGAAGTACCAGCATTTTGAGTGTCCAAAGCGGTAAATTTTAAGGTGATTTTTTGAAAATTGATGTCTTTGGTAGTATATGAATGTGTATGCATTTATATAGAAGAATTCAGTGAAATACCTAGTGATGTGGGTTTTTTGAGAACTGTTGGGCAGTTTTGCTATGTGCATTTGATAATTTGTATTAGATAATTTTCAGTTTACAGCATAATACGTTTTAACACCCAAGAAGATGTGATTAGCACTTTGACACCACATAACTACCATAGTTACATCATACAGAATCCTGGAGTATGGTGTCTGATGGAGCACTAAACCTTTCTGGCATAGAATTTAAATACCTAACAAAACCACAAATCCCAGGATTCCCTAAGAGGACTCTGTGGCAGTTAAACTGGTGTCAAGGTGCTGTACTTGTGTAGTGTGAATGAGACCTTTGATAAACAACAAGGCTTTTTCAAAAAAGATCCTATCCCACAATATTCTTTTTTTTTCCTGGCCACCACAGATTTGATCTGAAATATTTGAGAAAGGAAATTAAAACGCTCATAGCATGATTTAAATGTAGATTCATGTAGAAATATAAAGACAAAAACATGTATGTCCTCAACATTGTTTAAACTGGGGAGAATCAAATCCGAGTATGAAATTGAAAAAAGTTTCTGTATTCCCACTCAGATGTAACACAGGAGTAGCACTAAATAAATGTAACACAGCAGTAGCACTAAATACAACTCAGATAGGTTAGCAGAGAGGTTCAGATGATGCCTTCCTCAATAATATTTTAATGTTTACAGAGAACTTACAAAGTGGTGTTGTCTTTCCTCTTTCTTTTCAGGATCAGATAAGTGGACTGCAGTTGAGAAAAAGCTCTTCAATAAGGGAATTGCGATCTACAAAAAAGACTTCTTCCTGGTTCAGAAACTCGTGAGTTGTTTGTCATTTTCCTAATGCACTACAAGCACACTGATCTCCAATTCCAAGACGCATGCACATGTCATTCAATAATTGACCCAAGTGTTTACTTCATACAGGAGCTGAGCAATTTCATTATGTAATGCTACACTATTAGTCACTATTTTAGTGACCTGATTCAGAAAATCATATTTTTTTCTTTATAAGCTGAAGTACAAATTAGCTATTTGGGGATATGTACAGCCCATTCTTTTTCCCTTTGCAATGGGAGAGAACAAACCAGCAGCTCTCCGTCTAACAATAGTTACGTATTTCATCTCAATCAGAAATTTATGGTAGTAGCTTTGGCATAAAGTACTATACCAATTTCAAACCATAGCTTAATATCCTGTGTTTTTTTTCTTCCTGAATCTGGATTTCTGGTGTAGATTACATCAGAAATTATATTCAGTTGAAAAGTTTTCAGTTGGTTGATACGCTCACTTGCATAAAGCAAGCAGCAAAGTAGCCTGTACAACCACAGGACTCATTCATACCTTATTGATTGACTAAAAGTATTAACTCGTCACTGTTTTTTGCCTGCTAGGGGCTCTCAAAGCGGTGTACATTCTGTAAAATCACAGGGGAATTAAAATGTTAAAAAACAGTCCCGAATAATTTTAAGAGCCAAAGTCCTGGTGAAAAAGTACAGTTTTCAATCTGTGTTTAAACCTCAGTTGAACTGAAAATATTTGGCACTCGCATTTATAAAGGAGTTCCATCATTGAGGTTCTGCTGGGGGGAAAAAAAGATCCCGTCTCATCCACTCGCCAGCCTAATTTCTCTGAGTTCTTTGGGACATACACTTGCCTTATTAAGCTGAGATATGGACATTCAAGTTGAGAGCCAGTATGGTGTAGTGATTTAAGTGTTGGACTACAATTGCCACCCTACCCACGAAATAACGAGACCGCAGACAGAGCTTGGGTTGAACTAGGGCAATTTATTAATATGCCTAATTAACAAGGGTTGAACTTGAACCTGAACACCAACTTGAACATAAACTTGGGATAATGGGAGGGGGGTAATAGCACCTTCGGGCTAGGGCAAGAGGCCACTCCGGACCATATTCCCTAGCCCGTTGAGCGAGATACCGGGCCCCAAAGCCAACCGCTGAAGGTGCAGGATGGCTTTGGCCAGCCCTTGTCTGGAAGAGAGCCCCAAGTCCACCCCCCGCTGCGCAGCAAGTGGGGTGATCCCAGGGCCCTCCCCGAGGATAGGATTTATCCTCCACCCCGAAAGGGGGTGCCATAGGTACACGCCGAACCTCGAGCCCCCTCCCCTTTTCCGGCCATGGACAAGGACAAGCGTCTGCTTAGTCCTTATCCCCCCATCCCCTCAGGATCAAGTCCAATCCTTTCTTTAAGTCATGTAAGAAAATTTGATTACCTTCGGGTGATAAGTGTATTCCATCACGCCAATACAGCTCCGGTTTACTGAAAACAATATCAGCGTGCGGAATATAATAACCCAAGCCCTGTCTCAGGGCGTTACGAATCTCCCTGTTCGCCAGCTGGCGTGCGCGTTCTATGCGCCAGGGATCAGCACCCCTGCCCCATTCCCTCCTTTGCACCACAGCAGACCAAACAATCAACGTGTGAGGCCATGTGTTTTGTATGAGCCTCATGTCACGGATGGCCTGTATGACCAAGGCCTTTCCTTTTAACAGTCCAAGGTCATTGCCACCCAGGTGAATGACCAGCACATCCGGAGGAGGTTCACCCTGCTCCCCAAACAACAACGGTAGCAGGCCAGACCAGCGCAGACCTCTCTTTCCAAGCCAGCGTATGGATGCTCGATCACCCAGACCCAGGTTCGTGCCCATGTGACCGGTGCGAGCCTGTCGCTCAGCCCAAAAGATGAAACTGTGGCCGCATATCAGTATTCTCTTCCTCCCCACTGAGGCGGGTTGATCTGTAAAGGAACCAACATGTTAAGGCAGATCAATTGGTCTAACATAGCGCCGGAATGCTGAGGACTTCCATCTGCCAATCCTTCTGATGTCGTCTGCCTTCATACCTATTCGCGCGGCTGTAGAGGCTGCCCCTATACGAAATGAATGCGTACCGAAATTGACTCCCTGAAGGCCTAAGCGAGACAAGGCTTTCTTGGTGATGGTCCAGAATTGGAATTTCGTGAGGGGAGATTTATCGGCATGACAGAATAGGGGACCCTCATGCGTGCCCCTGCGGACTATATAAGCCCTGAGTGCCCTTACTGGGCACAGGGTTGCCTCCGCACATTCCTTCAAGGTAACCACCGTTCCCCTCCTGGCCTGATCTGTCTTGGATCCCCTTACGACCAGGGAAAAGTGCCGTTCCCCCCAAGCCAAGTCCTGAAATTCTAAGGCCTTGCCGGAGCCATCACCCTTGCTCTGCACAACTAACTCGCTAACCCTTAGCGCCCCAAAGAATGCAATGAGGGCCGCTGCGTGAAACAAAAGAGCCTCATATGGTGATGAACAGACACTTTCCCACACCTCTCCCAGGCCCGACAGAATACCCGGAGAAAGCGGTTGCCTGCCATCCTGGACCTTTCCGTGCTGCCTGACGCATCCCTCAATAAACTTGCGTATTCTGAAATCGCCCGTGGGGTCCGTCAGGCCCCTTGCTTTAGACCAAAAGGCTAAGGCTGACATTTTGGACCTGATGTAATGAGGAGAAAGACCAGCTTGCGAGAGAGCTACACAAAACTGTAGTATGTGTTCCACAGGGAGTGGCCATGCGTCCTGAAGTCTGTTAGACTTACGGAAGCTGCAAAATTCCCTTACCGCTCTCCTGTAACTCTTCATGGTACTAGGTGCAATAGACATACCAATCATCCTGGTCACCTCACCCCACCAAGATTCCATAGGCTCTCGGGCATCGGGTCTGGGAGGGGTGAAGCGGTTGGTGCCAGCTCCCGGAAGCGGTCCATCTGCATACGGGAGAGAGAGTCCGCCAGGGAATTGTCAACGCCAGCTACGTGAACAGCCTTGAAAAGAATGTTAAAGCGCAAGCATTGCAGAGTGAAAGCCCTAACCAATCTCATGACCCGGTGTGACCTCGAAGATAGCTTATTTATCACGCTGACCGTGGCCTGATTATCGCACCAGAAGTGGACAGCGCTGTTAGCCAGTTCACGCGGCCAAATATGGACCGCGACCAGAATAGGGAAAAATTCCAAAAATGTAAGATCCGAAGTAAGGCCTGCCTCCACCCAACTCTGGGGCCACCTCTGCGCACACCACCTACCTCCAAAAAAGACGCCAAAGCCGATGGAACCAGCTGTGTCTGATGCAATTTGTAGGGCATCTCTCACCAGGATTTCATTACGCCAAAAGGAAACCCCATTGAAACCTGCCAAAAATTCCTGCCAAACTTTCAGGTCCAGCCTCATTTCCCTGGTGATTCTAATCCGGTGGTGAGGCTTTGAGACGCCCTTGGTGGCGTCGCAGAGCCGCCTAAGGAAAGCCCTGCCAGGTGCTACGACCCTGCAAGCAAAATTGAGATGCCCTAGGATCTCTTGGAGCTCTCTGAGTGTTGCCTTGCGCCTGCCCATGAAGGAAGCAACCCTTAACCGCAGGTCCTGAACCTTAACGAGCGGCAGCCTGCTGGTCTGGTTGAGCGTGTCCAACTCAATGCCCAGAAACGTGAGCCTGTGTGTGGGGCCCTCTGTTTTCTCGTGCGCCAAAGGCACTCCCAGCTCCTCCATCAATGATGTGAATTCTGATAAAAGGAAAGTACACTGCCCCGAACCTCCACATCCTACGAACAGAAAGTCATCCAAGTAATGCATTACACCCCTCATGCCTGATTTCTTTCTGGTGGCCCATTCCAGAAAGGTGCTGAAAGACTCGAAAGCAGAGCACGACACTGAGCATCCCATCGGGAGAGATCGGTCTAGATAGAACCTCCCTTCAAAGGCAAAACCCAGAAGCTAAAAGTCGTCTGGGTGGACAGGTAAAAGGCGAAAGGCCGACTTGATGTCTGCTTTGGCTAACTCCGCCCCCACTCCATGTCTGCGGACAGTTCGAACAGCTGCATCAAAGGTGGTATACCTCACTGAACAGAGCTCTGCTGGAATAGCATCATTAACAGATTGCCCTTTTGGGTATGATAAATGGTGTATCAGCCTGAACTCCCCCGGCGCTCTTTTTGGAACTACGCCTAGGGGGGAAATTCTAACCGTAGGTGTGGGGGGCTGATCAAATGGGCCCAGCACCCTACCTTCTGCCACCTCTCTATCTATTTTTTGCCTAACTATATGTTCGTTTCCAATGACCGATTTAAGATTATTGGCCATGTAGAACCTGCGGGGTCCCTTGCTTGGGATTCTAAAGCCCATTGAAAATCCCTCGTAAAGATACTGCGCTGCCGCCCGGTCCGGATATACACAGAGCCAGGCACGAAGCGGTTCCAACTTAATTGGACTGGGCCCCTTTTGGAAATGGCTGTTGGCTCCCCTAGCTTCGCTTTGCAGCCCCATCCCTGGGGCCAGACCCTCCACCTTTCCGCTTGTTGCAGTTTCGGGCCGAGTGCGGGCCCCAGCATATGCCACACAGGTGTTTGTACCTGCAGGGGCGCCGTGCACAGGACCCTTGAGTCCCAAACTCCCAGCAGATTTGAATGGGTTGTTGTTCTTGTGAACCCTGGGTGCGAAAAGGACCCCCGTCCTGCCTGACTGAACAAGATGCCCCGAGTGGGCCCGTTCCCCAAAAACTGGGCGACCCGGCCCCATTGACTGCATCCACATTTCGGTGTCGATGCGGTCCCAGCACAAACTTGCATCGGTCACCGCCAACATCCGAAACCGCTCATCGTAGTGTAACCAACCCATCCCTGAATACTCTAGCTGAGCCCTCCAAATGGTATTCAGGTATGCCACCAGGTCGTGTGCCCGTGAAGGGTTGGCCTTAAGGACCACGTCCATATAAATTAGGTATCCTGAGAGCCAGTTAGTCCAGTTCCTCTCTACCTTCCTCTTCCTCAATTTCTCCCTCTCTCCCGCATCCATGTCATCCTTCTCTTTTTTATCCACATCCCTGTAAAGGAGGGAAAACACGTCTACATATTCTCCTTTTTGAATTTTCTCCACCGTGACTGCATTGAGGTGACTGCCGAGACTTCTATGCTTCCCCCCAGCACGCTGCTCTGCTCCCTCTTCCCTGGCGGGCTCCTGCTGTCTCTCTTCCCCACCTGTGGAGGCTCCCTGACACTCCTTGCAGTTCCTCGCTCCCACCTGAACCTGCTGTGTGGGGGCTGGCATTCCCCCGGGTGGGTGGGGTGGATATGGTGCCAGAGGCTCCGGCGCTGGCGGGCCCCATACCATATTATCTGGTGGTGCTCGTACTTCCCAAGGGCCCGCCACCCATGGAGTGGCGCTGCCAGGTGTGTAGTACTCACCAGCCGTCTCCGCTACACCAGCCGTCTCCGCTACAACCTCCATTTCTTCCGGGGGCCCTGTCGTCGAACAGGCAGGTTGCGACGCGGTTGAGCTCTCTCCCTCGCCCCACCGCCGTTCGAGAGCTTCTAGTCTAGCCATGAGCCGGTCAAAGTCAGATGTTTTAACGGCAATAGTTTCCTCCCCCCTATTCTGGCTGGACGCCCGGCAGCCTCTCTCGATGGCATCTAATTTGTTGAAAAGGCTTGCCACTCTGCTGGACCCCTCCTCTAAGGATGCATTAGCCGAACCCGGGACCGAACCAGCCTTGGCCGTCCTTGGCCTTTTGCCAGGAGTGGCCCCCTTGCTCGTGGCCGCCCTTTTGGCCGGTGCGGCCTTCTTAGGTGGTTGTTTGCTTTTGGGGGCAGCCCGTTTTGGGGGCATGGTGCAGCCAAATCCCCGTGTGCTTTAACTGTAAAGCTGTAAACCTGAGGTTGGCTAATCACAAATTGTATAATTTTTTTTTGTGTGTGTGTGTGTGATGGGGAATAAATGGCACGGGGGAGGGGCCCGCACCACCCCACCGCCTATCTAGGGGGTCACCTGGGGCGGCGGCGAATGTCCCTTATACCAGAGAGGATACAAGGAGGAAAGGTCCACCGGGGGGGGGAATGTCCCTTATACCAGAGAGGATACAAGGAGGGAAGGCCTATGCCACGGCCCAAAGTCCGCAGCAGCCGAGACCAGCTGCAGCCGAGACGGGGTTGCCGCTCGGTGCCTTTAAAGGCCTGTTGCCCCCCGCCTCCCGCGCTCCCACCACAGGCAAAGAGGCAGGCCCCGCCAGATACCCTGCGGCCTGCCTGCTGAGGGCAGGGACGGTCTCCTGTACAGCCCGGGCCAAGGAAGTCCCCACGAGGCCGCAACAGGCGCCCCGAGATCCAAAGAGGGAAGGAAGCAGAGTCTCCCAGCAAGCTGAAGGCCGGGTCTGTACCTCCCTGCCTCCCCTACCCCAGGCCACTAAGGCGCCAACGTGCCCGTAACCGGCGCCCCGAGTTCCACGTGGCCCAGCAGGCCGAAGGGGCCAAAGGCCAATTCTGCTGCCCTGCCTCCCTTCCCCCCAGGCCCGAAAGGGACCGCGAAGATGTCTGTCCCCGTCCGGCGGTTTCAGGCCCGCCGTACAGGCTCCTGCGCGGCCCGCCCGGGTTCCCACGTGTCGGAGGGAACGGCCCCTCCGAAAAGCCGGAGGTGCCGAAGGCCGAGTCAGGACCGCTCCCGGGTCCGGGCCACCCAACCTCCCTTCGTCCCCGACCGCCCCCGAGGTAGCGAAGATGCCTCCCTAACTCTCCACCCGGGGCTCGCGAGGCTAGCCTGCCTTGCGGCCTTCCCGCCCGCGTTGGCGGCCCCGGCAATGCCCGACGCGGCTGCGGCGGGCTCCCGGAATTGCTGCACTGGGAGGGAGCGTCTATACCGGGAGGCCTAGTACGGGTCGCCCTCCCTTCCTTCCCGCCAGGTCACGGGAGAGGCCGCGGGAATGCCTACCTTCCCAGCAGACCCCCCTCACTAAGAACGTTGCCGCGGCAACCGCTGAAGCTGCTGCGGGCTTACCCGAGCGGCCGCTGAGGCGGCCGCCGTATCCTTGTTAAGAGCGTCGCCGCGGCAACCGCTGACGCTGCTGCGGGCTTACCCGAGCAGCCGCTGAGGCGGCCTCCGTATCCTCGCCGTCCCGCGCGAGTCACCGCTCGGCCGCGGCCCCGAAGCCGCCAAGTTGCGAAGCGTCGCCGCCACCACGCCGAGTCACTGGACGGCTGCCTTGGGTCAGGCGAGGAAGCAGGAAGGACAACCGGCGAAGGCCCACGTGCGCGAGTGAACCCACGCAAGGCTGTCCTCCTGCTTCGTCGCCTTTCTCCAGTGCGAATGGCCGGAGAGGAGGCGGGGCGGGCCCTAAATACTGTGCCCAGCCCCGCCTCCTCCCATCGGCCACCACGACGCGATCTTGTATCGCGAGAGGGCGGCAAAGGCCGCCCCCGCCATCGCAAGGCTCGGCGGTGTGGGGCGAATTCTGGAGACAAGGGTTTGATTGCCTGCTCAGCCATGGAAACCTTAGTGACCTTAGGTGTATCGTACACACTCAGTCCCAGAAAACCCCTTGATAGGTTTACCTTAGAGTTGCCAAAAGTTGGAAACAACTTGAAAGCACACAGCAGCAGCAGAAACAATGTGGACATTCAGATATAATCAGCCAACATCAGCATATATGAAGCATTTTCCTGCATCCATCTCAGCAGAGGAAAGAGCCTACATAAGTGACAAATACTTGATGCTGGGTATAGAACTGCAGTAACATCCAAACCCCTGCTTACACATGACAAGCACATTCTGAAGCCTAGAAAGTTTTGAAAAACAGTACAGGCGTGTTATACTGAGTATAGGAGCGGGGAGCCTCAGCTGCTTTGGCCAGATGCTGGCTATGGAAATTCCCCATGTGGTTCATGTGGTTCCTCTGTTCTTATCTCCAAACACTGATCAGAGATAAGAGGTAAATTAAAGCTGGAGAGCTCTTGCAGGGAACTGAAGTGTGCTTTGTACATTTGGTGGGGAAATATCCAAATTGGTAAGAATTGAATCTGGCTCTGCCTATATTGTTCGGCACCAGTCTCTTTCCAGAGGCCTGGGCATTCCTGGAATGTACTCCCCCCTCAAAAAAAATGTATTCTCAAGTTGGAACATAGGGTGAAAAATGGGTCCCGCAAATCCAGTGTACAGTCATCCCTCCACATTCGCTAGAGTTAGGGGCACAGGACCCCGTGGAAGTTAGATAACCACGAATAACTCTGGGCCCTCCCAGACCATATTAACACACACAAAAAAGTATGATCGCCATATTCAACCCACCATAGATTCATTTGAGGCATCAGGATTCCTTCACAAGGCAGAAGTGGGTGGCTGGTGGGATTTACTGCCACCTCCATTGCTGCCCCACACCATTTTTAATAGGGACTTCCAGGCCTCATTTGAAGTTTCTCAGTCTCACAAGGCTTGCAGTCCCTATTAAAAATGGCATAGGGCAGCAGCAGAGCTGGCAGCAAATAGTCTGTGAATAATCAAATCCTCAAATGTGAAACCTGCAAATGTGGAGGGCTGACTGTGTTCCAATTCTCAAGAAAGATAGACTTGGAAGAGTCTTCAGAGTTGTGGCCTGTATCTTAAGATTATGTGAATATGCTGTGCAGAATCACGTGTGATTTATTTGTCTTTCTTTTCTCTCGTTTCTCGCTCCTCCTCCATTGCCCTTCTCTCCCACTCCCATATTCCAGATAAAAACCAAGACTGTGGCACAGTGTGTGGAGTTCTATTATACTTATAAAAAGCAAGTTAAAATAGGTCGGAATGGGACCTTAATCTTTGGGGATGTTGATTCAGCCAATGAAAGAACTGTTAAGGATGAAGCTGAAGTAGATATAAAGGTAACCTGCTGGATGTTGGTGGTGGCAATGAAAAAAATGTGATACCTATAAAATTATCCAGAAGACAATAAATCCAAAAGTAGTACATTTTTTTTAAACAACAGGGTAACTTTGAGAGATGTTATTGAATTTTGTCAGGAGGAGATGTTGAAATGGTGATGCCCTATTGAGCCCTGTTGGGCATAATCAGATTCTTCTCGTGATGTCTTGGCACTGAAGTGGTGTGGCCCTTTCACACTACATGATTGTAGCACGATAATCCCACTACCATACCTGTGTCCAGTGACATCCTGGGTTTTGCAATTTAGTGAGACAATAGAGCTCTCTGGCTGAAATTTTAAGTACCCCTTCCTAAATGGGAAAACCCCAAGATTCCATTGGATGTTGCCATGGCAGTTAAAGTGGATTCATAGTGCTATAATTGTGAAAGGACCTGTTTTTGTTTTTTAATAATTACTAGTACTTAAAGTTACCAGAGTGAACAGGAAACAGCTCCTGTATCTTTAATGATTAGGTAGAAGGGAGAATTTCAGCAGGTGCTATTTGTTACCACAACCAGGTAGTGAACAACACCTATTGAAACTGCTTCTTGTACTCAACCGCTACGAGAGTTGTCTCCAGCCCTACTACTACTATAGCTAACATTTCTTTCAGTTGTTAATCTTTTCCTCTTTTTTCCTATCTTCATAAAGAGTTCCCATAGGCTCACCCGTACTCTTCCTCCCAGAACATACAATGAAGATTATGATAACTCTGATGATGAAGATGATGAAGGGGAAGTGGAGAATGAACTGGTTGTAAAAGAGGAAGTGGTCGAAGGGGATGAGTCACATGACAAGAACAGCAATGCTGTGCTTCCCAAACCTACACAGACCCTACACATAGAGGACCAGGTGAGTGTTTAAGGACTTGCAGTCACTTTACGAGCTTTCTGCCAAATGACTTCTGGAGTTGTGGTGAATCCAGTATGTGGCTGCCATAGAAAAGGAAAACTCCGTGCTAGTCAAAATTAGAAAATTTATCAGAAGTAAAACTGTCAGTATGCTGTCCATAGAGAAATCTATGGTTCACACAGACTTGGAATAATATGTACAGTTCTGGTCATGAATTGGCACTAATCCCACATGGCTTTCCTTAAATTATTACAACTGATCATATATAGCAAAATGAATGCTCTTTTAGTCACTAGTGGTTTAAGTAGAGAGAGTTTGTTTATGATAGGATGTCATTTCTGTAATACTTTCACTCAAAGAAAAACAAGTTTGAAATGTTTATGCAGTTCCTGTTATTCATCATAACTAGAGTAGACTGTTTAAATTAATGGGATGTTGAGGCGCTGTTCAGCAGTTTATTCAGCGGATCTACTCTAATCAAAGCTAATAATTAATTTCATAGCTCAACAAGAATTTTTTTCTTTTAAATAATCCAGTTTTTAGGAAAGGAACCCTGATCATAGCCAAGATGCTGAATTCTGCACATTTGTGGTAGCAATAAGTCAAGGCAGCCATGGAACTGCAAGTGCTGAAGCTTCTTTGCAGTTGTGTCCTATGGTTACCATTAATATTAGAACATTGATTGTGTTTCACGTGCCTCCCTCCCTTCAAGTTGCTCATAGCAGGTTATTATAGGCTTAAGAGCTATCTCTGTGAAACAGTGTGATAGATGTAGGGAAAGGAGGTAGTTGTTTGGGTTTTGCTTATTTAATGTAGTTTGTAGGTCAAAACCAGTTTTTCTCATTTGTGCTTAGAAGTGAACAAAGAGACAGCAGAGATGTCAATATAATTACATAGCATGTTTCTACCAAGTTCTCAAACAGTTCACTCTTCACAGGAAAGTGTACAGTTCATAATAGAAGTCTCACCTTGAAGTTGCAAAAGCACATATTCCTGAGATGAATGAAAAAAAAAGAAAGAAAGAGAGAAACAGCTGCAGAAGTTCCTCTTTATTAGGAGCTTAACTCACAATTCTGAAGAAGAAATTTTCCTGTCATTTGTGACATGATTAGTAATATGTTACAGTTTGTTTCTCTGTAGTATCTGATGTTTCCCTTTGTTGTTCTACATTGAACCAGTTAACACTATGAACTTTTTAATAATTACTTACATTCCCATGTTTTGGTCATTGAAAACTTTCCCATACTTTATGTCCCATTAGATTTTTGTTGGTAAGTCCGTGTCTCTGGCCATTGGTCAGCAACCATTCACATATATAATTGTCTGTTCCTCTGAAGGCTACTAGTCACCAAGAAAGACACCAGGATTCAGGTGCTCCAAGAGGGGCAGAATCAAGAGGTAGAACCTCAAGGAGGACAAAAGAAACACCCATAAAATATCGGAAGACTTCCCCTCCTGTGCAGAAGAAAAAAAGAAAGCCAAAGCCCAAACAAGAGGCTGTCAACAAAGCTCAGAACCAAGAGGAGGAATTTCCATGTAAAAAATGTGGCAGGTAAGAGTGGAAGAACTTTGAATTAGTGAAGAAAAGCTTTGGGGCTCTTTCTGTACAACTAGAAGTATTAAAAGTGGAACTGAGGAAGTATCAGCCTGCATTATAGTTTTAAAAATATCTTCTGTATTTGCAGATTTTTGTCTGCTTAGTTTTTCTGTGCCTTCTGATACAAAGATACCAGATCCTCTCTCAGTTATCAATATTTTAGTGACATTAATGGAATGATTCCTGTAGAGACAGGAAAATGTTTCGGGAATGTCCTGAAAGGAGTATTTCAACAGAAACCTAACTAATTAATTTTTATTTTTACTGTAATACCAGTTCAGGGCTGAACAGGTAGGCTTATTATAATGATCATTAAAGATCCATTAGCCTTGGTTCAACTTACTTCATGTCTCACTCAGTTGATTGGAACTAGACTGAGAAAAAGAATGTCGTCTACAGGGAATGATGAACTCAAGAAAATGAAATCTCTGTCCACTGTATTTGTAATCTGTAGACAGTGGTACTTAGATGGGCAAAACAGAACTCTTGATAGATAGACAAGATTGTTTGCTAGGAGTGAGTGCTGTGTTTCTGTCACTTGGAGAAATGGAAATAGAGCAGTAGGTTTTCCTGAATTCTTGGTTCTTGCACTTGTTGTGAATATAGTCTTAAGGGGCAGCTGAATGTGCTCACCTATGCATAGGTAGGGGGCCTAAATACTCTAAAGGCACCCTGTCTGATCTTGAAAGCTAAGCAGGATCAGCCCTGGTACTTGAATGGGAGACTACCAACAAGTACCAGGTGCTGTAGGCTACATTTCAGAGGAGGGAACCGACAAAAGTATTCCTTGGCTAAGAAAAATCCTGTGAAATTCATAGTCACCGTAAGTCGACAGACAGCTTGAAGGCACATACCCACATGTCTAGGTAGGGATTTTATAAGAGAAAAGGTTTAACAGCATCTTCTTACCAAAGGCCACAAAGCAAATCAGTCATAGAAACTGAAGATCAGTAGCTGGCTAAAGGTCCAGAAATAGGTAAAGGTTAACAAATGATGATGAGAAAATCTATTTGAGATAAAGTAAGTGAAAGAATTAGAAAACTGGACGCATATGATTTAAACCTGTGTCAGACATTAAATTCATTCATTCATTTCATTTATTACGGCAAACAGCCAGCAAAAGACATTAAAAGGAATCAAGAAATATGTGAAGACTAGAACTGTAAAGAATTTTTAATGTATATTTTTATTACATTTAAACTCCCAGATGGATTTGTAGAGAAGTGAACATTCAGTTCAAACCTGCACAGTGTCTTCATCTATTAGCAAAGATTAACCCCTGTCTCACCCCCAGTACACATTCCCATAAAGTTAAGGTCACTACAATAACTCAGAATAAACAAAGACTGTGGGGAAGAACAATTTTTGTCAAGATCTGATTCAGTGACTGTCCCAGCCAGGTTCTTGGTTCCATTGCTATTCAGAACATGAGACCCTGTTCTAGGAAACAGGTAACCAAGCAGTCCTGTGGACAAAATGAATGCAAAATGATATGGTTTAGTGGAGCTTTTAAGATACCCTATTTTTAAAAGATGCCTTTTTTAGAAGAAAGGTAGCAAAAGAAAAGTGTTTCTTGGGTAGATGTCTTCTAGTGCTGTTGGGCATGGCTAAAAATGCTAAGCAGAGGTCAGCCTGCTCATTTGTGGAAATTGTGTGCTCAGTCTCACTTGTAAGGTGCAACATGGCATTGGTTCTGCCTGCCCCACACATTTATGTCTGCCTGTCTCCCATACATTTGACAGAACTGGCCAAGAAGATAAAATTCCACTCCTGCCTCTGAATGTGAAATGGCCCACTTTGGTAAGGAGATCATTTCTCCATTCCTTCTGGGCCAGTTAAAGGTGGGCCAGTTAGGGATGACATCATTTACTGAAGAAGCCAGATTAAAACTTAATAATATTTAAATAGCATGTGGCTGTGATCCAAAGAGTTATTTTAAGTGAACTTAGTAAGGCTGTGTGAGGTGTTAAAAAATCATTTGTATTTTGACTATAACCGATGCCAGTAGCGTAAACTGCTTTTGTGTCCATAACATGTGTCCCCACAGAATCTTCTACAAGGTGAAAAGCCGCAGTGCTCACATGAAAAGCCATGCCGAGCAGGAGAAAAAGGCCGCTGCTCTGAAGCAGCGAGAGAAAGAAGAGGCAGAGGCGGCGGCAGCGGCGGCGGCAGCGGCGGCGGCAGCTCATGGCCAGGCTCGGCATGAGGAGAGCAGCGAGGGTGGGAGCAGCAGTGGGAGCAGCAGCAGCAGTAGTTCAGATGAAGATGGGGATGTCTAACAAAGACCTCACAGCAGTCAAGGCCAAAGTCTTAGAGCCTTGGGACACATAATCTGTCAATCGCCTGTATCATTTCTCATCGAAAGAAGACTCCAGCCCTCTTGCTTCCACTTTGTTCCTCACCTTGCCAGCACAGACTGGCTTGAACTGTTGGATTGTAAAAGAAAAGGTGTGACCTTGAAATTTATATTTTTTAAAAGAAAACCAAAATTTTATGAATCGCTTTATTTATAAATAACTGTTTCAGTACTGAACTATGGGATGGAATTCAGTTTTCCTTCGATTCAAACTATGCTTCCTTGTGCTTTCCAAGAATCATGGTAGTAAGCCGGCAATCCATATCTGAGAGAGAGCTGCAAGAATTTTCCTGTGTAACTTCAGGAATTTTTTATTGCTTCCTTCTTCTCCTTGCCAAGTTTTCTTTGTTGTGCAACATTCATTGACAGTCTTGGTTCTTTTAGTTAGAGCTACAACTACTATATGTTCTTTCTGTCCTATCATACAGGTATTTATTTTCTGCAGCAGGTAGGTCTCCAGGAAAGTCTGGTAGTGATCAGTTGAGCCCTCTTTTTAGGATGACTGGGGAGAACAACCATTTCAAAAACTTGAAAAACACAAAAAGTTGGATAGCAAATAATAATGTTGTTACTATAGCCAGTATTAAATTTAGTTAGAGCTGACCTTCACTGTTCAGTTCAAAAATGACCATGGTGAGCTGATGATAGTTTTGTATGTTACATACAAATGTTGGTTCAGGCTGTTAATGAGAGAGGAGCTACTGAGATGCTTCGAGTTCAGTAGTAAAGCAAATGTTTGTTTATAGAAGGACCCTTATGCATTATGAATGAAAAAAATCTTGAGTTAATGAGTTTGGGATAGAGGTCTGCCCAAGACTTTAGAGAGCCACTGCCAATCTGTGTAGTTAGATAATGGGTTAGATGGACCAATGGTCTGACTTTGTGTCTCATGGCTATGTAATCATCTGTCACAGCAGCTGTAGAATGTATGCCAAGAAAATGATGGAGAGGATGGCCTCCCCTATGAATTTGTGTTATGCTGATCCTTAACAGACCAGGCCTGCTCTTGCTCTGTTCCTTTTTATCTCATATCTAGTCCTTTTAAAGTATCCCATAAAAGAATAATTACTGTAGAAATTTTAATTATTTAAAAAGTTTTTAAAGTTTGCCCCCCCTCCACCCCACTTTTAAAAAGTAATGATTTGAAAGACTGTCTGAAAACGTTCAGGGTAATTTGATTGAATTCAGAATACATCTTTCATTAATTCATTTGTTCCTAAATGCTAGTGATGAGCAACTCATTTTAAGAGGGTAGAGAGTCTTTGTTCAGAGTATTTGCTGTTAGCACCATATAGATCCCATATCTTCAAAATCCAGGAAATACAATGTATTGAGAAAAACAAATCTGAATAGGTGAAGACAGTGTTGAACTTACCCAGGGCTTTCTGTAGACAGTACCTTAGTACTCAGAATCCATGTGTATACTATAAATAATTGCAAAGTTTACAAGTTGCTTCTTAAGTTGCACAGAGAGTCGTCACTATATCACCATAGGTGAAAGACTATTAGTTTCAGGGGTGGTGGGCAGAAGACACTTCAGCAATGGAAACTGAGAAGAGATTGAAACAGATAAACACCTAAACTGAAATGTGAACATCAGTAAAAATGGAGCCTTGTATGCTCCTAAGTATTTTAAAATAAAATCTAAGGCAGTACTGGGGAATACCTGGCCTTCCAGGTTTTATCAGACCAAACTCTCATCCCTGTGCCAGCATTACCAGTTTGGAATTTTGGGAATTGCTATCTTACAACATCTTGGGGTGCTACATATCCTACAGCCTTGGTCTAAAGGTTGGCTAAGATGCTCAGTAGCTTCTTGGGCAAGAATCTGAGTTCTTAAGGATGAGAGCAGGTTGTGGATTCCAGAATTCGTAGGTCTCGGATGTCATGCAGCTGTAAATGCATTGAGTTGCATATTTGAGTTGTGAGACAGTTGCTAGGCTCTTCCATTTTGTGAATTTAAAATAAAGGTGAACTATAGCATCAGAAGAGATAGAAGGAAGTCACCACAACCTCTTAGCAAATACAAGACTGAGAATTTTATAAAACTGCATTACATTCTGCATTGAGAACTTCATTGAGAGTTGATGGGAGTGTGTCCCAGCAGCTGTTTTTAATCATCTGAATATACTCTGACCACCAGCAATGTTTCTTGGAAAAGATTTAAGTTCAATACATTATTTATTTTTCAGCTTAAAGTATCTGTTTCCTAGAGACAGCAACAGTTAATGGATAGATGAGGGCTGAGATCCAAGATCAGACAAGGTATTGTAAAGGTGGAATTGCAACATGAGCCCCCCCCTCTGCACAATCACCTTTAAAAACTGTTGCAGCCCCCCTCCAATGTGGCCATTTACTGGCCACAGGGAAGCAGGGAGGGATAAAGCTTGCCGGGGGGGGCAGCTTTGTTCCTTATAGCTGGATGTGCAGCAACAGGCATCATCAGGGACTTTATAGGTGTTCTCCTGAGATCATGAGGATGACGTCATTGCTGTGCATCCAGCTGTGGGAACATAAATAGACACTGCCCAGTTCTCCAGCAGCCAGTAAATCTTTGCATGATTGGTAGAGAATTTGGAGCTCTACAATGACCAAAAATGTGTGTTACATCTTTGTAAGTCACTACCAGGATGTCAACTGAGGTTTACAATACTTCTGACAAAAGGAGTTGCTTGTTGAATTTGGTTAAAACAGCACTTTTCCTCTCACTCAGCAGAATTGCTTTTGATTCCACCAGCCACTTGATGCATTTGGAGAACTAAAGAATGTAATCAATAGAATTGCACTGCAAGTATGTTTTAATGCCAGTATTTTCAAAATGCTCAAGAAAAAGAGCAAAAAAGAAGGAAACACACACCTCAAACAAAATGGACACAAGAATTTAAATGTAACAAGTATATTACAAAATATATTACAGAATATTTATTTATTTATAAACAATACAACAATGCTATATGCAACTACTTTCAAAGAAACAATAGAGTACAATTATGTAAAGAAAGCTTCAGATTACAGAATGTGGTCTATAAACCATCTGGATATAATGGCTTTATGATTAAGCTTAAATCTGCAAAGATATTACAATCAATTCCAGTCAAGAAATTGGCTGTTTGCACTGGCAAAATTACAGTCCCCAATCAGGTTGTATACCCAGGAAAAATCTAAGGATGGGAATCATCTGACCTACTAGGTGTTGGACTGCAGCTTCCAGCATTCCTCGTTATTAGCTATGGTGGAACTTGAAGTGTGGCAGGATGTGGAAGACTGCACAATTTCCACCCCTGCTTATAAGCAAGAAAGACTTCTGTGTGAAGTCTTGGAGAGTTTGCTGCTAGTTAGCAACTTCCCATTCATACTGAGCAAGATGGACCAGTATTCTGGCTCCACGTATAAAGTAACCTTTTAAAAAATGTTCAGTACTCCATAGAGAAGAAATCCCCATACGTCTTAACAAACCAAAAACAGTCTTTGAACCTTTTCAGGTGTAAGTGCAGTGCACTATCTAATTGTGAGTCCTTCCAGCATATAGTTACAGCAGTCCTTAATCTGAGGTTTTAAAAAGGCCATATTCTAGTGGCATGTGTGTGTGTTTTGGTTTTTTGTATAGCTGTGGTTAAAATTTCAAGATTGATGGTGTAGCCCATTTTTCCTCCAAGATTAAGGAACCTTATGTGGCTTTTCTCCCCAGCATTACACTCACAGCAATCTTGTGTGGTACGTCAGACTGACTGTTAGTAACTGGCCAAGGTCACCCGGTGAGTTTCTTGGCTCTGTGGGGTCTTGGACCTGCATTTCCTAAGTCCCAGTCAAAGACGTTAAACACCATTCTGGCTCCTGATGCCCTGGGGTTCCAGATTAAAAATCTTTGCACAATCCTTTTTGAGACACACTGTTAGGGAAATAGTGTTCTCCTTTAAACTTGGTTAATTTTAAATTGTGTGCCTTCTTCAAAAACTGTCTCATCCCATTCCTCACGCTTTCTCCCTAGCAGTTAGCCTCTTCTTATTTCAGATTAAGTTTTTTTTTAAAAACCTTGTTCAGCTGCTCACTACAAAATTTGAGCATGATAAGATTCTGTTGCCCTTTTCATGTTCTGGAAGGAAGGACTACCAGTGAAAAGGTGCATTTTAATAGGTGGGAGAACATTTGCCATGCAACATGGGAACTAGATCAGAACTCACCATTCCTAGCATGGGATAGATTTCCTAGCATTGAGCAGACAAAATAGACAAAGTGTATTTTGTTGTAATAAACAGGTGCATGGGGAACAATTTGCAAAAAAGAGTTTTTTAAGGAGAGGTGATTGTCTTCCCAATATAATCACAATCTGGCACAGAGCACTTTGGACTTCATTTTGTGGCTACAGAAAGAAAAAGATGGCCTGTGTAAGCATTTTTTAAATGTCTGCTGATGGATGAATAATAATACTAATAATGCTTCCATAAGTCCCCTCATCAGTTAAGCTTTGCAGTAGGTGACTAACATAAAATTGTCTAGTGCATGATCATAGCAGGATGGGAATGACTTCCTTATGTGACTGGATTGTGATATGTACCAGCTTTAAGGGCATGATCCACTCAAATTAGTCATGACTATCTCCTGTTTGTTTTGATTTTAAAGTCCCATTTCATTGCTTTTAACAGGACTTATTTGCAGTTATTTCATAGGGGAAAAGCAGAATTGGATTACCATTACTCTGCCTAGGTCATACCATCCTTTCATGCGTAACCCATATGTGGAGGAGGGAGAGCACAAGGGCACCCACTGTTCTTGAACCAGAAGGGGTTTGTTGGCCCCAGTTTCACAAGATTAGTATGAGAAAAGTCTGCATTTGGGCAGATGAGAACCGTATGTGTAGTGGCAATTCTAATGTGATCAGAATTCTTAGTTCTGTACCCAGAGTTGGGACTACTGCATTTTTTACTCCAGCTCACAGGATCCTCCAGAAGCATATCTGGGGAAATTTCTGGGAATTGCAGTCCAAAAAATGTAACTCTTCTCAGGTTAGTTTTAGGCCCAAGCAGATATATTGAAGGTGGAGCCAGCATTTCCCTTCTTTGTAAAGTTGAAGGCTTTCATGGCCGGAATCCATGGGTTGTTGTGGGTTTTTCGGGCTATGAGACTGTGTTCTAGTAGTATTTGCTCCTGACGTTTCACTTGCACCTGCTGGCTGCCAGTACTGAAAAACACTAAAATCAAGACTCAAAAATATGCCAATGAACACCATCCAGACTTAGGAGGTCTCTCTACAGGAAACAATACAATGGATTGCTAACCAGTACTTAAATGCACACACAACTGTTATGCATATCCCCTGACTAACAACGCAACCCTGGGGGCTGGTTCACTCAACAATGGGCTACCTCACAAGCCAACTGCATCACTAATGCATCACAAATGCAAATCCTTACCACCCAGGTATCACACAAGTATATATACTCCATTCTACCTCCACATCCTCTGAAGATGCCAGCCACAGATGTAGGCGAAACTTCAGGAGCAAATACTACTAGAACATGGCCTCATAGCCCAAAGAACCCACAACAGCCCATTTCCCTTCTTCCTCATCCTTCACAAAAAAAGTTGCATAGGATAGTTAGAAGTCAATAAACAGGAAAGAGCAGAGCTCTTGACTTCTAGCATGTTGGCCATCAGCTGGTAGGTCCGAATCTGTAACTGTGTGCCTGCAGCAGTTACACTACCACCATATGGTGGAAAAAAAGTGGGGCCCAAAATACATTACTTAGCCTAAAGGTGGGCCCCAGGCCTGAAAAATTTGTAGAGTGCTGAAATGTAGTCACTCCAGTCCTGGCTAGAAAATTGCCTGTAGCATCTTGAGTTCTGCATAGAATAATATACATGTCTCTGAATTGCTTAACCCACACTTGCTTAACCTTTTGTTTATATTAAAGTTCAGAAATACTTTGTTATTTTTTTATTTTATTTTATTTTTATCATTAGGCTGCATTTTCTGGTTTCTAGAAAATGCTTCTTCAGTGTTCTTCAGCTATCTGATGAAATGGCAAGATTCCCCATCCACCAGCATGACAGAAACTGGCACTATATTTGTACCTGTTGGCTACAACTGTTTCTTTCTTTCCTGGAAACTAGCCATGGATTGGTAGCCAATAGCCCATGGACCAGTAGTAGTTCACAGACTACCACTTTGAGTAGTACTAGTGCAGAATAACTTAATACTCCACTGCATCATCCCATTATCCCAGTCAATACAAGACATGAATTCTTTTTTTTCCCCAAGTCCCTTTGGATGAGAAAAAGTTATAATTCTGCCCACAGTATTTACTAGTTCACTTGGGAAAACATCTGTGTATTACTAATTTGTGGCACACCTGAAAATGTGTGTGTGTGTGCATTCTGTAAGCCTAGCCACTTATGTTAAATTTAGATTTAATAGATTTTAACCCCTTTCCTGGTAAAGATCAAACAAACATGCAGTCGATTACAGTCTTTGAAATGCATGGCTCAGCCTACTTAAAAGCCTGCCTGTTCTTCCTGTAATATGTAGCCGCATTTGAGAAAGCACTTAATTTTAAAACAAGTTTGTGAAGACTCTGTGAAATGATAGATTCAAATCTAGTGTAGTTTCCTAATACATTGCAGTCCAGCTGCATGTTCCAGCTTGACAGAGACTACAACTATATTTAAGGTTCTTGCAGGGTGGTTAATGAAATCAGGAAAAAAGGAGTTGATAAAGCACATATGTTGATTTTCTGTGGCTGTTTCTCATATATTGAAAGGTGTCGCAAAGGGACACACAGGTGAGGTAACCAGATTGTTTCTTGGCTGAACTATATTCACAGTACATCACCTGAACCAATAAGCATTGGAGTCATAGTACACTTATGGTGCAATCCTATGGGCATGTCTTCAGAAGTTGGTTGCTGGGAGTTTTTCCTGCGATGTCAGTAAGACCTCCAATTGCCATTTTTCTTGATGGCTTTATTTTTATTTGGCGTTATCCCCAAATTCTTGGTTTTTTATCAATAGCCTCTTCCCAAAAACAGTAGCAAAGAGATACTGAAAGAAAAGCAAGCATGCTCAAGTACGTTTAAAAATGATCTTTCTGGTGTTTAATGTTTTTCTGCTGTAGAAAATATTTCTATCCTGACACGCTTTCCTCAACTGCATGTTTGTGTGAATATAGTTTCCCAGTGTGCATTTTCAGGAGAATTTGGTGCGTTTGGAGGAGATAGAAGCAGCACACATGTGTCTGCTTTCTTCTGAGATGATCTGAAAACTCTCCACTTGGGCTCAGCTGTTTCTTCAGGCCCTTCTGTGTGTTATGGTCCTAGCCCCGAAATCCTCCAGACACTGAGGGTTGTGCAACTTCTGTTCATTTCTGAGGGCTGCTTGGGATGCCTGCCCAAGCTCTATTGAGATGAGAGGCCGCACTTGCCCTAATTGCCACCTGCTTATCTTTCCTCCTCCTCCCCTTTTCTCCCATATTTTTCTGGAACATAGGATTTAAGTCAACAGCTGAACCTATAAAGACTCCCAGCTGCTTCTGTTCAGATAGAAGTGAATATACATTTGTATATACGTCATTGTGTGTTGGATTTTTTTTTAATTGTTGTGATGTTTTTTAAATGAAGCTGTCTTTTTTTGGTATCTTTTGAGCTTTTGTGGTGGTTCTCCTAAAATCCAGATTTGGTACAAGAGGGCTTTCCTTGAGTCTGTTTAATTTGTATTGCTGAAGGTTTTTGGTCTACTGTACAGAACTATCTGTCTACTTGTAATTATTTGTATAAATGCTTTTATTAAAGTATAGAGCTTTTATTTTAACAAACGAGCAGGAACTGCCTCTTGTGTATTTGCTGCACTTTTTATATAAAAAAAGACTGTTACGTATTGTAATATTGTACATATAAAAGTATTATATACCTCTTGTGTACAGATGTGATAGACAATTTATTTTTGTGCTTTTTTTACAAAATATTAATACACTAAAAAGTCTTGCTGATGTGATTTAATGTACTCATGTAACTTATTTACTTCTGAATGTTCCATTTTATCTTTTTAAACCTTTTTTAGAAATTAAATAAGGTTTAAAAGCAACAATTGCACATGTTCCTTTTTTTTTTTCAGTTCATGTGTTAAGATAAAGAGGTTGGTAAAACTTACTCATCTACTAGAGTGCTCTTCTCCTGACTGGGAATTATGACCTCTGGCCAGTGTGCTGTATCTGCTACTGATCCATAACTGTCCTGTATTCACAATCCCTACTTAAGTCATGATTGTGACACTATTGAAATCACCATTATTGTCCCCCAACTACTTTACCAGGCATCAACTGCATGGAGAGGTGATCCTTTCTGCAGTGATCAATGTATGGGTGAATGACATTTTCATCAGGTTTGGGTCCTGGGTCCGGCAAGGAGAGGGTACTTAATTAAGTGTACTGACCATGATCTTTGCACTGCAAAATGTGGACATTTTCCTGCTAGCCATTTCTGATGATTGTTGCCTTAGAGGCCATCCTTGCTTGGGTCTCCCAAAGATAACCCTTACATGGCAGCATGTTTCTGATTATAAACTTCCCACTGGATGGCATGCATGTCCTGCATTCCTTCATCATTTCCTTCTTATGGCAATTCTTAAGGTAAACCTCTCATGGTGTTTTCTTGGCAAGATTTCTTTAGAGGAGGTTTGCCATTATCTTCTAGATTTGGTGTTAAGGTTTATTTTAAGAACCACAAGTCCCAAAATCCCTTGTCCAATGGCCATATTGGCTGGAGGATATTGACCAAGATCCTGTATGGCACAGCATAACATAATAGTTCTGCATATGGAACTGGGCTACATTTATCCATTCAACACCACTTGGGCACATCATTTAGCCACTGCAGCCCCCTTCTATGCTTTGTGGAGAACAAGGGGGAGCAAAGAAGCCTGATACATGGAGATCGGGGGACGTTGACAGTCCCTATGTATTCCCCAAATTAGGGGCTACATAGGTATTGTGAATACAAAACAATCATGAGTGTGTATCTCTAGGTTATGCATTTATACTTGCTATAGAGGATTTTGGCCACTGTCTCCTATTTTCTTGTGTAATAGTGTGTTCTAAGACACTACTTATGAAGTTATCCAATATAGGACAGATTTTTGTGCCAGAGACAGGCACCATATTTGTACCCATTGGCTATGGATATTTTTCTAAAAACTGGTCAGAGACTGGCAGCCAATGGCTTGAACCAGTACAAATCCACAGACTACCGTTTTGAGTAACACTATTCTAAGACACACTTGTGCGTTTTGCTAAGAATTACTTCTCAAACATGTGAATAGAGCTGGCTTTGTGTAGAGAACCTGCACAGCTCTGCATGTAGCCATAGGCATTTTTTTAAAAAAAGTTGCTTTCTATTTAATGCTGTCTTTCCGTGACTTCAAATCCAGAGGTGTCTTTCAGCACGCTTTTGTTTATGGGTGTTTACTGTTCGTTCATCAGGGGTGGCTATGGTCTGTTTTAAATCAACAAAAAACTCCATAAATAAAGGTGATTCTCTAAGACACTGTGCTGCCTTACTCTTGTAGTGGTGGTGGTAGTGATGAATCCATTAAAAATAGAATAGGGCTGTAAACACAATGTCCCTGAATTTAATAAGGATCTGCTATAGCAAGGAGATGGGATAAATAAAACCACACTGTTTGCAGGAGCTGGATTAGTCACTGGCTAACTACCAAGAGGTTGTATTTATTTGTTCCACATTTCTGGGGCAAAACAGAGAAAGATCACCCTAGAAGATGGAATGGCATGTTGTATTGGCAAATGCATGTGCCAAACTTTAATTTGCGGAGGGGAGAGCAGGTAGCTTGCCTAAATACCTTGAGAGAATCAGGTCCTCTCTGATCCTACTCTAAGCAGGGTCAGCCAGAGAATGCCAGGTGCTGTAGGCTGTTACTTCAGAGGAACACAATGGTGAAAGCACCTCTTAAGTATTCATTGCCTAAGAAAACAATGCAAAATTCAGAGATTTCCCATGAGCTGACAAGCAACTTGAAGGCATATCCTTTAGCGCCAGCAGCAGGAAATAACATCAGCAGGAGGGACAATCTGCCTATACTCCTCTGCAAGCCTTCCTCAAACTCAGGCAGAGTTTGTCTGTCTCTGGAATTAAGGTGTGTCTGCAGAGCAAATAGCCCAGGAGCTTAATGGATAAAGGTTTGCTGACTCTCTTCTACTCACCAATGACACACTCAGCTTGCAAATGTGCTCCCAACTTCATTTCAGCATCTATGGAGTAACAGAGGGTTATTTTATTTGGCCTCCTCTGGTAGCCCTTCCTCACCATGGCCCTGAATGGAAGTCTTACTGTATTTTAACAGTTTTAGCTTTTAAGCTGCATGGTTTCAAGAAAGTTTTTTTTTTTAAATCCTAGGATATAGTGAAAACCAAGTCATAAAAATAACTTTACTTGGTCTCACCAAGAAAACCTGGTGGTGCCACATGAAATTCTCTGAGAATATCCTTCAATAGGTAGGATGTCCCTATTCCTGTGACCATCTGCTTTGAATTTCTGGGTTTCTTCCACTCTAGTTAGGACCATTTAGTTATTTTAAGAAAGGGCAGGATACAAATGACATAAAAACACCTAAGCCATGCAGGACAAATTGCCTGTTATACCGTATTCAGAATTAGACTGGAATGTATGACAGTGTTAAGATTGCATTTATACAGCACGCTACAGCAGTTTGATACCACTTTATATGTCATGACTCCATCCTATGAAATCCTGGGATTTGTAGCTTTCTGGGCTTCTTATTCTGTGAAGGAGTGCATTCTGAGAAATACAGAACTAGAGTTCCAGGATTGAAACTTACTTTCAGAATAAACCAGCTTAGTCTCAGTAGGAATATCTCCATGTCAATAATGGAATGGATTATGAATTCCAGTCCTGTATATGCTCGCTATGCAGTCAAAGTCTGGTAATCCTTCTTTCCAAATGTGTGTGCAGCTTTAGTATAACTTTAAATAGAATTAAAGTCATAAGCCTTTAGCAGAGCTTGAGAAAGTTACTTTTTTGGAATGTTAACTCCCAGAATTGCTACTTATTAAACTGGCCATGATACCTATAGTCACCTGAGCTTTATTATTAAACTTGCAGGAGAAGGAAGGATTTTGTGCCTTTGATGTGGCAGCTCTTTAAACTTATTTCTACAATACTGAACACCCTTTTGAAATAACTTAAAATATTAAAGACGTGTCCAGAGATCAAACTGGCTTATATTTCCACTACAACCCCCTGCCCACTCCAAAGCCACTCTGAAATGATGTGGGATGGAACATGGGATGCTGCAGCAGGATAAGGAGACCGCAGGAACTTGTGTGAGCTATTTTCCAAAAACCAAACTACTTTTCCATAACACAAGACTTTGGAGACCAACCCCTGGGTGTATAACTGGTTTTGGCTACCAAACTTGTTTCTTCCTTGAATCTTTTTATACTGTCTCTGCAACCTTAAGGATTAGTAATGAACAATGCACTAATATAATGTATACAAGACAGTCAAGATCTTCCTTTATATAAAACATTTATTGCTATGTTGAACAAGATTTCACAAAATTACATTTAAAAACAGATCTAAGTAACTTCACAAGTTTGACAATTATGACCATGCTATAAAATTACACTGTATTAAAAAAAATATTGTCACCATGCTAGGTGCTTAAAAATTGCTCTCCACCTTGGAGTTTTTTAAGAAGCTTTGTCTTTTAGTGGAGCTGGACTGGTCCACAAATGAGAGCTGCCTATTTTAAAAGCCTTTTTGGCAACTTAATATAAATTATTATGTACAGTAGATACTTGCAGCCCAATGGACTGGAAAGCAAGTGAACTCATCTCCATTTTCCATTAGTATGGTTTGAATTTCATAAACTTCCAATAAATATGATTAACATAAGCTACCCTAGTTCCAGTAGGGACAGCAGGATTCAACAAGGTTGTGTTGAAACTTTTCAACACATTAATTCATCCCTAATTGTGATAATAGGCTTAATAATCCTGAAGAGTATAGCAAGACGAGACAGCTGAGGCTCAAAGTAATTGCTTTCAGTTCCTTCCTTGGCTTTGCAGCCCTTTTCTCTGAGCACCATACAGCAACTACTAGCCATTCACTTTACTTTCCACCAACATCCAGTGCATACTTTTAAAGTGCAGTTTTAAAAAACCTATTCCATTAATTTTGGCAAGCACAGTTCTGATCTACTCAAACAGAATACATACAATGCATACATAGTTCTTTTTATGCCAGATTTCTGCAGAGGAAGGTTTTCACATACATGAAAAATAAAGGTTACTTGAAATAATTTTGAGAGTAATACTGAAGCAACCTGATGCTAGTCAGAAAGGGTGTTAAATTCCTAACTGTACCTGTTAAATGACAATTTAAATATCCTTAACTGTGAGAGATGTATCTAATCAAGATAGGGCCTTCTCAAGATTGTGGATTGTGCCTTCGATATTCTTTTAGGAAGGGCTGATTTAAAAGAGGGGTCTCATACTATGCTGCACTTCTACAGGATGCTTCCATACTATGTTCACTGTGTTGTTTCTGTAAAACTGAAAATCGTATGCATGTGTATGTATGCATGTTCACACACACACACACACACACACACACACACACATACATATGCATACAACTGGGTAAAAAAACACTTTCCAGTCATGTGTTCCATGCATCTATTCATTCGTCTCTAGTTAAAATGTGGTAAGAAAAAAATATGTGGATGACATGCTGTGGCAACAGGAAGATCCATCTTTTCCTGTGATGTGTGAAACAGCCACAAGACATACAGAAAAGGTCGTTCTAAGGATCTGCAAAAATATAAAATGACATGTTTTTCTCTACCAGTTCTATGCATATTCTTAATAATTTTCCTTACATAGGATATTTAAAGTGTATTTGGTGAATTTAAAATACAGCCCCTGACTAGTTTAGGAGCAACTTCCACTATACTTCTCATCTTTACAGGAGGATAGTTCAATCCCAATTCCACTTAAGGTTGTCTTCCTTTCTTTCTGAAGGCAGCTGAAATGGAATATTTCCCAATGACAAAATTATCATATGTGCATAGATGAAATTAACTATGAAGATGAAAACTAAACTTCTGAACTGTATACTCAAGAGCTTGGGAAAAGATGCTTCCACAGTGGCTAGAAGAAGCTACCACTCATTTCCTTGCACCAGTAGATACTGTGATCTACCTTACATGCTGTATTTTCAAGAAGCCTTCAATCCACTGCTTTGAAAGTTTCTTCCCTTCCTGTCAGACAAAAGCCTATACATTAAAAAAAACGCCTTTATTGGATTTGAATAAAAATCTCTTGTTCATCCAACCTATTATTTTAGTTGTCACAGTTTTGTTTTGTTATAAGCTGGACTTGTAGCACAGATGCCTCTTTTCCCCAGTCATCTTGTCAACTTTAGACAATTTTTCCTCAGCAGTAATCAATCTCAACATAATCCTTTTGGTTCTATTCTTTTTTTCACATTGCAGTAAATCTATGGATAGGTGTATGTGTGGGAGGATAACAAAGTACAATTCAGCATTATTTAGAAGTGGAAAAATGTAAGCCCACTGCTTTGGATAAAGAAGAGCGTATATGGAGAAGCATTATAATTAGTACTAGGAGAAAGCTCAAGTCAAATGAAATGTAAGTGTGGGCGTAGAGCCCCCAGCTCTATTGTTACACAACATTTCTCTACCTAAATTAAACTTACATTTTACAAATATCTTAATACTAACCTGAGTGACAAGACTAGCCAGTGGATATTTAAAAAACCCCTCTTCCCATTGTTTTAACCATCCTCATGCTGCAAGACAAACAAAATATGTGTTTTATTTTTTGAAGTTATATAGAACGTTGTGAACTATCTTGGGTTTCTATTTTATCCCTCTAACCCCACCCTAGTTCTCTCTCAAATCCTTATGGCAAAGATAAAAACAGGACTTCCAGACCAGATGCAGATAGCTGGGCACTACAGTCATCTTTTCTATGAACAGTTGTCACTTCAACTCAAGCAACAAAAAGAAGCTGGAACGAGGAGTAATTTGTCACTTTACAAGCTAATCTTTTGCAAGACACCATCTGTCAGTCAGAGTTTAAGAATGTTACTTTAAGAAAGCTTAGCACCAAGACTTAAAGAAACTCACTTTGCTAATTAAAGAGCAAATCCATTTGCCGTGCATCTGTGTTGCTCTTATCTTCCAAAATCTTACACACTTCACAACACTCCACAAAGGCATATGCAGTTTTTTTTTCCAGAAAGGGTACTATTTTGTGATATTATTTTCTTTCTAATATCAATTATACAGGAAGAATTTAGGCTTCTGAGACATCACTATGAGACAAGCACAACTAGTGATCTTACTGGCTTTTTTTAACGAGACCATATGATACACAAACAATAAACCATCATCTAGATACTGTCCTTTATCCAAACTGTGTTCATCTCATCTGCTAAGTACATCTGTGCACAAGTGACAGTGCATGTAGCTAATAACTCTGAAATTACAGAATGCATATATATACATACACACACACATACTTCAGAATTCTATAGCTGTTTTTTTTTTTTTAAATTAAAACAAGTCTGTTTTAGGAAGTTTACATTGGTTAGTCAGACTGCCATGTTCTCTACACAGATTATATCATACTAGCCATTGTGCAAGCATCAATCATATTCTTGCTGAAACCATAACTGTGCAAATTACTAATCCACACATTTTACTAACCTTCCTTTTCATGTGTTGGTGACTACAAAGAGAAAATAAGGAACTGACTATTTGACAAAAGCTTACCTGCCTGATAGCCTGAAGGCAATTCATTCTTATGTGCCACAGGCAGCCTCACATATGGCCTTACTAATAATTGTGTTTAGAATTGCAGCCTCAATTGATGCATAGGCAAAAGGTTAGAATAGACTCATCCTGGGGAAAAATAATGTCAAGCATTAAGCCTGATTTGTAATTATATCTTTCTTTAAAAATAACTAATTTACTTATAAAGATCTGTAGAAATAATTAGCATGAAATATAAATATATGCTATAGAAGTAAATACTTTATGTCTTGGAAAAACAAATCCATGGCATGTGCATGCTGCTACTATAAGGATAATAATTAATGCTAAGATTTATTTTTGCATTTCAAACACAGTTTAATTCATTTATTTTCATTTTAAATAAATGATGCTTAGGCCACCCCTAAGGGTAAAACTTCCTTATTCTCTTAAAGGAGATTAGTATTATAAAAGTAAAAAAAAAAATTCATCACAGAAGTAGCCAAAATTTTAGATGAAAAACCAAGAAGGAATTATTCTTCAAAGCAACAAGTGCCAAGGCAGAAGGGAATTCTGTGCTTAAAAGGAGGGTGACCTGCAATAACCTGATGGATAGAAGAGACTGGCCAAGAGACAAATGCTGCTAAACCAATTTTGGACAGTGTGGCAGAGTACTACATTAGTAACCAGATGTTATACAACTGCCACATGGTAAGGTTTGTGATGGTGTACAAAGCCAAAATACAAATATTCTTCATCAGGGGATTAGAGTGTATGTAAAATAGTTAGGCAATCCACACAATCCCCATGTCCAGCGCAACCCAACACATCTGCCCAGCTGAGGTCAAAGGGATTTGCCATGAGGAAAGTCTGCACAGGGCTACAGCCTTGCTCACTTTGCCGTGATGATTCTGTACCACATGTTAACAAAAAAAAACCTGATTGTCAGAGCCAAATTAATTAAGTGCCAAAAAAAAAAAAAAACTGGAGCAAGAAATTTGCTTTGCGCAAATAATAATGAAATATTTCTCCCTTCTCTGTTTTTTGGACAGTAGTACAAACAAAACATTTACTGAAGCAGAAGTTTAAAAAAGCAGAGTTTATAGCCCTCTCATTTCCCCTAAATGAAATGAAATCGCAAAGTCTCTTCTCTTTCTGCAGTTTCTTCAGCTGTCATTCATAACTGACTGAATCCTCAAACTGAAGATTATTCTCTTATGCCTCTTTAGACAGCTGCTACCCCTCCTTAGATTACTCAAATTCCAGAACGATGAAGAATTCTGCCATTCAGTAATAGTCATATCAACAGCACAAGCCTTTGTTTGGCCTGAGAGTCACTTGTTCCTTAAAATATGTGAAGAAAACCTCAAGTAGCCTATCAAACCAAACTAATATTTAGGAAAGAAGTGCTTCATTTACAACAAACATATTGCCTTCACTCTTTCATCTAGTACCACATATAAAAATAGCAAGAGTCCCCCAGCACATTAAAATTTAAGATTCTAATGCGGTTTAGTATGGTACATTAAGGACTATCTGCTAGTGGCAGATATTTTTGCTTTTAATCCATGCCATAAACTTTGTTTCTTCATTGGCAAAAACAACTCGAAAGACTAAATGGTTGTAATTAGCAGAGCAGATGGGAAGAAAAGGATAAGACACCCTGACAAGCATTTAAGCATACAAAGTGTCAGTTTTTTTACTTCAGAAAGAGTTACTAAAATAAATACCTGGTATAAAGAGTCTTAGTATTAAAAAAAAAAGTTTCTTTAACCCCTACTTTTCAAATTATTATTTTTTAAATCTAAATAAGCATACTAATAGAGAGGAACACAAATAGCAGTTTTCAAACCAACAAATATAAACCAAACACATATAAATAAAAAGTAAAAAATAAAAAGGACAGATGCTTTACATAATTGGCATCCTCATTTTGGTAAGTAACTCTTTGGGTGAGAAAGGAGAACATGGATATGAGTCAGTTAAAAATGTTGCCCAAGCTTTTCTTCAAAGTCATGTTTATATAAAAGTTTCACTTAGTGTATAATGCTGGAGATACATCAATAATTTAAGGAGAAAGAAAGAAAAGTTCTGCTAGTTTTCTCCTTCTTCGCCTTCCTCCTGCTTAATAACTGGAATACCTAAAAATTAAAGGGGAGAGATGTTTTTAAAAATCATCAATAAAATTTCAGACAAGAACAGTAAAACTAATACTCTCAAATTCCATTCAAAATTAACATACAGTACTAACAAATAAGTGGATTAACTAACACACTTGTGGAACATCACACAGTATATGATGTATTACAGAAACACAAACATTTCCAGATGAGGTGAAATAACAAAGGCAGTGTAATGAGCAAGCCAGAATTTAGCATGTAATGGAAGAAACACATTAATTCAAGATGATATAATTATCTTCTTCCTTTTTCCCCAGCACTGACAACAAATTGTTCCAGTAGCTTGGGACAGCCTTCTTCCAAGGCATATTTTAAAGCATTACCAGGCAAGAAACAAATATGCAGGGACCCAGAAAGAAAATAATCCATGGTATGAATCTCAAGATATCATATGTCTTGACAGAGAAGAATTCTAATATGCCCTCAATTTAACTTGTTACAGAAAAATGACAATTTAATACTTTTTACTGCCTCAACTGCTAAATGCCATTCAGCTACTACTCAGCTCTCACCATCAAGCTTCTTCAGTCTAGGCACTCGCTTGGTTGCTTCTTCAACCCAAGCACTCTGTGAATCAGCCGAGTATTTCTCTTCCAGTGGATTACCTACAAACACCAGATCCTCCAACAGTGGCAAGTCTGCCAGCCTCACAAATTCTGCTGTAACCACGGAGAGATACATTTGAAAGTTAAGAAATAACATTAAAAAAACCAGAAATAAACAAGCACACCTCTTGAAAACTAAAAGGCTACTATCAGATCCTGAGTAAAGCATATTCCCTGTATAATATCTTACTATCACAAGGCTGCAAGGCATACACTGAAACCAGCAATACCATCCTTTTCCATATAATTACATATCAGATGCACTGAATCTTGAGCTGGGAGAAAGTTGATATCAACTGATCAATCACTCAATCAACCAGAGGTAAATGTTCAAAGGTGTTGTTGGTAGATGGTTTGCCAGCTCAGGAAGGTAATGTCAATTTGCTCTGTGAGGAGATCTATCTTTGTCATGGGAGATCCCAGAGGCATTTGGGGCCAGGATTGAAGCTTTCACTGACTGGTGCACCACCAGCAGCACTTCTTGATGGAGACAGCCTGGCAGAAGCATACCGTATGTATTCTCATAACCTCCACATTAGACTACTGCAATGTATGGTAAGTTGATGACTACAAAAACTTCATTTACTGCAGCACTGGAGTACTAATAGACCATGGAACAGCAATATATTTTCCCAGTTTTACTACATGCTTGTCCATTTCTGACCAAGTCCGCGTTACTGCTTACTATTAATGACTTAAATGGCATGAGGCCTGAACTGTATTCTCCCACATAAATTTTTATGCTACTTTCCTCCTTGGAACACCTTCTTCAGCTACCAGAGAGAGTTTCCGTCCATGGACGGCTCCTCCATAGGATACTCACTTAGCACTATTCTTGTCTTTTAGCTCATTAAATTTTCCAGATTTTGTACAATATTAGCTGATGACCCATATTCTTGTGATTTTATTCCTTTGGTGTTCTGCTATTTTTATTGATGCATACTTTTGAAACTATTTTACAGGCATAATTGTAACAAAGTTAACAAGTTAACAGTTAATAATGAACAAAGCCTCTGACAATGAAGCTCCATTTTACAAAGGCTTTCTAGGCCTCTTTTTTCCTCATACTCTGGCCATTTCCGCACTACACTGTCATAGTGCTATTATTCCACTTTTATCACCCTGTAGAATTCTGGGGTTTGTAGTTTCCTGAGGCCAAAGAGCACTCTGGCTGAGAATTCTAAAGGCCCCTCCCTAAACTGCAAACCCCAGGATTTCATAGGGTGTTGAAAGTGGAATAATAGCACTATAACAGTATAGTGCGGAAATGGCCTCTGTCTAGGTGGAAGCTTTTCTTCCCTGCATCAGCAATGAGAGGATGGTGAAGAAAGGCTGGAGAAACACAGACTTTCATTGTTAAATAGCTGCAGTATGTTTGCAGTAAACAATAAAATAAAAAGAGGGATTCTACTCTAGCTAAAGCTACTGTAACCATGTGTGCCTCCTACAACTGGTGAGTTAAACAGCACCTTCCTTGAGAAGACTTTACTGAGTGTGTGTGAACACAAAAGTAGAAAGGAAAAGGGGAGAATCAATAAACCTGATTCACCAGCTACTCCCAGCATGTTAAAGAAGTTGGCCACCACAATGGAAATCATAAGAAAATAGGAGGCTGGTAAAGAAAAAGTAATCGCTTAATGCATGTTGGAAAAAGACTTCAGATGGTCTCTTGAAGGTTCAAAATATTTTTGTTTACCTATGCAAGGCTAACCTGACCTGGCTGTTTCATTTTGCATGTGCATTGTGTTAGTTTTGGATAAAAAGTTTGCTGAAACATGTTGAAGTGCTGTTCTTTTTTATGGTATAGCAATAGCTCTTTTTTGTATGGTCCAGGAATCCATCCATATTTTTCCCATGTGATTTCTGCCCCTGGTACCAAAATTTCTGTAAAAGAAGTAATGTCTAGCAAAACATCTACTTAGTTAACTGAGGTATACCTGCACCTATATATGATTTATTAGCTACTTTGGGAATATTAGTGTTAAAGGGCTGAGTATATATGTTTCAAAATACATAACCCTTATAACTTCAGAAAACAACTCTTCACCAACCTAAATTACTTGGTACAATTTCACTAAACATTACCAATAAGTTTCAAATTGATTCTGACTTACCCCAGTCTTTCACCAGATTATTGGACATGTAGAGAATTTTCAGCTTTTTCATTACATGGAGCCCTTTCAATTTCTCAATCAGGTTGTATGAAATCCAAAGCTCCTCTAAAGTATCACCAACTGCTTCCTAAAACACAATAATGCTTCAGAAAAATATTCTCTGTACTCCATATTATTATGTAAATTGTTGCTGAACCCCTACAGAGTACATAAAAAAACACAAAGAATACATCTGCAGTTCTTACTTTTGTGCTAAGAAGCTGCAAATTAAAACAAGCTAACACTTATATTTTTGAACATTGTGAGCAAGAATATGATTCTTATTAGATCTACAATAATATAATCAGTGATGATGTTACTAACATACCAGGCCATTCAGATTCTTTATGTTGTTTCTCCCCAATGATAAAATTCGCAAGTTTTCTGCAAGAGAAACAATGTTTTTCTTATTTTTTGACAGTATTGATTATTTAAGTAATGTGGAAATTTACAAGCTGGATGAACAACACCCAGAAGTGATTTCATTGACCAAGCTGTGCCACAAAGGGAAAAGAATGTAGTCAAAGCAGGGAATGGGCACAGATGGTACCTCACTAAGTGGATGCTGCTTAGAACCATCCCACAGAGTTGCTCTAACCACATGAATAGCCAATCACCTGTATATTTTAGCCATGCTGTGAGCTGATCATCACCACAACATTCTCCTACTTCAGCACAGTAACAGAATCATGCAGCGATCGGTTTAGCATATGGAGCCTGCAAACAATCAGCTGCCCATGTGGTTACTGTGAAATATTTTTTCCAAATCAATTGCATAGTAGACAAATTTCTCTCTAAGTAGTATATAAAGAATGAGAATATTAAATACCTTCAAAACAAGTAATACAGTTCCCTTTTCAGTGGTGTCAAAGAATTACTGTTGGAAATTGCGACTAGTCTCCTTGGTTACCAAATGTAACAGATGCTGCAGAAATCATTGCTTGTGCTTACTGAACTTATAAGAACAGCACACAAGTATGATATAGACCTAGAATATACCTGTCCACAAGTCTGGGATGGTCACACTAATTTACTGATAGCATGGGATTCTACCAGAGATGTGGCTGTCATACAACTGTGTGTGTACATATAGTTCATAAAGTCATGAACAAATTATGACTAAACAAGTAGAGACCATGGCAAGGAAATTTTTATCATCCAATCAATAGGTATGTATAATTATTCAAGCTTTCCTAGACCAATTAATAGTAAAATTGCCTCTCCACATTTGCTAGAGTTAAGGATGCACAACCCTCACAAATGTGGAAAAATCACAAATGTCATAGAATCATAGAATAATAGAAATGTAGAGTTGGAAGAGACCACACAGGCCATCCAGTCCAACCCCCTGCCATGCAGGAACACCCTCAAAGCACTCCCGACAGGAGCAAAGTGTGTGTGTGTGTGTCTATTTGTGGGAAGGAGCTGAGGCATGGTGGGGAGAATGGGCACCTAGGGCCAAAATGAAGTCAGGGAAAGGAAAGGGAAAGCTGTGGGCAGATTGACATGCTGGCCCTATACTCCCCTTCTCTTGGCCATCTTCTTCCTTCAGTGTGTGGGGGGCACTGGGAGAAGGTTTGCGGTGCTGAGAAATCAGGTTATGATCTATCCTTTGGTGGCTAGGCAGTGGCTGATAGAGGAGGAAGAGAACCAGAGGTTCGGTTTTAAAGGGCTGAGTGGCTTGATCAGAGCCACTAGAGGGATGGTTCTCCCAGAAAAGCATCTGAAGTGGGGGGAAGGGGTTGGAGAAACTTGCAAATAACCAAATCCATGAAAGCCAAACCTGCAAATGTGGAGGATCAATTATATACACAGAAAGAATGTCTTAAAATTATTTTTTTAGTGCTTTAAAAATATTTTTATTAAGCTGTAAGACAGCAGTTTTTAAAATCCAAAGAAAACATGTAACAAACTTCTGCAAAATGCACTAGGAGAATTCCCAGGAATTTTTTAAGAAGATCCTTGGTAGATCCTTAAAGATCCTTGGTAGCAATGACCTGGGGTTCGCCTCTAAGACATTTTTCCAATTATCTCCATGGTGCAATAGAGTTGTAGGTGTTCACATAATCTACAGGTTAGCTTCTCCATTAATACTAACTCTTATAATCTGTTTTTCCCCTCTAAGAAGGAGCTCTGTTGATCTTTTTCCACAGAACTAGTTGCAATTTCCAAGCAAGCTGCCAACCAGAAAAATGTGAGTAGGTACTTATAAACTAGCAACTTATTTTCTCCTTTGTAAATTTTTTAGCAGTTCCACCAATGGAGATAGTTTAAACTTTGATTCAGTAATTTTGGTGGCTTCTCCAGTCTTTCATTTAGTTTTCAAGTAAAGTCTTCATATTAAAAATAGGATTATTTTAAATGTAAATGTAGCATCTGTTCATACACTACTTTGAAAAATAAGATCTTCTTGACCACTTGATGCAGAATATAAGGAATCACTATTACTGCCTTCTACATACAGAACAGAAAATGAAACTGATAAAATGGGGTGAATGCTTATATTCAAGTTATTATGCCAGAGTGTAGTAGTATCAGAAAAGGCACCATGAAGAAACAGAGAAAAAACAGCTAGAACACTGGTCATTCATATATCACTTACTTAGACCATTCAAGTTGGCAATTTTTTCAATGCAGTTCGTAGATAAGGATAGCTTCCTTAAAATGAAAAACAAAATAAAGAGAATTATATTATGAGAAACACAAAGATTACTAAAGCAGTAAGGTTCTCCTTATGATGAATATTTGCTCATAAAACTACATCAACCTCATACCTTTGCATATAACTCATTTCATGTAGGAGCCTGCAAATTTTCATTAAGCTTCCAAAGTTAGTCGCAAATTGACTCTCTGCCTGCTTCACTATGACAAGTCTTTAGCAACCTCATAATGAGCAACATACTGGGGGAAAACTACCATGACCTGGAGATCTGAATGTGTAATAAAAGTAGCCAATTTATTTTTGAAAATAATTAAAATTTGCTGAATGTCTGGGTCATCCAGTCACATTGCTCTTTTTAACAAATTAGTAGAGAAAAATACTCAAGAAAATTTATGCATTTAAAACCTAAACATATTGGGTGAACACCGCTGTCAGAATTAGTTGAGAATTCTGCATTTAAGACAGGTAAGACTAATAAGAATCAGAACAGTAACCTATGTGCAATCCAAAGATATCAACTTAAAACTATAAAGTTTATTTGTGGTTTAGCACAATGGTGGAAAACACATTTTTCCTGTCAGGGGCTATATTCTATCGAGATAAATTCACCAGGCCAGCAGATAATGGACAGGATCTCCCCTTTTAAGAACAGAGGAACAGCCTATCTGTGCCAACAGTCTATTCCTACGCTGGCCAACCAGATGCCAATGGGAAACCCAAAAGAACAAAAAGGAGACAATAGCACTCTGTTGCTTGTGTTCTCCCAGCAACTGGCATTCGGAGGCATACTACCTCTGACATTAGAGGTTATATACAGTTGTTGTGATTAATAGACGTAATACCCTCTTGTTGCTGTTCTGTGTGTTCAAGTCACTTCTGACTTACGACAACCCTAAGGAGAATGTATCACAGGGTTTTCTTGGCAAGATTTGTTCAGAGTGGTTTGACCTTGCCTTTCTCTGAGGTTGAATAGTATGACTTTCTCAATGCCACTCAGTGGATTTCTGTGGCCAAGCAGGGATTAGAACCCTGACCTCTCACTGTCTTAGTCCTAGTCCCAACACTCAAATCACTAACCACACTGGCTAATAGAGGTTAATAGCCTTATCCTCTGTGGATCTGTCCAATTTCCTTTTGGTAGCCATCACTACTTGATGAGGAAGCCAATTTCATAGTCTGATTGTGCATTAAGTAACTAAGTATTTCCTTCTGTCATTCACTTTCTGACACGTTTCTTATCCTCTCACACCTTCCTGGCTGCTGTTTATTGTAAAAAGGAAAACATTGCTTTTACAAAAAATCTGAAGGGATTGTTGCAGAAAACTTTTGAAATTTGTCTGAATCAGGTCGCAATTTGCCCAACTCTGGTTTACTGTGATAACTATATTAGAAAACACGATTTGTGACTCACCAGCAAAGCAGAATCTAAAACAATGCTTCAAAGTGAATTTGTGTATGACTTGGAAACCACAGTTTATTCCAAGTATATTTTACATTGTATCTGAACTGAACAGTTATAAATGTTGCTTCAGATGTAGAGACCAAGAACTCCACATACAGACTGGAATACTAAGAAAAGAAAAGAAAATCCAGCAGGCAGCTTCAAACTGTACATTTGGAAGCTGCAATTATGATTTATGTTTCACATTCTGATTAATATAATTATAGTTCGGACTTATGCCTGAATTAAGCCTATGGGCAATTATGTGGCTGAAAAGGAAGAATTTACAGAGCAGAAGTATATGCAGTAGAAGAAGGCAGAGCTTACAAAGACGTTTATATGCTGGAGAAAAGAGACACAAAGCCTTGCTTATAGTTACTGGAGATAAAGAGGAAAGGCATTCTGCTAAAAATTCTAAATAAGAAGTGGGTGGGAGTAGAAGCACAGAAAGAAGAAGGTGGATCCTCCTCTGTCTTCTAATGCACAGAACCTACTCGCAGTTAACAAGAGTGGAAAGAGAAGCATCCATCTTCTCTATAGGAGGAATCTGGGCATAAAGCTTCACTTCCTTGGCCTCTGATGGCTTCTGGCCATTTTTTTCTTCCTAAGGAAAAAGAGAAAGCAAGAAAAGAAGATATTCACTTTAATTTACCATTATATGAACATTCAATACCATATATAAAAAAAGAAAGATTAATATTTATTGAACATATCCGTTATCATTGCTACTTGGCTACAAAATAACTTGCACATGAGCTATACTTAATGTTTATTAAGAACTAATTTTTTTAAAAAAACAAACAAACCTAGACTGCTATTTGCTCAAATAATCTATTTGCTCACATAATCTATGGCATAATCTGTGACAACCCGGCCTTTACCAGTGTACCCCTGGGAAAAAGGTATAGACTCTCCTGAAACATACTGGGTAGTTTAATTAATACAGTCACTTGCAGATGGCTATTTCTTTCCTGCCTTTCCATGCAGTTATTTGAAAATACTAAAGCTCCAGAAGATGGGTATGTTCATTACTACTGTTAACCCACTGCATGATTTGAGGTATTATTTTTAAGAGCAATCTGGACTTTGTTAGAGCCCTCACCCAATCATTTTGCAAAGAGATTGGACTGAAAAGCTTCCTGATCACATATTCAATGATTATATCAACTGGTCCTGACTGGATTGTGAATATATCTTGCAGTTCAACAAAAAGGTTTAATGGGAAAGGCAGTCTCTGGAGCAGCAGCGAATAGTCTTGCTGCATCCTTTATATGACATCTCGTCATATATTTAAACAAAGCTATCATGTCGCCTCTTAACCTTCTCTTCTCCAGGCTAAATGTATCCAGTTCTCTAAGCCTCTCCTCAGTGGTGTAGACTTGAGTCAACTGACTCGGATTTAAGTCAGATTTAAGTCACTTAAGTGACTTGACTTGGACTCAACTCAGCAATTAATGATGCACTGACTCGGCTCGACTTGAGACTTGTATATTTTTAGTGACTGACTTGCTGCCCTTGGTCCAGTAATGTAACACATTCATCCAAAAAACCTTACGACTTTTGAACAATGCTTCCATCTCTTTTTGCTACTGATCACATGCCCAAAGTGTAGATGCATTTCTCAGAGGGGAACAGCAAACGGGTTAGGCAATGGGCTTGAGGTTGGCTCAGCAGCCTGTCCCTGCTGCATATTGGGGGAGACTTCTAAAACTTTTCCTAAGAGCAGAAGACAAGACTCACCCCCAGAGTACAGGGTGCATTTCTCAGAAGAGAACAGCAAATGTGTTAGGCAACAGGCTTGAGGAGAAAGGATCTGAAGCTTCAATAATGAGAAGTAAGAAAGGATCCTATTTCCCACTTCTGAAAAATCCTTCAGGTTTGGAAATGGGAAGTAAGAAGGATCCTATCACCCACTTACAAAGCTGCAGACTCTTTTATGCCCATTGGCACAAAAGCCTCCAGCTTTGGGAAGGGGGAGTAAGAAGGATTCTATATCTCACTTCCGAAGCTGCAAATGGCAAAATTGCAACTGTGGAAGGCCAACTCTGCTTAAATTGTTAAAACTGACTTTATACGAATTTGTCCAAAAATTCTGGAATATACATTGGTGTATAAAGTTGGCTCCCAGACTTGAGATTTGACTTTAGACTTGAGACTTGAGACTTGGAGTAAAACACTTTCACTACCTCTCCTTATAGGTCATGGCTTCCATGCCTTCTACCATTTTATTCCCTCTCCTCTGGACACATTCCAGCTTGTCAATCTCCTTCCTGAACTGTGGTGCCCAGAACTGGACACAATATTCCAGGTAGTGTCTGACCAAAGCAGAATTCTTCCTTTTTCCTGTAACTTCCTTTGACCTAGTCCTATTAATGCAGCCCAGAATCACATTGGCTTCTTTAGCTGCTGCATCACATGTGCTTCCTTCAAGTGAGAAAGTTAAAGTTCTTGACTTAGTAAGGAAAGAAAATAAAACGTGCACTGAGGTTGCTCATGATTTATGGTAAGAATGAATCTTCCATATATGAAATTCTGAAGAAAGAAAAAGAAAGCTATGCTAGTTTTGCTGCTGCACATCAAGCTGCTAAAGTTACCTCCATAGTATGTGGTAAGTGCTTATTAAAAATGAAGAAAGCATTAAATATGTGGCTGGAAGACAAGAACAGAAAACAAATTCCCATTAACATTAATGTGTTGCACCAGAAAGCACTGAAGACTTCAGTAAGGCATCCCTTCAAATGAGTGCCAACAAGCCCTCCCTCTACTGCAAGTAAGGGATGGTTCTCCAGATTTAGGAACAAATTTAGACTTAAAAGTATAAAACTAAGTGGCAAGGCTGCCTCTGTTAATGGAGCAGCTGGTGTCACATTTCCAAATTGCTTGAAGAAATTGATAGAAGAGAAAGGCTACCATCCAAGGCAGATGTTGAAACTGGGCTCTTCTGAGAAAAATGCCCACTGGAACCTATGTTCATAAAAATGCAAAGACAGCACTAGGGCATAAAGCATAGAAGGACAGACTAACTCTGGTCCTATGTGGCAACTCTGCAGGGCATATGATAAAGACAAATGTAGTATACAAACTGAAGAACACAGACACTCTTAAAAACAAAATATTCTTTATCTGCCTGTGTTTTGACAGCACAATAAGAAAGCATGGGTGACAGCCATCATCACCAATGTTTCATCCCCCGAAATTAAAAAAAAAATTGCAGCAGGAAGGTTTGAAATTTAAAGTGCTATTAATAGGAAATAAGGCCACATACACCCACTTGGTATTTGATCACATTCTAGCACAGCTGATGCAGACTCTGATGTAAACTTAGTAAGACAGTGCTGGAAATCCTTTGCTATTGCTGACACAATAACCTTCATCAAAGCTGCAGTGGGTGAATTAAAACCAGAAACTGTAAATGTCTGCTGGAAAACTTGTGAAGTTTTAATGATATTCATGCCCTCCTGAGGATCGAGGGAGTTGTCAAGCAGCCAGGCAAATTGATGGAGAAAGATTTGCTGACCTGCTGGATGAGGAAGTGGAGAAACTTACTGTGGGCCATGAAGAAATGTTAACCAACAAGGACCTGGAAGAACTTGTTAGGACACTTTCAGAGGAAGAAAAAGAAACAGAAGCAGAGGCAGAACCAGCAATGTGGAGTATACCAAAGTGTTCAAATCGGACAAACATTAAAGGAGAAAATTATGGAATATGATCCTCAGATGGAATGCAGCAATAAAGTCACCTGATTGATCACTGAAGGATTACAACCTCTGCAGTAAGACTTCAATGAGTTAAAAAGAAATAACAACTTCTGAGTACAATGTTCTTCCAAAAGGTTCCAGGGGGGGAAAAAAAACCCTTCAGAGGATGCCCAAATATTAACATCGTCTGCTCCTGAAATGGAGACCCAAACATCGACATCATCCTGGTGCTATAATCCAGGAGCCCCTTGTGATGATCCTCCTTCTGATGATGATCCACCTTCTGACGATGGCATTGAGACGCTGGCATTAGGCTACTACTGACCTTCTGTGTACATGAAAACATTTTGTTCCCATCTCTTTTTGGACCACAAGTTGTTACTAATTTTTATGTTTTTATCAGTTGTGCACTGGCTTTGGACTGCAAATAATGGCTACAAAACCTTCTTTCTCTTAGATTCTAAAGTTCTGTCAAATTTCAAAGCCTCTTCTCCAAGATGCATACTTGTCTCAATACATCATTCATCTCATTGAAAAAAATAGAATTTTGTATTATTTGCACTTTTTTGCCATCCATGGTAAGTCTGGAAATGTATATCCCATGGTTATGAAGAACCGACTGTAATCTTATCCTATGCCCTTCTCCCTGCTCCCTTTAAAAAAAAAAAAACACCTGTAATTAACCACTACACTGGCTATGTTGGTTAGGGAACCGTAGGCCCAAAACATCTGGAGTCATAGTTTCCCACCCCTGTTATGACGCCTTAATGTGTCTAGTATTTTTGAAATGTAGTTGCAGTACTTGTTAGTACAAGTCAATTTGTTACACTTTGTTTACACTAAATAACTGTTAAATTGTACTAGTAAGACAAGCTTTTCAAAGAATGAAAAAACTTGTATTTGTTACTTTAGACAGGAGAGAACAGAAACTGATTAAAGCAATTCAAATCTGTAAGACTAAGAGCACTTTATTTGTGTAGCATAGTTGTACATCTTTTTTTTCTCCTTAGACAAAGGACTGACCCCCTCACAATTTGACAGAAAGGCTAATTATATAAGAAAGGCATGGAAGCTGGCAAAAGATCTGTCAAACACTTAGGTAGCAGACTGAAGTAAACACATTTTCCTTAATTACCTCAGTCTTTACATTGGCTCTTCATTGTACTCTTCATCAACCCCAAGCCTCTAATCTCTGCTTTCTACCTCTCTACCGCGGCTAACGTTCACTCTTTTCTCTTCTTTCTCTTCTCCTCTACCCTGACATTTTAACTAAGCTTATTTTCTATACTCATCTGTATGTCCTACTTCACACGTTTGGATAACATATGTTTGGATATATTTGCCCCTATTAATCAAACAGATTTCATTCCCTTTCTTCTGTACTCATTTTTGCAACAAAGCCTGTCCACTTCCCCTTGGCCAACCCAACTATTATTCATGAAACCTTGATTTCTGTCCCTATGCCTTCAAACAATGAGTCTGAGTTCTCTGCACAGAACAGCATTCACCACATTCTTGAACGGTGAACGGTAACTAGAATTAGCAGAAGTAACAGTTCAAATAAAAAAAACTTTAGCGAAGATGTTTTATTACATAGATTTGTTTCAATTACATGTTTATTGTTAACTGCTAAGTCTACATTCTGAAAGGAAAAAAACTGACAGAAGCCTTGTTCTTGACAAAGACAAGCCATATGATTACACATACATGTACACACAAGTTCTACTTACCCATCTGGCTAGAGCTTCCTTAATAGTTGTTGCTTTTGCCTAATGAAACAAATACATGACTATTCATTTCAATGAAACAATTCAGAGTCAATTAATAGATTTCTGGCTTTGAAGTGCTTAATCAAGTATAATTAAAAACATTTATATGCTTTTACATGTCATAGAATAAAGACATTATTGTTAAGGAAGGGCACAAATTCCTAAATAATTTACAGTCTGATAAAATTAAGCCAGTACTCTATGTTAAAACATAAAAGCTTTCCTGAAACAAATTTTCAGCACATTTGAGAATGGAGTTACATAATACATCAAAGTAAAAATGGAAGATCCATGTTTAAAAAGACAAAGCATAACCAATTCAGTGGCATGCTGACAAGCTCATAGTTTTTAGTTCTTAATAGCATGAGCAAAGTTTTGGTAGCTATACTCAGAACTTTAAGACTGATCCTAGCCCACAGAATTAGGACAGGGCAGAAGTATTCTTCCACTGGCATGGGACTGTTCACCCAATTCAGTGGTCTTCAGTATGCCAGCTGAAAGCTTTGCAAGTGTAGATCTATTGCTAGGGGCTGACATAGGGTGATTGAGGGCTGGTAATGGATCCAGTGAAGCAAAATCCCTTCATTTCCAAGAGGTCTAAGGCTTGAGCATCTCACTTAAATCATGCTTAAGTCATTGGCCATGCTCACTAGAAGACTTTCCAAAATGTAATCCAAAAAAGGAACTTTTACAAACTCTGTAGAAGATGATGCATCGCTTGATTCCCTACCACATTTTGGATTGCTGTTCTCAGTAACAAACTGGGAGGACTGGAAAAGGTGACTGTGCAGTCTGTACCACTCTAGCTCTTTGAAAGCTTTGAGTTTCCCAGGCTTTTCCTTCCTCTCAATTTCACGCAACAGAAAATGAATCTTTGATTTTAACACATTACTGAGTCTGCAACTCTAATTTTTGTTCACCATACATGAAAACTGATATTCAACAATGGCATAGTTTCTACAATACTTTTAGAGGTCTATAAAAACCAATTAGTATGACTGGTGACTTTTTTCTTTGTCTTTGCAAACAGAAAGGATGAATATCATTTGTTTGTCCAACTAACTTTAATCTTTACTGTTAAAAAATTTACTCTTTTTCCATTCTCATTAAATATTCTATACACCACAGAACATTGGAGGCTGCAGTCTAGAGACTAGTATGTCATGAACTATAGCCTCATAGCAGCTATACTAAAAGTAGCAGAAACTGAGGACAGAATTTTTAAAAAAACATAATACAAATTAGCTTTAAGTCTCATCAGACACTCTGTTGAACAGAGACTAAGCTGCCTGGTCCCTTAAGGGCTTTTCATCATTGCACTGGTACACATTTATGCCAGGATATCCATGTAATAAATGCACTTTTAAAATGAAAGATGGAAAGAATTCTGTGGCTTTCTTCTACTTCGGGTACAGCTTTGGAGTAAAACCTAAACAATTAAAACTCAAGGCAGATTCATGCTGTTCACTGTGCTCTATTGTCCAAAATACATCTGCCCAAGAGGAGGGTTTTACAATTAAATGAAAAACTACATAAGGTACAAAATACAGGAAGCAAGCAAACACTACAAAGGCATCATGTCCTTGAATTTATCATGTTGATGCATATTAAATAAATTTGCATGCAAACATTATGGAATTAACATTTTCAGTCAAGCTCACTAATGCAGATTTTTTTATTTAAGACAATCTTCAAAATATTTACCATTCTACCAAAGGTGACTTCTAGCAGTCAGATGACTCCTGGATGATAAGCTGCACTGATTATTCAATTCTCTCTTCAAATGAGTATCTTTCCTATATAGAAAAAAGTTGGGATTACCTCAAATTGCATCAGATTTCAGCCATCACAAAGGTAATCTCTGGATCAAATTTAAGAGAAACAAAGCTCTATGTTGTTTATAGAAGGTATAGGAAGACTTCCAAGCTTCCAAAATTATCCTTTTTTCCAAGGCAGAACTCAAAAATCTATCCACCAGATGCAGGTGCAAAAGTCATGCACTAGCAGTGAAAAAAAGAAAAGAGTTCATTTTGAATACTAGCACTGAGCAGCCATAGTCTACTCAAAAAAATTTCCACTACAGGTTACCCCAAATTTCCTTCATTTCAACAATATAAACTGTGGAAGACGAGTTGTTTATTGCCTCCATTGCTAAATAGCTGAGAATCAGAAATACATACTGAACAACTGCAAAACATGTAGAGATCTGCCAGTATATCATGGAAAATGTTCCATTCACTACCACCCAATGTATCTATTGTGGTGCACTGGGTTGGATTCAACATAATCCTCATGCAAACAGATTCCTTGTGTCAGTGGGCGGTTTTTGTTCTACTGGAGTTTTTCCATTGGATGAACAGGGGAGGGGGCAATCTTGACAATTCCACCCCTCACAATCTGCTATGATTCCTGAAAATCTGCTCGGAGTATTGTCAGCAGACCCTTTGGAGGAATGGGGAAAGTGGCACAGAGGCTGCAGAAACTAACAAAGCTTTGAACTTTCTAATTCATTGTGTGTGTGTGTTTTTTAATTAACTTTTATGCTCACACTATTTTAAATCACTTAAAAAAACTGTTGCATGCATCTGATAAAATGGGCTTCAGCTAAAAAACAAACACCTTGTGCAGCAATATACTTATTAGTCTCTAAAATGCAACTGCATTATCTCAGCCATCCTTCAATTCTCTTGAAGACCAGCACTAAAAATACAAAATAAAGTAAAATAAAGAGAAGCCTTTTGGATCAGACCAGGGTCCTATCTAGTCTAGGGGCTATCAGGAGCTAACCAGATGCTCCTGTGAAGCCAGGCTGCATCTTCTACTATGGCCACGTCGCTACTTGTGGTGACATGTGGAGGCTTTCAACCTACACAGGACGGTGATCAAGCCTCGAGGCAAATCCAGGGAATGAACGAAAGAAAACAGGAAAGATTTCCCTCTGCTGCCGCCGCCACCATCCCCTCTTTGTTGTGATGCGCAACAAGAGCGGAACGACATCGCTCTCCCTGAACCTTTTAAAGCGCCCGTTCTTAAATCCTCAGAGGTACACGGACTCCTCCGTCCAATATGCCAGTTCCACGCACAGAGAGCCCTTTTATCGCCTTCCCGCCGCCTCCTCCGCCGCCTCAAAGGGGTGCAGGCAGTTCTGGCATCGTGAGGGGACACCCAAGCCAGCGCCCCTCCGTTTCTTCAGGCCAGGGCAGCCCCCTCCCTCTCCCCAGGCACCTCGGGGTCCTTCTCTCCCGCCCTCCCCGCGGTCCGCCAACCGTCACAGCCTATTCCTGAACCGGGGTCTCCCGGCCAGCCGGCCTGTTCCTCCCCAGAGGCGCTTCTCCGGTTCAGCCAGGGGGGCTCCCGCCGCCGCCGCCGCGCCGCCGCCGCCTCTTTTGTCTTCGCGCTGCTGCCAGGCGCTAAACCCACCCGCCGGGCCTCTGGCCCTTTCCCACCAGAAGCCTGCCAGCCGACTTACCATTATTATCATCCTGGTTGCTACCGTCTACCGCTTCGGTTGCTATGGCACGCTAAGCCCGCGCGCATGCTCACCTGAAGGAAGGGAGGAAGGGCTGGCCGGACCGGGCGGGCGAAAGCAACAGCTGGACCATAGAGACGCACCTGACGATAGAGAGGCTTTCATTCCGGAAATCTCGCTCTTATCATAGAGTTGAGGGGGAGAGGGCATCGTGACAGACGCCCCTGATTTCCGGTAATGTTTGGGATGTAAATGAAGTCAGCTTCGGCGCACAGTGGTGGACATTTAATTACGTAATTAATCTGTCCTGAAAAAGTAAGGCCATTTCCGCACTAGGCTGTTATAGCGCGATGATTCCACTTTCAACCTCCTCTGGAATCCTGGGGTTTGCAGTTTCGGGAGGGGCCGGCCGGCCCCTCCCGAAACTGCAAACCCCAGGATTCCAGAGGAGGTTGAAAGTGGAATCATCGCGCTAGAACAGCCTAGTGCGGAAATGGCCTAAGTTACATTTCGTCTAGAATCTCTTTTTCTTTCAAGCCCTGAATATGCAATAGCAGAGTATGACCGGCAGAAAATGGAAATAGAATGTAATCCTTCCATCCATCACTTGTTTTCCAATTGGATTTCTTGCTCATTTCTGGCGTGTGAAGAGCGCCCGCCCCTCAACGCTGAGAAGAGGATGGAAGGCAAAATTCCCGGAGTCTGGACCTCTGGATCCTGAGCAAGGAAAAGAACTAGCATGGGATTACAATATTGGTTTTGCTATCACCATACTAGAGAGTGACATTTGATGCCTGTTACTTAGCCTATTTCTGCAGTACACTGTTATAGTGCTCCACTTTCAACATCCTGTGGAATTCTGGGGGTTGTAGTTTACTGAGGCCAAAGAGTTCTCTGGCTCAGACGTCTAAAGGCCCCTCCCCAAACTGCAAACCCCAGGATACCATAGGATGTTGAAAGTGGAATAATAGCACTATAACAGTGTAGTGAGGAAATGGCCTAAATCTCAGCATAGTCAAGTCTTCTGTAATCACCAATATATATGAGGATTCAGGCATATCAAAATGCAACATAACACCTTAAGATTATAAGTATTAGATTGATAGTTTTCTTTTTTTCCCAGCAATCATCTTTATTAATCAGCTATATACATATTACATAACAAATGCACATATATTAAATAACATACTGCATAAGAAATGTACATACATCCAAAAAAAAAAAACCTACACCCAAACCTATAAATCTTCATAAATCTTCTCAACCTATATAAACCCCTTTCCATTGCCTAAGCCACATTTGGGTCACCATGGACCATTCATTTTCAACTTTGTCCTTATCAATCGTAATATCCATCAGAGCAGTTAATATATCCATCTGATACATCTCATATAACTTCATTATCCACAGATCCAAAGCCGGGATTTCTTGTCTCTTCCAATAATGGGCGTACACCATTCTCACAGCCGTCACCATATATAACAAGACTCTAATATAACATTTCTGATTATTTATATTACAATCATCTAAGATATTCAGAAGATATAATTTTGGACTGAGTCTAAGATCCACCTGTAATAAATCCTTAATTATGGAATGTATTTGATTCCAATACTTTTTTGCCCATCAACATTCCCACCAAATATGATATAATGTTCCTAATTCTTCCTCACATTTCCAACACCTATTAGGATAATTTTTATCTATTTTAGCAATTTTTTGAGGAGTGATATACCAACGGTATAACATTTTATAATAGTTTTCTTTCAAATTAGCACTTCTAGTGAATTTTATATTGGTATTCCACGCTTTCTTCCATTCATTCAAATCAATAGAGTGACCAATATCAGTTGCCCATTTAATCATATGGTCCTTAATTACTATCCGTTCAGTTTCCAATTTTAACAAAATTTGATAAATTTTACCCACAATGTGGCCCTGACCGATTAAATTTCTTCTATCTAATTCCTTGTCAGCCATACCCCTATCCTGAATTCCCATACCATCCCGATCTCTTTTAAATATTTCATACATAATTCTATGATGGAACCAATTACCGTTAAAGCCCAAACATTGCAACTCACCCAGTGACTTCAATTCATCTCTTGTTGATTGTTTAACATATGAAAATATATTATTTAGGTGTAGATTGATAGTTTTCAAAGAGATAGCTGTGTTAGTCTGTCCCAGCATAGAAAGGACAAAGAGTGGGGAAGGAGAAACCTAGCAGTATCTTTAAGACTTGATTCATTTTAGCATGAGCTTTGTGAATGTCAATCCACATCTTCAGATGTCTGAAGAAGCCTGCAGTAGGTTTTTTTGAGCCTATTGGCAAGGGCAAGATTCTATCTCCTCCTCCTACATTAACTGCGTACAAGCTACTTTTGTAGTTTGAATGCAGTCTGCAGCAACTGAAGTGATCTGGCACGCACACACATCAGCTTTTGTTTGTTTGTTACCATAGTGGAAACACAGATTTTCATCAAATTGGGAGGAATATATATCTGATATGGTCTGACTTTAAATAAGCATATGGAGCATATGCAAAATTCACTTGTGTCAAGACCCTTTTTTTCATTTTCATTTTTTCATGTGTCATCAAATTTTGAATAATAATAATAATAAAATTTATTTTTATCCCGCCTCTCCCAGTGGATCGAGGCGGCATTACAACAATAGATAAATACATTAAAAACACTAAAATGTAACCCATCCTCCCCACCCACCCACCCTTCTAACCCCCTAAAACACATTAACTATTAAAACAAATTAAAAACAAATTAAAACCAAGAGGACAGTTGATGAGAGGCAGTGGAACACTAGTCTGGGAAGAAATATTTGGGATGGTTTAACTTAAAATATGGGCTACACGTTATACGCAAAACTCACTTTAGAGAGCGCCGGGGGGTATCCCCAGTTATGTGTTTGCAACTGATCAGGAGACACATGGTCTCTCAAACACAACTGAGACTGATGCACAAGGTGATGAATGTTTAAGTATCCAAGGAGACAGTCATTTTCCAAGAACAGTTGAAACTGAACAGTCATTAATGATGGTTAATTATTCTTCCAACCAAGGATGGATAGTGCAGCTTGTGTGTGCGTGTGTGTGTATAAAAGAAAAAAAAAGCCAGACATTTGTGGAAATCAGAATTTTTAATTAATTATTGTCATTTGTGGGATTATATATCCACAAGGTTTTGCTTTTTCCTTTAAATTTTATCCTTTGCTGTATATAAAATATCTCAAGTAATTTTTAATTAGCTGTATTTTGTTTCTGTGTTTCTCAAAGATCAAATAAAATATTTTAGAAGGACAAATACACAGCCAAGTATTTGAAAAATTCAACACCAGCAACATTGAAAAATTCAACACCAGCAACTGCAATTCCAAAAGGCAGTGTGAGGGTAGGAGTGACCTTGCAGTTTTTGGAGAGTCCAGTGCCATTGAGGAGTGCATGAAATTAGGCAGAAGGGTATAAGTTCCCCATCCCCATGTTAGAGAAATGGGAAATCCTATCCCTCTTCATCAGATGGAATAGAAATTATTTTTAAAATAATGGTCATATAGTCTTCCTAGAATCCTCACTGGTACTTCTGGTATTAAACTGTTGCTAGCCTTGCTGCTAGTCTTATCTTCAAGCGTTATCATCAGAAATCTCAGAATAGAGCAATGTCACTTTGTGGCCATAGGAAATCAAGGCTAATGGAGGCTTTCTGTTTAAAAACTGAAAGATTAAGCTACATGTGCCTCTCATCTTTTTCTGTCCAGCCCTCAGGTTCCTTTTCAGGTGCCAAAACTGGCTGTGTTTGATGAAGATTGTCATATTCCAAAATAAATAAAATAAGATAAAAATCTAGATAAAACACTATTATCCTGGATATGTGATTTCCAGATGGAAGAAAACTCCAGCTCCTTGCCATTTCTGCAGCTGGTGCTGACTATTTACTGACTGACTATTTACTATTTTGGGACTATAGCTTGTTGTAGTGATCTACCGTAATCTTTTAGGAGATGACCAGGACTTACTATCAAGCCCTATTTTATTTATGTATTTATTTGTTTGTTTGTATCCCGCCTCTCCACATGGATCAAGGCGGCGAACAACATGAAATACATCATGCATTACAAATAGCATGTATTTCTATACCAATTATCAGCTAAGTGCTCTCTAAGCGGATTACAATGTGTTTTAGCTAATTGCCCCCAACAAGCTGGGTACTCATTTTACCGACCTGCAGAAGGATGGAAGGCTATTGCTCAACAGTTTCCATACTGGAAAACATTCATATGGCACCTGTATATTTTCATCAGTACCATTCATTCCAGTGCTCCAAGTTATATTTCTTTAAATGTTTCTGGCCATTCCACCCTAGGAACTTCGTGAAATCTCAGGTGATCATTTAACCAAGCTACACCTGTATAGCATATTTCATCTCTTTTTACTTTCTTAATCCCAAAGCTTCCTCTAAGTAACCAATAGCACCTTGTTTCAGTGTTCAAATACTTGAAGTTACTCATCTCAAATGGAAGTGCAGAAACTCAAGAATCTTCCCCCAAGAATGTTCTTGGGCATGGGCATGTGCTTTGCTCTCACCACCCCATAGGATAGGCACCCCTAGAATACGGTCTAAAGCTACCAGACACACAGGGGAAAAAGATGGGTTGATTCGATGGCCTGCTCCAGAATAACGCAAGAGTTTAAAGTTGTCTTTCCCATGCTGACGTAGGCATCCAGTGGCTATCTCTGCATATAAAGAACTCTTCCAATAGTGGTCATCCTCCCCTACCACAAAAAGGAAGTGGCCTTCTGCCTTTTCTACAGGAATACGGCAGTGTGAATTGGCTGGGTCCACTGGATCATCGAGGGCTTCGTAAATGTCAAACATACCATTCTCAGAAATACTGACCCTGCTCATGTTAAAGCGAAGTCCAGGCAGAGTCATTTCACCATAATGAAGGGCGCTGGCTGTGATGGAGCTGCAACCAGATATGCAGACAGCAGCCACCACTTCTGGCAGGAAGGTCATCATTGAAGATGCCAATTCTGCTCCTTTCCCAGTTCCAATGACACCAATTCCTGGGCCTTTAACCTTCAGAAATGAATCAACAGAGGCGGAAATATTAGAAGAGTACAGCGAACAATACTTAGCCAGTATGTGTCAATCACACATTTCATTTAAAAAGAATTATTAACTTCCTGTCAGAAAACTATATCCACAAATTACAATTTCAGTATTCTTCCCACTTCTTCCCCCAGTATGGGTATATCCATTCTCACCTTTGGATGGCGCAGGAGAAACCTGGCTGCCTGTTCAAAATACTCAAGGTGGAAATCATCCATGACTTTGGGGAGATCCTCAAAATTGAAATATGGCAAGGAAAGAGCAGCAAAGCCATGAGTAGCTAGAAGGCTGGATCGGAATTCAATTAACCCACCTTCATCACCAAACATATCTATTACTCCTGGAAAGGGGCCATTTCCTAATAAAAGCACAAAGAACAAGACACTGAAAGAACTGGGACAAGACACTGAAAGAATATAAAGCCAGACTGGCTGTTTTAAAATTTTTATTTGTACTGAAACAATTTTCATAATTTTTAAAAAGAACTTTCTCCCACCAACATTGCTACACCATCAAAGTACAGTGATTTCATATCTTCAAGATAAAGAGAAAACAAAAACAATTTTTAAATGTAAAAGCGCATATCTATGCATGAATTATACACCATATTATCAGTGTCAGCAGAAACATCTGATATAAAATGTAGGCCTGTGACTCTAATATTGTCACTTTCTTCCCCTGTATGATCTAGTATAGTGTAGTGGTTTGAGTGCTGGACTAGGTTTAAATCCCTGCTCCACCTCAGAAACCTACTGGGTGACCTTAAGCAAGTCATGTTCACTCAGCCTTACAGGATGGCAAGGGCAAACCCTCTCTGAACAAATTCTGCCAAGAAAACCCCATGATATGTTTGACTTGGGATCACCATAAGTCAAAAACAATTTGAAGGCATACAAAACAAAAAAACAATTTTTAAAACATCTTTTGCCTGATGAAGAAGCCAGTGGAGCTTTCAAAGCCTGCATGATGCATTTTGTGCATTTTGCTTAGCCAATAAAGGTATTGCTTTGTTGTGGATTGTGTTGTATCTATGTATGTCTATTCTCACAAAAAGTTTCCATTCTTGACTTTGGTGTTAAAATAAATAACCACTCCTACAACAGTATTATTTTTTCCTTTTACATTAGTATTCTTTTATGTTTCTACAAGTACACCACAAGTTTAGTGCAATTTTTAACAGGGACTGCAAGCCTTGTGAGACTGAGAAACTGTGAATGAGGGTTGTAAGTCTCAATTAAAAATGGTGTGGTGCAGCCATGGAGGTGGCAGTAAGCCCCACCACTTCTGTCTTGTGAAGGAATCCTGATGCCTCAAATGAATCCACGGCAGATTGAATATGATGATCATACTTTTTTCTGTGTTAAGTATGATTTGGGAGGGCCTAGAGTTATTCACAGTTTTTCCACTTTGACGAGGGTCTTCTGTCCCTAACCCTAACGAATGTGGAGGGATGACTGTACATGGTGAAGCTATTCTTTTTCTCCAAGAATTGGTTAAGATGAGGCTTTTACTGTGTCATTGGACACTGCCTCATTCATGGAGGTTTATGGGCAGCCAAGATGATGCTGTCTTTATTTTACACCCCTCCCGTGTTTCCCCTTTTGTTTTTTCCACCTTTTCTCTTAGCAGAGAAAATCTGTCAAGTTAAAAAAGGACAGGGTAACTGCACAATGTCCTTTTACAGTGAACAATAGGAGCCCTCTTTCTAGAAGCACCCTCCCTCTGGTAAGGAAAAAAGACCACAAAACCAATGGGAAAACATGGGAAGTTTGGGTCACCCATAAACATCCCAGAACAAAGGAATCTGTTTGTATTATAAAAGCTTTATTCAGAGTGCAGGCTATTCGCATTGCCTTATTATAGTGCTATGATTCCACTTTAACTGATGTGGCAACATCCTATGGAATCGGCAGTTTGGAAAGGTATTTAGAATACAGTACTACAAACCCTGTGATTCCACAAGATGCAGCCGCAGCAGTTATAGCGGAATCGTAGCCCTAAAAAAAAAGACCACCAAAATCTGAAGGCACAGGTTACTCAGGAGGACAGGCAAGGGCTGGAGTCCCCCAAGTCCAAAGGTCACCCCACTCACCTGATGGGAGGAACAAGGAACCTCTCACCACCCCTTCCTTCAGCCTAATTTTTCTCACTTCAGGGAGAGTGAACCATCTTTCCGCACTGGCTTTGGCCAGCACCTGCCCAGGGATCCCCCCGGGCTGGCTGTATCCCTGGTGCACAGACATCTCCACCCTCATGGGGACCTTCACGGTCCTGGGCTCCAGCCTTTGGTAGGGCTTCTCCATCGCAGCCGGGGAGAGGCTCCAAAACAGCCCCATAGGCTCGCATCCCACGTAATCTCCACCTTCGGAGGCATCTCTGGACACGTCTACCTTGCCCTCCTTGTCCGCCTGGTAGTGGGCGCAGGAATCAAAGAGGCTGCCCGACTCGCTCACCGCCAGCGCCCGGAGGGTCACCTCCTGCAAGGGCTGGAGCCCCCCAACCAAGATCTTGGCGGGCTGATCCGCCAAGCCCGACGCCGGAGTGACCGACAGGGTCGCTGCCCCTCTGCTTTTGGAGCGTCTGAGGGACAGACGGACCCAGAACTGGCCCAAGGCGACGTCCCAAGCTCTGGCCGGGACCCTTCGCCACATGGCGGGCTAACGCTCGGGATCTCTTAGCGAACTGCGCGGAGCATGGCCCTGAAATGGAAGGAAAGGGGGGAGACAAAAGCAATCGACCCCTCCTGCTCCGCCGCGGAGAGAGCACAAACAGGCAGCATTAATCAATCTCGGAAAGCGCGGCTCAGAACCTCTTCTCATCGGTTTTCCAGCCGTCTTTGGAATCTAAGGCCATTTCCGCACTAGCCTGTTATAGCGCGATGATTCCACTTTCAACCTCCTCTGGAATCCTGGGGTTTGCAGTTTCGGGAGGGGCCGGACGGCCCCTCCCGAAACTGCAAACCCCAGGATTCCAGAGGAGGTTGAAAGTGGAATCATCGCGCTATAACAGGCTAGTGCGGAAATGTCCAAAGAGGGCTTGTTCCTGCAAGTCAGTATTCCGCCCCCCCTTACATTTTTCTTCAGTCCCCCGATTCCTAAATTGCAGGGTGAGACACTGGAAATCATTCATTTCCAGATGTCTTGTAGATGTAGTGGTTCGAGGGTCGGACTACGACTCTGAAGTCCAGGGTTCGAATCCCGACTCAGCCATGGAAGCTGCGTGACCGAGTCACACTCTCTCAGCTTCACATGAGCCTCAGAACAAATGTTGCCAAGAAAACCCCCGATAGGGTCGTTATAAGTCGGAGATGCCTTGAAGTCAACCGGCAGGAAGAAGTCTTATTGTTAATTTCCCACGCCCTTGTTGCCACTTTTCTTCGGATGCCTAAATGCCCCACTGAAGTTTTAAATTACAGCAGTGGCAGAAATTTGGAGACTGGAGGTAAATTTCATGTACGTGTTTATGTGTGTGCGCACTGAATTCTTATTTGAGAGACAATACCCTCATTCTGGTTCCCTCTGCAGCTCTGCCCCCGCCCTTGGCTTCTATAGTCTTCTATAGTGGGGGATGTACTGTTGACAAAAGCTTTCAAGAGCTCACTTTCCCAAATGGATTAAACGTTCTATCACATATAGGACAGTATGGTCATTTCCACACCAGACTGTTATAATGCTATTATTCCACTTTCAACATCCAATGGAATCCTGGGGTTTACAGCTTCGGGAGGGGCCTCAAACCCCAGGATTTGGTAGGATGCTGAAAGTGGAATGATAGCACTATAACAGGCTAATGCAGAAATGGCCTGTATCTATTGTCTTAAATTGCTCAAGGGTTTAATTATCCTGTTGCAACCCAAAGCCTACCACACTGGATTTTTTAAAAAGATACCATTTAGCTGAATCAAATGTGATAAAGAACTGGAAAGTTTGCTTGCTCTTTTGTATCATTTGGGTTGCATTATTGTTCAACTGTATATTTTTTTCTTACAGACTAACATAGCTCACGTTACCCTGGGAGCCCTGGTGGTGCAGTGGTTAAATGCCAGTACCGCGGCCATAAGGTTGTGAGTTTGATCCTGCCGGGCTCCAGGTTGACTCAGCCTTCCATGCTTCCGCAGGTCAGTAAAATGAGTACCCAGCTTGTTGGGGGCAATTAGCGAACACATTGTAAACCGCTTAGAGAGCATTTAGCTGATAAGTAGTATAGAAATACACATGCTATTGCTATTACTTTGTCTACTCTTCTTATGATGAGCACAATATGCCTAAGTGAAAGGACAAAATAGCACTCCCTTTCCTCCCCCCTCCCACTCTCCAGATTCCATGTTTATCAGTCAGTAGCAGCATCATACCTGAATACTGGTGAGATTGTTACCACACTCAAAACTAGAGATGGCTCCTGTTAAACGGTGGTACAGAATTGCAGCCAGTGTTGTTTGTCATGCAACCAAGTAACAACCAACACCATTGAAGATATAGGACCCAGCTCTAGTTTGTGTTCTGGTAATCCTATTGATAGGACTTTGATGGGGAAACCCTAAAATAAAATCCTCTCCATCTGTTCAGTGACTATTTTGATGCTTCAGACTATAGAAGAAGCAAACGAACAGAGAATATTTCTCACCATTGATTTTAATTAAAAAAACTAATCAATTACTGTTCAAACATTTTTTACCAACACTGAGGCCATTTCCGCACTAGCCTGTTATAGCGCAATGATTCCACTTTCAACATCCTCTGGAATCCTGGGGTTTGCAGTTTCGGGAAGGGCCGGTTGCATGTTCCAGAGGATGTTGAAAGTGGAATCATCGCACTATAACAGGCTAGTGCGGAAATGGCCTGAGATAAAGTAGAGAGTGCTAAATTGGATTTGCAAAAACACTTCCAAGTTAAAACTTTTGGTTGTCTCTGTAATCTGCATAGCTTCTGCATAGCTTCTGTCACATAGCTTCTGACATGAACAGAGCTAGACTGTTAGAAGATGGTAGGTTGCCCAACCTTGCTTGTTAGTACAAAGTACATTTGGACACTTATCTTAGATCTTGTTCAAGTGTATTACAGGCATACAGAATCACAGAGCTGGAACAGACCACAAAGGCCATTCAGTCCAAATCTTTGCCATGCAGAAACACACAATACAAAGAACGCTCTTCTACAGGAGACTAGGTGGGCCCTCTTCCTGCTTTCCTTTCACCGGCAAGCAAACACATTTCTGTTTAAACAGGCATTTATGTAAGCTGGGGAGCTTTATTTATTAACTTGTTTAAAGTGAATTTTGTTTTTGATTTTTTTTTATGATTTTATATCATTTTAATGTTTTAACTTTCTATGTTTTAATGTGTTTAATGTTTGATGTGTTAAATGTTTTAATGTGTCCCAATTCGGGGAGAAAGGTGGCCTACAAATATAATAAATTAATAACACAATGAATGTTAGACATGCACACATGGAAGCTTCTTTTTCAAAAGTTTTTTCAGGGGGGCTCCCGGTCATCTTGCCTTCTCATCCTCTCTATAGCTGGGAATTGTTTAGCAACATCAGTATTGATAGTGAAGGAGGGCTAGAGAAACACAGATTTTTGGTATCAGGTTGTAGCAGCATGTTTACAGTAAGAAATACAATAAAGCTTACGCTGGGAAAGAATGAGATTCTGTTCTACCTGATTGTACTGTACCTTTGGGCCCACCTACAATAGGAAAGGTAAACAGTACCTGTCTCCAGAATTCCTTACTAAGTATGTGTGAAAGGCAAAACACAGAGAAAAGAAGAAAAATAAGAAAGCCTGCCTCACCAGAAACTCCCAGCACGTCAAAGAACCATAGCTCTATATATTTGGCCACTACAATGGAAATAATCAGTGGCGGCTAGAGAAAGAAAAAGTAATCTCTGGATACACTTTGGAAGAAGCTCGCAGGTGGTCTCTAGAAGGATCAAAACGTTTTTGTTTCTTATGCAAGGGTTAGCTATCTTGATTGTTTTATGTGCGTATTAATTTTGAATAAACAGTTTGCTGAAACATGTTCAGTTGCTCTTTTCATGTGTGGTGTGGGAATCTATCCCTATCCTTTCCATTTTATTTCCACTTCTGGACCAAATTTTTTGTTAAAGAAGTAATGCCCTGGAAGACATCTGCGTTGTTAACTGAGGTACAGCCCTTCAAAAACAGATTTATTAAACATTTCATCACAAAGAATAGCTGAGCAGCAGCCTCCTCAGTATAATCTGTACATTGGCAAAATTATGGAATATTTACTCCAGATTCTTCCTTCATAGGATTTATCCAGGAAAAATCTAGTGCAATTAATTTATCAGTACAGGCACTTCTAATATCTGAACAGACATCATAAAAACTACTGGGGCTGCTATTGAAGAAGCATCCCCTCATCTATCTGAGGCAGCAGTTTAGAGTACTTACTCATAAAGAAGAGGACAAATCTTTGGCCATTTCCACATGAGACTGTTATGGCGCAATGATTCCACTTTCAACCTCCTATGGAATCCTGGAATTTGCAGTTTTGGGAGCGGACGGCCAGCCCCTCCTGAAACTGCAAATCCCAGGATTCCATAGAAGGTTGAAAGTGGAATCATCGTGCTATAACAGTCTCGTGCGGAAATGGCTTTTCTTGTGAATATAATAAGCTAACTTTGGGACACACTATTTTGCAGGGCAACTAGGCCATTCCAGAATTCTTCCCAGAAGTGAATAGCATACTTTCAGTTAATGTTACACAGATCTCAGTCTACAGAACAGCAATACAGAACAAGCAGCTTAGGCACAAGTTTAGAGGCAGTGGCGGTGGGCGGGGGGAGTCTTGTGCCCTTCACCTCAGAGTTTAGTTGCATATATTTGCATAGCACCCAGGTGAACTTTCTTTCAGCAACATTTTGCTTAGCAGAAATACACCCAGTTGTTAACTTACAACACACATCTCATAACCAAAGCTTTCACAGCTTGCTCTTTCTTTTACCTTGTTTACCATTGAGGTGTTTGTGGAAGAAAGCTTGGATCTTCTGCCAAGCATCCACCTGTGCTGCTGCATGAGCCCTGGGCTCTCCCCCCCACATCACTGGCTGACCCACCAAGGCATGCATGGAAGCTGGACACATTGGCATATAAGGTGGTTCAATGTAATGTCCTGCTCCAGGATAGCAGATTATCTCTGGTTTTTCTTTTCCATGAGTTTGCAAACGTTTTGAGCCTTCAATTGCATAGAATTCACTCCTCCAATTATGATCATCCTTGCCTACAATGAAAAGAAAGAGTCCCTCGGCCTTCTCCAGTGGAATAAAGCTTTGGCGCCCCTTGCCCTGAAGTGGATTGTCCAGGGTATCAACAATGTCAAAAATCCCACTCTTGCCCCTTTTGATTCGCTTTGTATCAAAGGCAAGAGGTGGAATGGTGATGTCCTTGTAGCGCAGTGGTGCACCAACATTGGCTATAGAGCCATTGATTGTGACTGTCGCAGTTATACCCTTTAAGAAAGAGGCCATGGAAATACAGAGATCACCTCCTTTGGAATGTCCAAGCAGTCCAATTCCTGGGCCTTTGACCTGAAGGGGCAGAAAGAAAATGAGAGAAAGGGAAATCAGAGCCATACTGTAAGAGTCATGCAAGTACATCTTACTTATACCATTCACAACATCCCAAGTTGTTCATCCCTAGTTAAGTGATAAATGTGAACAGATTTTTTTGGCCTTTCTGCACATTGGGCTTTTGTCACAATGCAGTCCAAAGGCTTCCTTGCTTTTCAGCCCTGCATCTTCCCAGCTGCTAGAAATGCAAAGAAATGAGTGGTTGTAAATCCTTATCTTTTTGATGTTCTGCTTCAGGAGCTCAGCACAAAGAATGAAGTTAAAAGCATAAGAGCAAGGCCAGAAATCATGTGACTATGCATGGCTCAGCTTAAGTCAATAGTCTTTGACTGTTTTGAGTTATTGAATAGGAACAGTATGGGACAAGCCACTGCAATGCTTGCTTCAAGGCAGTGGGGGCTAGTGGCTACCATGTCACTGGGGCAATGAATCTAGGTTTTTAGTCTGGAATTTTATAGTCATCCAAGGTGCTGAAACTATTTTGGGAATAAGGCTCAGCATCCTGAACAGTTCCTCTAAAGTTCAAACTGAAATCCAAAGTGGAGTTGTTGCCCCCCCCGACCTGATAGACACAAGCCATCACAGCATGGCTTGCTCAAACAAGACTAAAATAAGATACATCATATCTGAAGGTGACTCTCCTCTACAGAAGCCTCCTGACATAGCACCCTCTGCACACTGCTATCTGGCTAGCAAATCTATATGATGGAGGAAGGTCCATTCTTCACAAGTGCTCCTTAAGGAAATAAATTTTCTCTGTTGAATAATTTATAAGCCGTGAGATAATATTTCTGAAAGCACTGTGAAGTATTATGCACTACACTGGCTTTTAGCAGCCAGAACAATCCATGATTGCTGCCCTAATTTCAAGCTGCACAAGTCTTTCTCTAGCTGTGAAGTATAGGAAATTTAGGAAAAGAACCTATTATTTTTATGAAGCCCATCCACACATGGTCCTACCTTTGGGTGTTTTAGCATGTAATTTATAGCCTCTTCAAAATACTCCAGATGGAATTCCTTCAGCTGCTTCGGAAGATCTTCATAGCCATAATAAGCCAGTGCTAAGGTGGCAAAGCCATAATTGGCCAACAGACATGCTCGGTATTCAGGAAGACCTCCTCCAACTCCATAAATATCAATGATTCCAGGAAAGGGGCCATCACCTGTAGGAGATGCAAAGAAATAGCACTGCTTTTATTTAGATACTTTTTGAATCCAATGTGTTAAAAGAAAACTGTACCATGGGTTAAGCAACAGTATGAGGAAATTAATGTTGACCCACACTGAACAGACTGGAAGGTTGAAATCTCTCCAAAACAAAACAACCCCACCCCACATCTTGCCTATTTACAGTGGGCCTTTCCACATTACAAGACTAGAGCACTATAATTGCACTTTAACTGCCATGGCTGCTATGGAATCCTGGGGTTTGTAGTTTGGTGAGGAAAACAAAGTTGGCTGAGAATTCTAAATCCTCCTCCCTAAACTGAAGATCCCAAGATTCAAGTGGAATCATCATGCTGTAACTGTGTAGTGTGAAGGGGCCCACTCAATAGTAAAGAATACAATGAGATACAAATACACATCACATCAGAGGTGCCAGCTGCATTCTTGCTAAAATTAACACAGATTTGTTAAGGGTATGAGCACTGCTATACAATTAAAATAAGTTAATTAAGTAAACAGCTTATTTAGCTTCCTTCAAGTCTTTCAATGGCTTTGTGAATTTATATGGTATATCCCAAGTTCTAGGCCATTTCCACACTACACTGTTATAGTACTATTATCCCACTCTGAACATCCTATGGCAGGGCTTTCCAAATGGTGTGTTGTGACACATTAGTGTCACCTGAAGGGTATCAGTGTGTCACCTCCCTGGACTGAGAACGAGCCCCCACTCGAGCCTTGGAAATGTATATTATATGTTATAAATAAATCATATATTTTTAAAAATATAAATGAAAGGTTTTCATGAGATATGCTGTGTCTCCATACATTTCGTTGTTACCATTTATGTATGCGCCCAGATCTCTTGTATGGGGTTAAACCAACAGTTTGCTAGTAAAACTGAATTACTGTGTCACAAAATGATGCATGTCTAAAAAGTGTGTCACCAACATGAAACGTTTGGAAAGCTCTGTCCAATGGAATCCTGGGGTTTGCAGTTTAGGGAGGAGTATTTAAAATTCTCAGCCAGAGAGTTCTTTGGCTTCAGTAAACTACAAATCTCAGAATTTCACAGGATGTTGAGAGTGAAATAATAGCACTATAACAGTGTAGTGTGGACATGTCCCTTGTCTTTCACTGTTTTACTATACTGTCCATGAGCATTTGGATATGGTGTATTTTAACTTACTAAGAAAATTTTATGGCCTTTTATTGCCTTGTAATAACATTTGTTTTTTTGTATAGCTTTGTGCAAAAGCAGTAACATTGTTAAAGTCTCATCCAACACTTAATCTACCTCAGTTAACAAAAACCCAGTCCAGCCCTCTCTCCTTTCCTTGTCATCTGTCTAACTGGAAGTTTTTGGATCACTCACTGAGCATATGTTTGAGCCTTAGATTATGATCCTGGACACTACGGTTTGATTCCCTGCTTGGCCATGGAAAACCAATGGGTGACACACTCTCAGTCCCAGAAAAGCCGACGATAAATTCACTTTAGGATTATCATAAGTTGAAACAACTTGAAGGCACACAACACCAATAAACCAAAATTTCTGTTAAAGAATTAAAGCCCAGGAATGCATCTGCTTAATTAACCAAGGTGTACCTGAACCATGCTGTAACCCAGCTGCCCCTCCAGGATTATGTATTCTTACCAACAAAGCAAGTGACTAGGTTTGGTGGGGGGGTCAGAAACCAATATATTTTGGGTCTGCTCTGAATGAGAGGATCCTTTCTGTTCAAACTTACTTATGAGCAGAGTTAAAACCTTAAATATTCAAGGCAAAGGTGGGGAAAATTATTTTTGTAGATAACTCCCCAACCCACTAGCCAGCTAGGAGGAATTTAGGAGCTGCAGTCTCCAAAACAAAATTCTGTAAACTGTAAAGGGGAGGGTTGGGCACTGCCAAGGTAGGGCACTATATTTATGCCCATAGCCATGGAAACCTTGTGGGTGACCTTGGGCATGTCACATATTCTCAGCCTCAGAACACCTCATGATGGGTTCACCTTAGGTTGGCTGTTATAGTTGGAAATGACCTGAAGGCACACAACGATGACAACAACAACATGTCAGAGGACTGATGCTGAAGTCTAGGTCGTACGAGTTTACACAACAAATTTCAAGTCTTTTACCAAAGCCATTTCCGCACTAGGCTGTTATGGTGCTATTATTCCACTTTCAACATCCTATGGGATTCTGGGATTTGTAGTTTACTGAGGTCAAAGAGCGCTCTGGCCAAGAATTCTAAATACCCCTCTCTAAACCGCAAACCTCAGGATTCCGTAGGATGTTGAGAGTGGAATAATAGCGCTGTAACAATGTAGTGTGGAAATGGCCTAGAACTTGGGATATATGAATTCACAAAGCCATTGTGAACTTGAAGGAAGCTAAATAAATTACTTACTTAACTGACACGTTTTCCTTTTAATTGTACAGCAGTGCTCATGCCCTTAACAAACCCCAGGATTCCATAGGATGTTGAAAGTGGAATAATAGCGCTAAAACAGGCTAGTGCGGAAGTGGCCCAAGTGAGGCCAGAGGCGCAGCCGCGGGGGTCTTTTACTCACTGGGGGGCAGGAAAAGCGTGGCCCGGATTTTCCCCTCCCTCACGGGGATCCTCCTGACCCCGTCGCGCAGGAAGGCCCGCTCGTGGGCGCCCCTGGCCAGGACGGAACCGGCCGGGGCCCCCCGGGGCCCTTCCACCACTTCCACCTCCAGGAGCAAGGGGAGCCGCACGTCGCGCTTCACCAGGCGCCAGAAGGGGCGCTGAGCCTCCAGCGACCACAGAAGCCCCATCGGCTCCAGGCCGGCGAAGCTGCCGCCCTCCAGCGCCGGCGAGCGGCTCGCATCCACGCGCCCGCCGTCGTCCGCCCGGTAAAGGGCCTGCGACTCGAAGACTACCCCGCTTTCGTCCCGCAGCCACGCCCGGAGGGTCACCTCCTGCCGAGGCCGGAGCCCCTCCACCGAGATGGCCACGGGCTCGTCGAAGAGGCTCCGGCCGGCGGGAGAAAAGCTGACGCGAGGCTCCATGCCGCCGCCGGGGGCGAAGGCGACAGACAGGGGGCGAAGGCCTGGGCAGCTGCCAGAGCGATGGCTGGCGGGCCCGCCCGGGAGCAGCCTCGAGTTTCGCAACGTGCGGCCCGGGCCCAGCCCGAAGAGCCGGTGCGCAAAGGGGGCCACGGCCAACGGTCGAGCCATCGCTCCCAAGGGAAACCTATCGCGCGCGACCGAGCCTCCGCTCTGTTTACAGGCCTTTTGTTACGCAAAAGGCCGAACGGGTTGGGCCTGCTGGTGGCCGGTGCTGACCGAGCGCCCCCACTTGAAAGGAGCTCGTTCCTCCCAGGCGCCCAGTCGCTCTCCGCCCTTGACTCCAACAGAGCTCCGACCTCCCTGTGTTTCTGTAGGATTTGAACATACCCTTTAAAATTTAGAAGCTCGGTGCCTAACCCTAAATATATCTTGAAGCCATTTGATACCTCTCTCTTTCAAACATGTTACAGTATATTTAAACTTGTTTTCCATTGTGCACAGTGTTGATACTATGCTGGGAATAAATTATTGGCCTCAAAAGAAGAAGCACTTTTGGAAGCAAGTCCCATTGGTTTATCTAATACATAAAAGTCAAAGTTTGCCTGTGTCAGGCAAAGACCTCATATCATTGAGTCTGTGGAAGATTCTATGGAATCCTAGGGTTTGCAGTTTAGGGAGGGGCGTTTAAAATTCTCAGTCAGAGAGCTCCTGGGCCTCAGTCAACTGTGACTGCCTTGAGTAGCCCCATTGTGGTAGACAAGAGGCCTAGCAGAAAGGAGGAGGGCAGCGTTTTCCCTCAGGAAACCAACCTCTGTATGTTAATAACTCTGAATACAGATTGGATTGGGGAATATGGGGGAAAGTTACAGGTCCTGTGTTACCCTGTATGTTGGGGGTCCCGGGAGGGGCGCCCAAATCACCAAATAAAAACACAAGATGGGGGAAATTAGACTCGAGCACTCTCTTAAGCTAGCAAGAGGCAGGGTAATTTTAGCTGGGATCTTTAACCCTATGTCTACAGCGTCAGGTCAGAGAGCGGTTAGATAACTTCTAAAGCAACAAATAATATTTTTATTGAGAACAAACAACACAAAAGACACGACATACACTAACTAACTGAGAAATAGAAATGGAGAGTTTTGGGGGAATGGGTAATACGACACCTTTTCTCGTAGTCCTGGAGAGAAGTGGAGGTTGCAGGGAAGAAAGCTCAGCGCAGTTCACTGAGGGGGCGACTCGCTGGACAAACCGACAGCAAGGCAGGATAGCAGTCCGGAGTGTTCCGGAGTTGAGCGGACTCAGTTGATGGAACTGAGGGGATGGCTCGCCAAATACAGCAGCAGTAAGGCTGGATGGAATTCAGGAGCGATCCAAGGAAGGCTCGGAATCGGGGACTTTTTATAGGGTGGATTTTACCTACAGGCCATGCCATGCTCGGTGAGAACAAAGGAAATTTAGAGCGGGACAAAGGCGTTGGAAAAGGTCAGGTTTTACATGATGAGCTTAGCGCTGGATGACAATAGTATGGCCAGTATGCAAATGGCCCAACATAAAGGAATGGCTCGGCCCTCGGCCAGGTGCCTTTGTGTAAAGTCGCGCTGAGCAAGGCGGGTTTGCAAGAAGGAGTGGTCCCTTAAGCATTGAAGAGGCATTAAGTTGCCTGCCTAAATGGGGTTTGGAATGTACAACCATTAATGGCCGCTCCTATTACTTGCTTGTCCGGTGGCCCTTGCAAACACGTGGGGTAGGGTGGCAGAGAAAGGTCAAATAAAGGCCAAATAAGTTTGATATCAAGAGATATCTAGTGCTCTCACCAGACATATCATAACCATGGTAACACCTGGACAAGATAGTTTGGGGAATTACAGGCACAGGATCTCAAATCTTTCTAACAAGTATTACCTATGAGAAAATAAAATCCCAGGTAACTCTGGGTATATACGCTAGCTCTTTATAATCTTTATATTTTGTTGTATATTTGCTATAGTCCTGTTCATATGTGCGAGACCACATATGTACATACTAACATGCATCTGTCCAATGAAATGGGGCACAAGAGTTTTTATATATCACAATAAATGTGTACATCTTTTAAGGTTGTAGAGGATGTTTCCTTCTTGTTCAAGGCTGATCCAAGACATTTTGCTGCCTGAAATAAAGGATAAGATGACACCCTCTTCCATTCCATATAGAATATAGGATTGGCAGTTGAACACTAAAAATAAAGTAGGGGCCTTCCTCACACCTGAGGAGTGCAGGCCACAGTGGGGGACCCAGACTGCTTTGTCTTCCAAGACAGTAGAATGCCTAGGAAATTCATACCACCACTTGTGCTCCCAACACTTTCCACCTAAGGCAGGCTGTTATGACAGGGTGAATTCTAGTCTTTGTTTTGCCACCACATCTGTTTCTTTGGAATGAATTGGTAGCTGTAGGAATGGCTAATTAGTATAGTAATAGACCTAAGTACAATTTAAACCCCAATCATACAGCCATTTACACGGGGCTGCTTCCATAGACTTTAGTGGGATTATTTTTGTTTACACGTATAAAGCTGTTGTTATTCTCAAATATACATGCATTGGATTGAGCTAATCTTATTACTCAGATTAAACTGAAATAATATTCCCATCCATAACACTGAGCCTTCAATCTTCACTTATGTTTAATTGGAAGTAAGTTCCACTGAAATAAGGGGACATTTTGAAATGAACAGGCATTTTGTCTGGACTGTTAGTCACATGTAAAATGCTTTATTAGTTCGACTACAAAGGCAGCATAACCATGGCTTTCTTCCACTTTATGTCCAGTGAAATAAAAATACTGTTAACAATGATAAGCACACATAGTGTTGAAGTGAGGGTAACATGGTGGGGCAGGGGAGGAATACAATTTAATCTGGGTCCAGAGATCCAAGATAAGAAGCAGTCTGGGATACAACGCCACTATTGTGAAAAGGAGTGAGAAGCTTAATTGTAGACTATGCTCAAAGATATTTATGGGAACATGTTTTTCTGTATGTACCTGCTGTCAAATTCTTGTGAGATTTGCTGGTTCCAATGAGAAGCAAAAGTAAGTTGCTGACTCAGGCCCTTCTCTGTAGAAAGTGGGCATGTGTATGCAAATATCAATAAAGTGCTTCCCTGTGTGATAAGCTGTCTCAAGAATTACTTGTGCAGTCTCAAGAGTTAGGCCATTTCCACACTAGATGGTTATAGCGCTATTATTCCACTTTCAACATCCTATGGAATCCTGGAGTTTGCAGTTTAGGGAGGGGTCGGCCAGCCTGCCCCTCCCTAAACTGCAAACCCCAGGATCCATAGGATGTTGAATAATAGCGCTATAACTGTCTAGCGCGGAAAAGGCCTTAGTTGTGCAGATTTAAGAGGGAAGAATAGCTGGTAGGTGGGATGAAGCACCACACTGATTGGGTCTTGATCCCAGGTGCAGTGGGATCCCATGCAGCTGCTAATGCTAGACACTGCAGGCTCAAAGTACATGTGAATAAATTTCAAATTGATATACATATGTCATAAGGCCATATCTGGCTACACTGAGAATAATTCATTCTTTTTCACTGAAAAACGGAGAGAAGATATAAAATAAAGTGGTTTTGTTACCCTGATTTCTGGGGGCCCCGGGAGGGACACCTAAGTGCACTCCAAATATTACTAAGTTGGGGGAATTAGCAAGGAGTACAAGCTAGCAATACAAGAGGCAGGGTAACGTAGCGAGATCTTTAACCCTATGTTTATGGGGTCGGGCTGCGACAAGAACTAGGCAAGTTGTTCAATTAAAAGATTTTATTAAACTTTCCTTAAGCAAACAACGACACATGCACTCACACACTCATCCAAGAACTATGGAAGCAGAAAGTGAGGAAAATTGATAGGGGTTTTCAGAGGGTTTCTGGGGTGATACTCCACCTGATCCTACAGTCCGGTAAAAGAGAAGCTAGAGATGGAGGCTTGGGTTTGTGGTTTCCCAGCACGTGGAGGCTGAGGGGAGGCTCGCTGAACAGAGCGGCAGCAGTTCGGGATGCAAAGCATGAGCGTTCTGACAAGGAGCTCAGACTTGGGTTTTTTATAGGGAAGATTGTACCTGGAGGCTAGCCCGCTCCCGAGGAGAACAATAGGGTTTTTAATGGAGACAAAGCCTCTGAAAGGTCAAAATTAGAATTGATTAGATTTAGCCAGCATTGCCAATTGTTAGAACAGTATGCAGATGAAGAGCACTTAGCGTTTGTATAGAGCAAGCAGTTCGGGGCTGAGAGCCTTTGCATTTGCTTAATGGTCGGCTGTGTCTGGAGGGCACTACCGGCTGTGCGACAGATAGTTGTTTACTGGCCGAGACCTAGCGTGCATAATTAAGGCCATGCGGCTGTGCCTGCCTACACTGGCTTTTCGTGACCCTTTCAGACATGTGGAGTTCATTTTATGGAGTGCCACGTGGAAATATTAACCATAAATAATATGAAATTGTAGACCTCGGGCTTGGGCCAGATAACCGCAGTAACAGTTTCTTTATAAAATGTTTGCAGATGCACTTGTCCAGCAAACTTTTTTGAAACCCCAAAGATAATGTTACTGAACACTACTCAATGGTATCATCCTACCCCCAAAATATTATCATCTCTGAGCCAATCTTATTTGGTTATATCATTTCTATCCCTTTGGCATCCAAACAAACAACCATCTGCACCCCCAACCCTCTACCAGGAATAAAATACCCACCCCTCAGTATGAAGTGGTGACCAAGGCAGGGATTCTAGTGCCAGAGTGAGAAAGCAATTATTTTCCCTTTTCTTTTTCCAATATTGATTTTATTTAACTAGTATTAAATGCACCATTTTAAAAAGGACTTAGGGGAAAGTTTTGCGACTCAGTTGCTGAAGACAACTCAGATAAAAAAACTCTGTTTAAAACTGGCAAATCAAAACAGACAGAATGTGAAGTACATCACTTGTAGCTAGGCAACAACTGTAAACACTTAAAGGATATATCTTTCTCCGGCCAGAAAGCTGATTTCCAACATACAACTGAATGGAACTGGTTCTTATTCATACAAGTCCAGATCAGTGAGAGAACCTTCCGAATGGTAAATAGCTTTCTATCTTCATAAAAGGGGCGGGGGGGAGGAAGAGAAAGAGAGTGTACAATAGGAGGGCTAAACCGGCTGAACTTGGGTTTGTTTAATGGAAACACTGCAACCTTTGTACAATATTTCAGTTCAGATTTTTCTAGTTTAAGCTAAACAGAAGTTATCAGTGAACAAAACAGATAATGATCATAATATCAGGTACACATTTAACATTTGTTGTGTGCCTTCAAGTCAGTTCCAACTTCTCACAGGGTTTTCTTGGTAAGTAGAGACCTTCATTCCTAAAAGTACCAATGACTCAACACCTTTCCAGTAGAAATAGTGGAAATTAATATAGCATCCTGTATTCAGATTAACAAATTTATCATGACATAATAGTCTAGAAGTTTATCATGGATAGGAAGTGAGGACTACAAGAGAAAACTAGGGTAAACATATTGCAAAGCTAACAATATGTGCAAAGTAAATAATTTGTAACTAAAAATTGATGGGGGAAAGGTTGCAGGAAAGACAATAGGAACTGAATAAACTGCATAGACAATGTAACTGCACCGTTACTACTGTACTGTAACTACTTAGCATCTCTTAATCTGTACTCATACTATTTATTCTGTTTTTATTATCAGAAATGTATAGCACTTTCCCAGTTATGCTTTCATGGAAGTAGTTTTAATGGAATTTCCTTCCAGTTAAACACACTGTACAACCACAATAGCCCTAGTCCAGGCAGTGCTATTTGGAGCTTATACTGCAGAGTAGAGCTGGAAACCCTTTGGTTCTCCAGATATCTTGGACTAACCCTCAAAGCCCTAGCCTGTACGAAGAACGATAAGAGTCTGCTGGAATTGTGCTCTGAAAAACCTGGAGTTCTCCACCTCTGTTGCAGAGTAATAGGTTACTGAGAAGCAGGTACGCTTAGAATCTCAAGCCCTGCCAGCTTGGTTATATCTTCACACAGAAAACCAAGTCAAAGCACCCTCTGGAACATGTCTTAAGAAGAAGGGGCAGCACACAACTTACAAATGCACATGATGTCATCCTGGATGATAGCTTCTCAGGATGGCCTTTCCTTTTATGAAGAGCTGGAGGAGTTGAATGGTAGATGAGAATCATCATACGAGATAAGACTTTGTCCTTCTGTTTGCTCTAGCCTCATATCACATACATCCACCAGAGGTGAATGGGTCATTGTTGAGATTCAGATATCAGCATTCTGCAATGGTAGGCCATTTAGGTAAGCTTGATGGTGTTGCTTCCCTTTTGGTTTACATGTGAAATTAATTATAATTTACATTGATAAGTTAATCTTTATTTTCCTTTTGTGGTTTAGGAAAAGCTCAGTTGTCTTGGAGAACAGTGGAAACTAGCTTTTGTGCATATTTGTTTCATCTGATGAAAAAAAAAAGAAAAGCTAGTCGTTAGTGGTTAATTTCACCAGTCGTGACAAGATGGAGATACCTACTTTTTTCAAGAGCAAAAATCCTTTTCCTCTTGACAGTACCTTGAAGGTTAGAGTTGACAGAAAGAACTTGCCATCTCACAAAGCCATGGTGTCTGCAATGAAGGCAAAAATGCCTTTAATGTATCAAAGAGATGTTTGTCATGCCAAGTGGTACTATGCACACTACCAAAAACAATGCTTGAAGAATGCAGCCAAAGACCTTCATTTTGCTAGAGATGTTGTTCTACAAAGGCAGCCATCAGCTCTGCCTTATAAGGAATTTGAGCCCAGGGACCTATATGATGCTTCCAGTATCATTCATAAAGAAAAAAGTGAGTACATTGGTCCTAGGAAAGTAAGGCAACCAAGAAGGCTCAAACCACTGCAAAAACAACATCACCCAATAAAGTCAGATGTTGCTCTTGCCAAGCCTTCCTCTAGAAAATTTCCTTATTTCTTGGAAGAATGTATATATCAAGCTAAAGTAGAAAGTGCACTTGCAGAGCCAACTTTGCTGGTGCCTGTTCCTCCACTTCCTCCTCCTCCTTCCTGTGAGCCCCAGTACTCACAGGTATTCCTGACTGAACCACAGGAGATGTTAGGAGACAAGACAACCAAAATATTGTCAAAACCAACATTACAGGGTACCCTAGACCATGAGCCACAGCAGCAAGACCAGGGATGGGAAGAGAAACTGCTGACAAAATTAAGCAGGGCTACAGCTCAGTGGATTGTAAATAGTCAGCCCTCCTGGGGAGGCTGGGTTCAGGGAAAGCTACGGAGTTTTAAGAGACAAAAATATGACTGGGAGAGCATTAGGTATGTGCTCACTTCTGAGAGTGATATGGAGCTGCTGGATGAAATTGAGGCAGAGGAAGCTGCCATGGAAGGCCATATTCAAACCCAGGAGAAGAAAGCAGAGACACCTCTCCTTGCCTATTATAGGTAAGACAAGTTGCTATTTGACTGAACCAACATGATGCATTGTATTCTAATCTCTTTACCAGAAAATAACTTCAATTAAATTTAGTAGAAATTACTTTCATGTAAGTGTGCATGGGATCATAATCCTAAACTTAATAATACTATTGTTTATGATTAAATGTACCATTTTTTCTATCACCTTCATAGTCTTCTAATTTGAGAGATGAAGAAAAAAAGAAGGATGGCCTTAATTGATGTCCTACAGTGGCTATTTTTGCAGGCACAGAAGGTCCACCTTACCCATAACCTCCACACACATGAATTCCTGTTTGCATGAAGCATTGCATCACTATACCTAAAATGGTGGCAATCTGTGCACTGATGCATCCATGTGCCCATTGCCACCATTAATTACAATGGGATGTGAGCATTGGCAAATCCTCTTATTCATGGGGGTTCCTGAAATGGAACCCCTGCAAATATGGATGGCCCACAGTACTTAGCAGAGTAAGATAAATTCAAGCCCTACATAGGTCTAAACTGGGGACAGGAATATAGGCATATCCATGGATGACACTAGAGGTACCTTCCAGTCCTATGGTACTATGATTCTATAAGTTCTGTCTCTGTGCACTGTTGCTGTGCCTGACATCTTCTCACACTTTTACACATTCAATATTCACATGTAGAGGGTTCTGTAACTACCATGTTCGGCCAAATACAGTCACAAAATTATTTTGGCTGGGAACCCTGACAAGGCTGGACTTCTGGTCATGGGAACTCTAACTGCATTTAACAAAATGCAATTACAGACCTTGGTGTTGAATGCATAAATGTCTGGGATGCTATCAGGCAAGGAGGAATAGCCAGAGATGGGAGTTACATGTGCACCCATATCCTTGCCTCTAGTTTAGCACTACCGATGACTTGGTGAATGTCTGCTTAGGGCCCTGAAGAATGCATTTAGATTGGTAACTGGTTTTATGATAACATTTTATCATTAAGGGTTCAGGAACACTGACACTACCATTGTATATAGAATGCAGATTGTAAAAAGAGTCCTACTAGGTCAGACCAGTGCTTTCTAATTCTAGATGTAGCAGGCAGCCATCCTGGCTTGTAGCCACAAATAGCTATATCCTCCTTGAATTTGATAAATCCTTTTTTAAAATGGTCCACAAAGTTAGCCATCACTACATCTTGTGGAAGAGAATCCCATAGTTTCATTAAGCAGCGTCTGAAGAAATGCTTTCTTCTATTTAGTCCAAATCTCTCACTATTCAGCTTCATTTTTCATTTTATAAGATACATAAAATTTTCTTCCAGAGAGCAATAATGCTTTATGTCAGACCTCTCTAATAGAGTGTACTGGACCCCCATAATACAGAATTCTAAGTACTACACCAAACTACAGATCCTAGAATTCTCTAGGATGGAACCAAGGCAGTTAATATGGCACCAGACTGCTATAATTGTGCAGTGTGGGTACACCCAGAAACATGTGTAGTGATTTAGATATAGATATACCTGCAGTGCTAATAAATCATATGAAATACAAGTATAGATATCTGAAGGAATTTACAAAACAAAGTAGTTCAGGAAAGGAATTATGACATGAGAACACTCTTTTCAAATTTCAGCTTCATGGGAGGAAGCTATTATGATTTTGTTTGGAACAACATTAATAGACACTTTTTGTGTTGAGATGGTCCCCCAGACTTGCTAGAAATTGCTGAGTTTTACCTTCGAACCTGCTGGAATGGCAACTCTTTGTCCCAGTTGCAACTTTGGTCTCACTCTGGACCCAATCCAGATACCCAGTGATCTCTGTTTCAAGAGTTTAAACTGTACTGGATGATATACCTTACGTGACCAATATCAGCCATTCATTTTGTCTGGTAACTATTTTCGCAATGCTCTAAGCATTATTTTCTCTCTTTCCAATGCAAAACACATAACAAATGGAATAATGTTTCTCACTTTCCAGGGTACCATCTTTCCACACAAAAGTGCTATCCATAGATGACCCAACTGCTAACAACAAAACAGCAGATATAACATCAAAGAAGAGTCTCAAGCCAATATCTCCTATTAAACGTCAAGAAAGACTGAGCTCCCTGGCTGGAAAATATTTATACACCACTCAGAATGTCTTTGAACAAGAGCTCTACTTTGGTTTGTGGAACTGAAATTTCTATAAATCCTTTTCTTAGCCTTATATAGAGATGGATCATCTTAGCATTATTTGAGTTCAAGATCAGCTAGTGCAAAGCACAGCTAAAATTAAAGCAAATGTGAATTCAGAAGCATGAAAATTTTGTAGGAGCTATAAGATTTGTATATAATTGCACCTTAACTTATTTCTAAAGAATGGGTAACCTGTGAATAGGCTGTATTTTTTTTCTGCCATTCCATTTGGAGCTGCCCCATGTAGTACACTGAAACAGCATACAAAGCTGAGTCTATTTAAAAAATAGGGGGAATTATTTGAAGTTGTTTTCCATATTGCCCATTTCTATTTCACTTCATCTTCCTTTAACAGACTATCATGAAGTAGGTTAGGGTGAGATAGGATGATCAGCCAAGCTCACTAAAGTTATTTTGTGCTTGACGGGTGTTTTGAAGCCAACATCCAACATCCAACAACTATGAACACTTCAGTTAGCTCTCTACATTTGCTAGGGTTAGGGGTACAGGACCCCTACAAAAGTGGAAAAATAGCAAATATCAAAATGTGTGTGTGTGCCTTTGGGAAGCGGGGGTGAGGCATGGTGGGAAAAGTGAGCACCTAGGATCCAAACCAGTTCAGAGAAGCGAGAGGGCAAGGGGGTGAGTCTGCATGGTGACCCTATACTTCCTCTCTCTTGCCCATCTCCTTCCTTGGGTGTGGGGGGATGTCAGGAGAAGGTTTGTGGTGCTGAGAAAGTGGGCTGCAATCCATCTTTAGCTGGCCAGGCAGCAAATGGTGAAGGAGGACAAGGGATGAGTTTTTAAAGGGCTGTGCAGCCTGATCAGAGCTGCCAACAGGGAAAGTTCCCCCAGAAAAGATGGATTTGAGTGGGGGCAGGGGTTGGAGAAACTTGTTATTAATCAAATCCATGAAAGTTAAACCTACAAATGTGGAGGGTCCACTGTACACCAAATTGGTGCCAGTGAAAAGGCCTAAGTTAGTTCATTAGTTTTGCCTCCATCCTAATTTCCTCCCACTCCTTGTATACATTTAGGCTCAGCCAGGATTGTCCATCAAGAGACCAAGAAGGATCGTTTAGTTCTGGATAATAATGATGAGTTTTATATACATCGTGAGCAATGCTACCCAAGACCTCCTGAGATCTGGAGCTTCAGGCCACCAAAAAAGGCAGGTAGGAAATTTGTGCTAACACAAACCATTCATTCATAATTTCCTATAAAGTAATATTACTATTAACACTCTAATTCTAGACATGGTAATTCAAAAGTAATTACTAGGACTGATTTCTAAGTACTAATATATAAATTTAGAATTAAAAAAACAAAGTAGCTAACCCATTTTTTGGATAACTGTCTGGAAAAAGCTTAAAAATATTTCTAATATGCTTTCTAGTGGAAATTAGGAAAGTCTTGTAAACAAATAGGCACATAAGCACTGAATAATAAGGCCTAAAGGAAATAAGAGTCTCAGTTCTACACAAGCTCATCAGTATTTCCTGTTACGTGTGGCCCATACATAAATATAAATATGTGTTTATTTCAGTTTATGTTTTCAGAAATGTTGCAGTGATGCTCTATAACTGATTGCGCCAAGCATTTTCTTTACCATCTTCCACCTACAGAATTTTCTGTTAATTTACTCCAACAGAGACCTATCCAACAGAGACCAGGAAAGGCCACACTGCTAGCTTTTCATTTTGTCTGGGAAATGCCCTTTCTTACCAGATGCGGGCCCTTCAGCAGCAGCTTTTAAAAATTTTTTGCAGGGGAGAAGGATTCCAAGTTCCCACAAAGGCCAGTTGCTTCTTCTACAGTCTTTTCCTTTACTGAGAGGATGTACAGGGAGCTCATCCATTAGCTAATTTTCTATCTACAACTACTGATCAGATTAACTAACTACTGATTGCCTTCTGTGATCTGTCAGGATTACTTTACTGATTTTCTGAATTAAGGTATGACTTGACTGTTAGGCCCACAGCAAAATCACCACTACACTAATTTTCTCCAGTTCTAGATGGAGTTTTAAAACACTTTTATTTCTGAAACTTAAACTCACGAGAAAAGAGAGCCCTGGCTCCTCAGATTTTGCGTTTATTACATGAACAGTGAATCTGCGGAGAGGAGAACCTCCTCTTTCTGTGTGGATTTTACATACTCTTTCTAACTTCCGAACAAATCTCTTGAACATCCAAATTCACTTCATCCCTACATTGTAACTTGCTCTGTGAAATTGTGTAGCATTTCTGTTTATCTGGATGTGAAGATACCTACTTTTCAAATCTACCCAGATATGAACATACCCAAGTTTTAAGCTCCCCGTGGAGGGCTTTCTCTTGGTTCTACCACCATCACAGGCCCATCAGGTAAGGACATGGGAGTAAGTCTTCTTGGAGGCTGCTCCCATGCTTTGGATTTTCTTCTGTGCAAGGCAAAGCACATCCCCTCTCTGGTCTCCATTCACTGGCAAAGGCTTTTTTCTTTAAACAGGCACTTGATGATTTAATTGGTTGCATGGAATATTTTTAAATAGGAGGTGCACTATTTATTTTTTATCTGTATTGTTCATTTTTTAAATGATTTTACTCTTTCTAAAATTGATTTTTAATTTTTTATCATCAGGTTTCATCATCTTGTTTGAGTCTTGCTGTAAGCTGCCTTGAGTTCCATGTTAAGAGAAAGGCAGGATATAAACAGAATAGAACAGAACAGTATAAACTACAATTCCAATGTAATTTGGATAAGTTAAAATTTGATGTAATTCATGGGTTACATGAAGAAAATTGAGTGAATGTGCTCTTTAAAAGGGATTGCCACTAATCTGTTTTAATCCAAATTTTGTCTGGTAAGTTCAAAGGATGCAGAAGGGAACCATCCACTGGACCACACTTCCCACTATCATTGAAGGTTTCACTCAACTGGGTGAGGCACAACAACTTTCTGTACCAACTAGGAGAAGAAGAGCAGCATACACAAAATCTGAAGATGAGTCTCAGGATACCCATATCCGTCGGACAATGCTAGAACAGTGGAAGGCTGCTTGGAAATATGGTAGGTATTCCAAGTCCAGCTTTAATTGGTCATAATCCATTCGAATTAATGCAAGTTTTTGTATTTGTCAATGATGATTGAGGGATTATCACAAACATATTTTGGTGGGTTATATGAAAAGAGTTAGCAATCTAATACCTTTGCGAGAAATACCATGGTGTTGCTGTTGTTATTGTTGTGTTCTTATTCACTGCTTAGATCCTCGGTGGCAGGCAGCAACTATAGAAGGATTAATCAAAGATCTTGTAGATGTGCATGTTCAAAATCGGATCAATGCTATAATTATCTGTGCATCTGCTGCACTTGAGCGACCACAAGCTGTGCAAGATACAAGTCAGGAGACAGGTACTATTGAAAACTTCAGTTATGTTTTTCTAACACTGCCAACAAATCTTACAGCCCACATATTTAGGGATAGGAAGTAAATCCAACCACTTTAAAAATAAATTACAGTCTTCCCTTTGTTGATCGGTTATAAGAATGTTCTATTTTGGATAGGTAAATCTAAGCAGGATCCTGTATGTTTTCCTTGTACAGTTATGCAATTCATGTTACTTTTAGTCATATTTTCAGTGACTGAATGGTACTTGGTAAAGCCTAGCGCTTGAAAACTTTTTTTTGTAGTCTCTAACTACCTGAATCTTCCAACCAGCATTGCCACTACCAACTAATTCATGGGAGCTGTAGTCCACAAATGCAAAATTTCCAAGCAATACATACTGGCAACACAAAGCACATATTGGCATGCAATATGAAAATATGGAATATGGTTTTCTTTAATAGTCTGAGGTTTTCTTTTACAGCCTAAATCACAAACTCTGACTTTTCTTGTGTTTCTCAGTGGTTACACCTTCTTCCCTTTGATCCAAAAGACCCCCTCTCTTTCTCAAGATTCTTAAAAGATCTTTTCTGAACTTAGCAGAAGACAGGCAATGGCTTTATAAAACAAATGTTTAATCCACTGAATAATCACATTTTTGAAAGATGGCATTATTACTGTGTCAGTGGACTAAACCATATACCTTTAAATGTTCTTATTTTTCTCAGTAATAGGAATAGAAGCTGGTGTGAAGGGTTTAGAAATTGAGGCTATACCAACAAAAATACGGCCTTTCCTTAAAAAAACTCTGTTTGATAAGGATGCACATGTGAGAATGGCAGCTGCTGTGTGCTTCTATGCTATAGGAGAATGGCATCAAGAGGCACAGGACATTATGAAGAACGCTTTGATAAATGGTTAGTACAATCACTATTCTGTTTCTTTTATATAAACCATATTCTGGGGACTTAACCTCAAACAACATTAACATTTTCTGATCAAGGATGAACAGACAGAAACCGGACTAGGGCAATGATTCAGCTGAAGTTTGTTGTAACTAAGCCTCATCAAAATGAGTTTGGTTAGTCCAACACAGCAAGTTGGACTGGGTGTTAGAGGCTTTAAGTCTAAATTTAAGATCAACATGTGATATCTTTATATGATAAAATGCTGTATTGATACTGTCCCTGTATAGACCTTTTCAGGAGTTCTGCTGTGCTTATTAATAACTGTTTGGAACCCCTAACCATAGACACACACACACACACACACACAGCCTTGTGCTAAACTGAAATTATTTGCTCCTCCAGTAGACCTACCTAGATTGTTTTTCTAAACAGTTTTTAGCATGTCAGACTGTAACCAGTGATGTAGGGCAGGGCTTTCCAAACCATGTGCTGCAACATGTTAGTGTGTTGCTTGAAGTGTATAGGTGTGTCACCTACAATGTTGGAAATGCATGTTATTATTTATAAATCATATATTTTTAAAATATATATGAAAGGTTTTCATGAGATATGTTGTGTCCCCATACATTTTGTTATTACCATTTATGTATGGGTCTGCATCTCTTATAAGGGGTTAGTTTAACCTCCAGTTTGCTAGTAAAACTGAATTACTGTGTCGTGAAATGATGCATGTCTAAAAAAGTGTGTCACCAACATGAAAAGTTTAGAAAGTTCTGGTATAGGGAAACCAAAGCTTTTAGCACTGAAGTACCAGGACTTTTTGCTGATGAGGGATGGTAATATCATTTGCCAGCATGCTCAGAGTACCTTGTTGCTTCCAACTTGTACTGAAATACTCACAATAATTGTGCTTCTTGGCTGGATTTAGTTATCAACAATATATTGTTGGGAGCTACCCCTGTTGTAATGCAAACTAGTTTGAGGTGGCTTAGTTTTCAATGTACAACTAAGGCTCATTAGCTTTATAAAAGACCAGCTCAAACTGGAGATGAAAACTACTAGATCTGGTTGATTTGGATCAAGACAGCTGCCTGCATTTTGAGTCTTTCCTATGAGAATTGTCACAGTGAGTGATTTCACCTCAAAAATTATCACTATAGCACTGACAATAACTCTTACTGCTCTCTAATCTTCCTTTTGGTATTAGGTAACAGTACAGATACCTGGGCAGCAGCCCAGGCCCTGGCTATGGATGGCATTACCAGTTTACCTGTAATAAAAAGAATTCTGTCTCAGATTTTTGATCAAAAAGATGATGCTGCAGAAGATCAGGCTTGTCTGTTATTGTCTCGGCTCAGCAAACACACAGTAAGTATAAAGGCTCAAGAGAAAGAATGAAGTGAATGCATGACAGTTATGGCCCACCAATGCTTTGTGCCTCAGATTTGCCTATCCCTGTTATAGATACAGGCACTGAATACTGTTCATACTAGAAAGAATGCCTGTGTCAGTGTTAATACCAATTGTGCCATGCTGGCTGATGGTAAGCTTCCATCTCACTGCACAGAATCCCTATGAAATCAACTGTGCCATGGAACTGTCTGCTGGTAATGGCACCTTGAGCGTTTTTGTTTTTTTCTTCCACAGGCTTTTCTTAAAGTTAGATTCAATCTGGACCTCTGCAAACTCCTCCCATCAGTAGGGTAACAAACATTATGTTCTGTCTTAGAACTTTCCAGTTTTGCTTTGAGTGAACATGTCTGGAACTCAAGACATGCAACTTGAATTCACTGAAGTCTAAATTCTGCAGGTCTGACCTTGAGGCGTCTCTGGTATTGTAGCAGCCCCACAAATGGATAGGGGGGAATTGAGAGACTGGTACACAGTATCCAACCTGTCCTTACTTCCAAGTGTTTCCCTTTGAGAGCCTATTACTTTTTTTGGTGAACTGGAAAAACAACTGGAAAAACACCACGGCCATGCCCCCATCCACACCCCCTCAACACACTCCAAGCTCCGCTGCTGTTTCTAAATCCCTCTCATCTAAGAAACTGCAGTGATATCCTTAGTGCTCTGCAAGAATTCAGTCATTCTTCCTCACCTACAGTGTAAAAGTTATTTTTTTTAAATTATGAATAGGTCTTGTTTAGTATACTAAATTCTTTACATTTTTATTCCCCCCCCCTTTTCAGTGAAAGGAAGAACAAACTGCGGTGTCTTCAAAAATATTCATAAACACAAAATGGGAATGAATGCCATAGACCTTTCCAAGTCATAATTCTTTCCTTTTTATAGTGAGAATCTTCCATTGGGATGATATCACATTTCTTGTCTTCCTGCTTATTGGCTTAATCTTTCAGGGCTTGGTTCATTGTTTACTGGCATCTGAACTGAACAGCTGCCAATGGAAACATCGAGTGTTGGCTTGTAAAACTTTTTCTCGTATTCCTGGGAGTGTGAGCCAGGTAGGGTTTGCCACATTAACCCAATATGTAAGTAAATATTTCAAGGGCTGTCTTCCTAGAATGACTGATCTCCACTGTTCTCATAAGGGTCTGATTAGACAATATATTTGGCAAGTTTTTAGAAGAAGTGATCCTTCAAGTTGTGAAAGTCATCCATTTGTCATACCATGTGATTCCCCCACCAATCTACATATCCTACATTTAATATGCTTTGTTTTGTGATTGGTCATCGGAAGGTAAACACAGACTTAATTTATAGGTATGGCTGCTGAGGCAGGTATCTTTCTGGAAATCCTCTTGTGGTACAGAAAGGTGGTTAACTGCAGGAAATACTCATTCCCTGCAATGTCTAGTTAATGTCACCTATCATTCTTTGGGGAAAATATTATAATGAACATTTCAGTTTGCCATGCAGGTTGTTAAGATGTCATTGAGTCTGAAACATAGACCTATAATAAGACTGTATCATTACCCACAAAAAAAAAAATCTGATTTATACTGCCAACGAATGGTGATTTGGATGCACACCTATGTAAACATGTAATTATGTAGCTCTGATTTTATAGTAATTAAGCCTGGGAAAATTTGTGGAATAAAAAAATTGCTATCCTGCAGCTTGCAAGGCCTCATTCAATAATGTGGGATAAGGTAAAAGGACTGCTGGAAGATGAACTGGAAATTTTTTCTTCTGCAAGCCTCATTATGTAAACATCTTATAATCCATTTCCAACCCAATTTTGGACCATTCCCCCTGCCACATCAGCCTCCCATCACACATTCTTCACAAGTCCTTCCTGATCTTTTAAGGAAGCTTTCCAGGAAGGGTGTTGCAGGTGGCTGCCAGTGAAAGTAGGAGATGAGATTTTTTTTCTTCTGTAGACTTCTCTGTTTTTCCCACTGGCGTCTGGAAAGCACAGCCTAAGTTTTTATTGTTGACGGGGGTCTCTATACTTGCCCTCCTCTAAGATTAAATGAGGTTGGACAGGATCAGATTTTTGCTCTTGTACTTGTTCACATGAGGCAGATGGTCACCCTTTCTGTGTGAGCTCTCTTGGTAGCTCTTTCCATGGAGGTACCAATGTCAGAAAGAATTTTCACAACTTTAAAATGGTGTCCATTGCATCAAGGCTGTTTGTTAATTAATTTGTGCTACCTGAAGTTCCTCTGAGTTCATGTATGAGCTAATCTCTTGCTCTTCCATGTAGGATCTTAAAAACAAAATTGTCCAGCTGATGTGGACAGACTGGAAGTCTGATGTACGCCAGGCAGCTGCCAAGGCCCTTGGGCATTTGCAGCTTGGAAAAGAAGTCCACGACCAGCTTAGGTAAAAGAATATAACATTAATTTTTAGCAAAACAGATGTGTTGCTCATTTGAGGAGAAAGATGCCTTTTACACAAGAAGCAGACTGCCTCAAAGACATTTTGACATTTGAAATCATGGGAAACCTTAAGTCAGAAACTCTTTTCTCCTTCACTTTCATGGACTTAGTGTGTTCTTCATAATAATAACAGGCTACATATGCTAGTTCTAATGATACTGAGTATGCACAAACAATGACTTGATGTAGGCTTTCGAGCCTTCGTCTTCATTCCACACCACCTGAAAATCTTTTGAAAAGGTTGGTGGAACCCAAAGGAACAAAATGGGCTTAAAATGTGGCATGTGATGTGGGCTGTGGCAAGAAAGCAGTATTGCTGGAAACCAATACTCCCCTCACCCCACCTGGTACAAGTGGAAGTGCCTCCCTTAGCACAAGACAAGGCAAAATGAAGACCTGGGGTTAATGAGCTCCCAAGGCTATGTTTCCCAACCATCTCTCTCTCCAAATCCCATGGTTTGCTCTTTTTCTAGAAAAAAGAGGGATGAAATCTCTCCCTTTGCAAGTTACCTAGAGCAGCAATTCTAAAGTTACAGGGGTATTCTGCACAAATTTAATGTTGAAAAAATTGCAAAACTGTAAGTGAACTTCCAACCACTTCTGATTTTGTTTTAGTATACTTGTTTGTTTGGCATTTTTGGCAGCCTGTAAAGCTCTGAGAAGCAGAAAATTGGTCCCAAACCCTCTAAATCTTCCCATACTTGCACCAGCAGTTTCTGCTTTGATCTGAATGTACAGCTTTATCATGTCCTCTAGAAAATTCTGCTAACATGAATAAGATATGTATAAAATGTTTAAAAAACACATTCAGCTTATGAATATGAGCATCATGAATTGTTGATTCTATTATGCTGGGTCCTTTTGAACTGATTAACTTTTTACTTCAGATCAGCTTGGCTTTGCCCCAAAGTTTTAATAACCTTTGTCTTGGATACCTAAACCTTTGATACCTAAACTATTGGTCAATTAAGGACATGCACTTGTACTTTCAGGGAGAGACTGAAGAGAGGAGATTGCCGAATGAGGGTGGAAGCTCTTACATTGATTGGCTGGCTGAAACTCATGACAGCCAGGCTGCTCCCTGGATTTCTTCAGTGCTTTTCTGATGACTTTGTAGCTGTCCGAAAAGAAGCCTGTTGGGCTGCTGGAGCACTTAAGATTAAAGAAGAGACAGTGAGTGATTAAAATGACTGATAAAGCAAAGATGAAGATAAATGTCCTTCTTGAATGCAGCAGTAGTTGATAACCCATGCATTCTTGGGAGTTATCTTTTTTCCAGATGGTAGTTCAGGGCAAGATCAACCTATCTAATTAGGAATCTCAGTGTAGTAAGAGAGATCTGTGTGCAGAACCAGCCTTCTATCTGCATAGCATGTCCACTAATTTCTCTCTCTCTCTCTCTCTGTGTTTGTTTGGCTACAGGTACTTAAATGCCTTTTCAAGATCATGCAGACTGACCCCCTCTGGAAAATCAAGGCTCTTGCCATTAGAGGTGCTGTACAAAGTAAAATCTAATTACTTCTAACTTAAAATGTGGATACCACCTGCAAACAATTCTGGGCTTCCAATTCAGGATTCACGAAGATCAATTTACTAAACATTCTGACTTGTGGATATTTTAATTGCTTGGACTGATATGTCTTCATCTACAAGACTAATTATAAAATTTAGTCAGCCCTCCACATTTGCAGGTTTGACTTTCATGGATCTGGTTATTTGTGAGTTTCTTCAACACCTGCCCCCCGCCTCTGCCTTGTTTTACAGGTTATACAGCCTTCCCTTTAAGAACCCACCTCTCGTCCTGCTCCACCACCAGCTGCTTCCTGGCCAGCTAAGGATGAGTCACAGACTGATTCCTCAGCACCTCTAAATTATAGGCTGGTTTAAAGAATTCCCAATGGAAGAAGGAGCACCTTAAAAATGCCACACATTTAGCCACATTGTCCTAATGAGTGGTGACTGAAAATACAAAGCTGTTTTAAACAGTCAGATAGTTGGTCCATAGAGATCAGCACTGCCTACACTGATATGGATCTATCTCCTCATTCCCCACTAGGAGATGCCCAAGACTGAAAAGGGAACCATTTACATGTGAAATGTGTGCTGAGTTACAACCATGCCTTTGGAAAGGGACTATAACTTGGCTTATTGTTCCTGAGTGCATTCAGGTTGTTTCTGACTGTGACCTTCATATCATTTTCAGTCTGGGGAGATCCTGAGGCAAAACTATGACAATTGCCCTGGCCAGATTTCTTCAGAGGGAGGTTTGCCTTTGCCTAGTCTTTTGCTAAGGCTGAGAGAATGTGTCTTGCCCAAGATTATCCTTCTTTCCTTTGCTTTTTAACCCCCTTTTTAAAAAAAAGATGCGAGATTCATGAGATTTGTGGATTCCCAGACCCTTCCATGGATTCGGATCCAGATCCAGATTTGGAAAATTCTGGATTCATCCCATCCCTAATTATGACTATTATCACATGCAGCAGGTGCTGCTGCAATTTAAATTTTTAGGATGTACACATTAAATGTAAATACATATTTAACATGAAATCTAGTTCAGCTGTTAATAGCTAATACTGTAGCAAGAAAATGGCAATATGGTTAGCAGGGATATACACACTATCATGTAAAGAAGTCAACTGTCGTTTGATTTCCCAAAAAGTGAAGATTAATCAGATAAACTATATTTTGGGCACCTATAAAAGACAAATTGAGTTTCAACTGTTTTTGTGCTCCAAGGAACAAATAACCATTCCTTTTTGCTTTTTTCCACTTCACTGAAAGGTACCATTTCATTTCAGAATACAGGATGTACACTGTGTAGGTATGCAGCCATTATGCTGTATAATGGGCTCAACTATAGAGGTGAAAAGGTCCACAAGAAAATGGTTAAAAAAAACTTTCTTTCTGCAGAGACAAATTTTAAAAATTTCCAGGAGAAAAACTGGAAATTTGGGAAACATAAGGAAAATATACCTCGGATGAAATATTTATTTTGCAATGAGTGAAATGTTTTTAAAGATAAACTTACTCAGATGCCAGGAAATACAGTTTTGAAGAATTATTTCTGCCTTGAATTGCATCTCAGGAGAAAGGCAAGTTGTGAATACAAGAAATAAATGAATTTTGCTTACTAACCTCAAAACAAAATTAGAGAATAATTCCTGGTCATACTATAAGGATTTGCAAAAAATCCAGTACACTTCTGTAGTTGTTACAGCCTTTTTAATGAGAAGTGTGCATAGGGGCAGTGCTTCATTATTTTTGATAATACACTATTGAAGAGTTTCATATTTCTAGTGCTGAATTAAATATTGTATCAAAATATGCTGCTAACTTATCCCTTATGACTGAATGAATCATTCAACAGAGAGAAGTGTAAGGTCCTACACTTAGGTAGAAAAAATGGAATACAGAAATATAGGATGGGGGACACATGGCTGGATAGCAGTACGTGTGAAAGGGATCTAGGAGTCTTCATAGATCACAAGCTGAACATGAGTCAGCAGTGTGATGCAGCAGCCAAGAAAGCCAATGCAATTCTCGACTGCATCAATAGGAGTATGGTGTCTAGATCGAGGGAGGTACTGGTACCACTCTACTCTGCTTTGGTTAGACCTCATCTGGAATACTGTGTCCAGTTCTGGGCACCCCAATTCAAGAAGGACATGGTCAAGCTAGAGCAAGTCCAGAGGAGGGTGACCAAAATGGTGAGGGGCCTGGACGCCATGTCCTATGAGAATAGACTTAGAGAACTGGGTATATTTAGTCTGCAGAAGAGAAGGTTAAGAGGGGACATGATAGCCATGTTTAAATATTTGAAGGGATGCCATGTAGAGGAGGAAGAGGGCTTGTTTTCTGCTGTTCCAGAGACCAGGACAAGGAGCAATGGATTCAAGCTACAGGAAAGGAGATTCCACCTGAACCTCAGGAAGAACTTCCTGACAGTCAGGGCTGTCCGGCAGTGGAATATGCTGCCTTGGAGTGTAGTGGAGTCTCCTTCTTTGGAGGTTTTTAAGCAGAGGCTTGATGGCCATCTGTCAGGAGTGCTTTGAGGGTGTTCCTGCATGGCAGGGGGTTGGACTGGATGGCCCGTGAGGTCTCTTCCAACTCTACATTTCTATGATTCTACTCAAATAATACACTTCTGTTTGCCTATCATAAAATTTATGGTTTCTCTTTTTTCTTTTCCCCTCCTACTTCTCAGACATGTGCTTAGGAAAAATAACAGTTTGCAGTTCTCACCTTAGTAGAGAGTATATTCTCAATTTGGTTTGTATAAATCTAAGTTTTATAAATTTCACCAATACACCAAACAGTACAATTTTATATGCTAAGACAGAAATTAAACATTTTATGTTGTGATGGCAATAAAATAAGCTTTAGGTTTGATACGAAAATAAGTATTGCATCCATTTCAGTCTCTACTTCCTTTTTTAATGTGGAGAAAAAATAAATAAAAGGCCTCCTAAAACATTTATTTGTGACTTCCAAAAATTCCAGAAATTTTGCATCTCTACTTTAAGTGATTTATTTTAATAGCATGAAATAAATAAGAGTTTTCCTTTCCTGACAGCTCTGGGTCAGATAGGTGAAGCAAGCACCTACCTAAAAAGCCTTCTTCTCTGGGCCCTTCATTATGAAGAAGATCCTGGGGTACGGAGGGAAGCCTGCCGTAGCATCATCACTCTCAGTATGCAGGATGAAACAGTCCGGGCTGCTTTGCAGGAGAGAATGATACTGGAACCGAATGAGCTGGTTAAGGAGTAAGTCAGCGGTTTCCTTAAAAAACAGAAACATTCCTGTTGGATAAACACAGGGCTTTCTCTGAAACTGCATTCTTGACTACAGAACTCCCTGCCAAGGGAAATTAGTTTGGGTCCATCTTCTCTGAGTTTCTGGTGGGCAGCCAAAATGTGTTGTTCCACACGGTCTTTGGTTCTTAATACTGCTCTGTTTTAACTAGTTTAAAATTCTTTTCTAAGGATTGTTTTTAGTCTTATTTTTTTTTAATCTATGGTTTGTTTGAAATGTTTCTATTAATTTTCCATTGCCTCAGGGACTCTATCGGACTGAAAGGCAAAATAATAGTAACACAAATTTCTTTCTGCTAAGAACACTTGGAAGATATTCAAAGCACTTCTACTTAACACAGTTATATCTTCTAAGACTGCCCTTTAAACAAAAAATATTTTACAAATGATGCTTGCATTCTTGAAGCACAAACAATGTTTGCTGTTCCATTCATTTCATCAGAATGCAAGGGGAACTCCCTGACCAATCTGGATTCCCCACTCCCAGTGCCAAATAACTCTACATAGAATACATCTGTGTGTTCACCAAGGCCATTTCTGACATTCACCAAATGCAAATACTGCTGAACTCAATAGGACTTAATACCAGTTACATCTGTGCAGCACTACAGCCTAAATCTAGTAGACTGCAGTGGAATGCAGAAAATGATATAACTTGCATTTGAAAAAAGGAATTTTAAAAGGTTTTCTCATTCAGGATGAGCCCTAATCTCATGGGTGTTGGATGGTCTCATCCACATTTCCAAAATGTGATGGGTGGAAGCATTTAGCTGGAAACTGGTACCCGCAGGGGCTTCTGGAGATATGATTCTCCATTCATTCTCTGAAAAATCTTAAATAGATATGAAACTTTCACAGTACCACAAATATTACTTCTGACTGGTCTCAGTAAAACCAAAAGCATCAAATCTGCCTGATTCTGTCTGCTGCCTATTCTACAATATTCCATACTCTGCTCCAGCACAGCAAAATTTCAAACAGCCATGATTGAAATAAATATCAATCATTCCAACCGTCTGTGATAAATACTACTTCTTTCTTCCTCTAATAAATGTATTCTACAAGTTGCTGCATAGTCCAAAGGACTAGACAGATAGGAGGGTACAAGGTAAAGCTACAACTGGGCGGCTTTGCCAATATGTCAGGACAAAGGCTGTCTCTCAGTTCTGCTGGTACAATACTCATCAGTTCCTATATGTTGACATAACTTGGGAAAGTTAAGGGGACCCATCTAATCATTCATTGTGTGACATCATAAGAATTTTGCCAATTCACCGTAACCAAGGAGGACAATGGAAGCTTGAGATAGCTTCTAATAAATCTAAATATCTAGAGGCGGGCTGGGAAAGTTCCACAAATGAAATGAGTACATTATATCTTCACCTCTATAAACTACAAAGGGACAACTTCCATGCTTCTGAATTGCAGAAGTGCAGCATCATCAAAACAATGGTGGGGAGGAGAAAGAAGAAGAAAACAGCATTTATTTCTCAAACATGGCATGCAAAGAACATGCATCTTGTTTACAATTGGATTAGTGCTTTGAGGAGCCAAATCAACTTCTAAGCAATGTGTGCAGTCTTGCAAGTCTAGTTTTAAAGTAAATACTTTTTCTTTTGCTATCACTGCAGTTCTGGAGCAATGAGGGATAGGTGGTAGGTGCATGGGGTCCCTTCAAAACACAAAAGGGATGCCAGATCCATCTTGTGGGCTGTGTATTGCCCATCTCTGTTTTAAAGGAAAATATTTCTTAGCTGGAAAAGGAACATACCATACACTACTGCAGTGACACATGTCACTTATGTTGTTGCAGCACATTAGATTCATAAGGGCACTAAGGACATGTATTTAGCAAAGGCCAACGTGAATATAAGGTTAAATCCAATATCATACAATTGGACTTCTATTCATGTAACAGGGGCTTCCCTTCCTGCTCACTCCACAACTGCCATCTAATCTGCTCCTGAGGCTTAGTGTATTCTGCAAAGCAGATTGTGTGTGGGTGTGTGTGGATAATTGGAGACCCTGATCTGTTAGCAGCTTGCTTTCTATTGGCAGAAAGAGACCATTAGAAACAATCCACAGAGTGAGAAGGCCAGCATACAGTAGAAAGCTACCCAGCAACGTTCCTTGCTGAGTTGTCATTTAGAGATCTGTACAGAAAGACACAACTAATACACTATCTGTTATTTTCCACTTAGGGAAGTGAGTTATGCTGTGAAGACTTTCAATTTTGAACAGGAAGAGGAACAAGAAATGATCCAGAAGATTAAGAACAAGGTAAAAAAAAACATTCAAACAACCATAATCAAGGTTTTTCTGGTTTGGAAGTAAACAGAACTATGAGTAGGACTACAAAACACACATTAAAGGCACTATTTTTTCTTCCACTCAAACTCCACATTTGTGTCATCTTTGATGGTTCAAGACAATACCATACATCAAAAGTTTTATATTATTATGGAATTTTATAGGAGCAACTGAAGCAATCAGGATGGGATTAAAGGGCCATAGTCCAACATGTCACAGCAACCATGAAGTCTAATAATCGAGCTTCACTTACAATCTTAGGAATGGCTGAAGAACATTTGTAGTGGATAAGGGAAGTCAAGCAAGAAGAAATTCTCACTGTTGTTTGCTGCATTCATGTATGTTTAAGAGATCCCTGCCAATCATTCAAAGAGGTGACACATAAGGAGAAATGCAACATCTGGATGCAATTTTTCATCATTATCTCTTCAGATATGGAAAGCAAGCACACAAGGGAGCCAACCAGACTTTTAATCTTCTGTCTCTGATGTGCTAGCTTTTCATGTTCAAGATTACTGTGATTTGTTTTTAAGTAAGAACACTCTGTACATCTTGGAGCTATTGTGGTCTTTTGAGAAGTGGACTTTATTTCCTGTTTTTAAACCTGTTATGAGCAACTGCAGTGTTGATATAACTTTCTGTTTCCACACCTTTCAAGGTGGACTGCTTTCTTGGTTTTAATGAGTACCTAAAAAGATACTAAAATAATGTGCCATTAAGTAGAATTATCTTCATTTATAAACCCATGGAAATTTAGATTTATCAAAGATTCAAGATGACAGGATTCAATTCTATCAAAGATCTAGTTCAAAACATTTAGCAGCTCACTTTTCAGAATACACTCTCTGTGCCACCCCAGTGTTTACATAATGTAACCAAAGTGTCTGAAGGAAAATTAAGATCTGGGAAGCGGCATAGTTAAAATCTAATTATAAAAAGAACCATAAAAAACACATTATTTCTGATGCAGATTGCGGCATTAAATCAAAAAGATTTAGTGATTGAGAAAGTGCTGAAACTTCAAGAGATAACAGAGAACACCTGGCAGGAAGCCCACCGCATCTATCGTGAGAAGGGAGACATTTTTGCGTACAAAGAGATTCGGGACATCTTCCTTGCTATTGTTCAAGTCATTTTCACTGGTAATTAGAAATGGCAGAAAAAGTGAGGCTGGTAGATTACTTATTTGGTTTTAGTACTTTCCATTCTTATTTTGTTTCTTCACACAAGGCCAAGACAGTTTTAACAGTGCTAATCAGTCTTAGACTCTAGAATGTGGCTATAGTGTAAGACTCTATTTAGAAGTCTCTCATTTTCATTAAGTGCACTAGTGGAAATATTAAAGTCTCCATTAAAGATGCTTTACTCAATTGTCTTTCAATAAGCATATTTATAAAATATGCAAAAAGATATGCATCAATTTCAAAATAGTTGATAAGGCATTAAGAGTAATGTTTACTATCAAAGGTTTATCTGGTCATTTATCTGTGCCCAAAGAGATTTACAGCTACTCCAGTATATTAGATAGCAGTATGATGCATATTTTAATTTGTAATCATTTCACTCAACCGAATTATTATGTTCATAATATCTTGAATAACCATGGTTTCATCAGTGCAGGTAGTCTATCAACTTCTGTAAATCACAACTATTTAGACTGCTGTGATCAATTTATCATTTAATGGCTAGACGTCTGCTGATGAGGCTCTCCAGGCTTAGAAAGACCTAGAAGAGTCCTCAGATGACAAATATACAGCCCACCAAGGACATACTCAAAGCCTTATCAACTTGGCTAAAACATCTTTACACCACAATTAGTTGGCGGAGCAGGACTCTGTGAAATATTATTACTATAGTTAAATGTAGATTTTTTTTTTGCAATAATTTACCATTTATGCTTGTTATAAGCTTTATAATTTTTTTTCAATACCTTAATTTAGCCTACAACTCAAATACAGTCAGCCGTTCATATCTGCACGTTTGACTCTCACAAATTTAATTTCTTAAATTTGTCTGCCCTGTCCCCCACAACTCCTCGGGTGTTTCTTTTCTGGGAGAATTTTCCCTTTTGGCAATTCCAATCAGGCTGTTCAGCACTTTAAAAATCCTCCTTTGGTCCTCGTCCTCTTCCTTTACCAGCCATGGCCTGGCCAGCTGAGGATGGCTCACAGCCTCAGCACCCCAAACCCTCTTCTGATGTTGCCCCAACATCCAAGGAAGAAGATAGGCAAGACAGGAATTATAGAGCCATCATACAGACCCACCCCCTTCCATCTCCTTTCCCTGACCTGGTTTGGACCCTGAGTGCCCATCCTCCCCATCACACCTCAACCCTCCTCCCACAGACACACTCATTTTGATTTTTGCAATTTTCCCACTTTTATCAGGATCCTACACCCCTAATCCTAGCAAATGTGGAGAGCCAACTGTATAAAAATGATTGCCATGGTACTACACTGTGCTGTAAAAAGGTTTAATATGCAGATGGTACTACAGTATTCATTCTTTTTACAACTAAATTATTTTTGTTTCTCCAGACCAAATGCCTTTGCCAAAGAGGAACTTCTCAAAGGTCTGGACTAGTACCTTAAATTTACTAGTAAGTATAACAGAAACACATTCTTAACTCTGTATTAATTTTGATCATGTTAATTTTGTAGCATGTTAAACAGCCAGTAGAGGACTCTTGGTAACCAACAATCCTTTCTCAAATAAGACAGTGGTCAAGGCAATCTTATCATCCAAGGTAGTACAAGGAAGGGCTTCCACACTGACAAACTTTGGATAGGAGGAGAGCAAAAATTCAATGCCCTCTGCATATTCAGGCTCTATTTCACAGTACTTGGGCTCCTCCTTGTGGTACACCCTTGAATTTTCTGTAGTATAATACAGCAACAGGCTATCTCCCTCGTTGCACAGTCTGACAATTCCATACCGAAGCAGCCGCACCTGTGTCGTGCCCTTGACCTGGACATCAACATTCTGGACATTTCCATTCACCCACCGTGCTGGATGTCCATATACACTCAATGCCTTTTCACTCTCAGTCAGCACTGGAGGAAGGCAATCATGAAGAAAAGCCTTAGCTTTTTGATCCACTGCAGCATCAACTGGAGCGTAATCCATTAGTTTTGTTATTAACCTACTGACATTTTGCATAAAGGAATCTCGGCGTGCGTCGACACAATCCGAGTTCAGGACTCCCATGTATTCCAGGTAGTCCATGGGTAGCCCTCGGCGATACTCCACATCCTCTTCAATGGCCATCTGTAACGCTGCAGGGAGGAGCTTTTCCAACAGGTCTCCCCAGGTGTTTCGCTGGTATGAGGAAACCGTTATATGGAGTGAATGTGCATCAGGGAGACAGTCCCCCTGATGGATAAACCCACGGGGGAAATACAACAGGTCCCCGGCTTCTAAGACCGTCTCCAGAATGGGTTCTCCAATCTCCACCTGATTCAAGTTGCTACTGGAAAACCGAGGCAACACCTCAGCCTCTCTCCTAGGGCTGTAGACCCGCCAATGCTTCTTCCCTTCCAGCTGGATCACGAAGGCTTCGATGTCGTCGTAATGCGGCGCGAAGCCCTGAGTGCCAGGCGGGGTCAAGTAAGTGTTGGCTCCAACCATGCTGCCGAACTGCTCCTGCAGGACAGAAAGGAAATGCCAGACGGTGGAGGAGAAGGCCTGGGGGTTCAGCATCCTGAGGGAACACCCGTTCCGGTAGAAGTCCCAGACCACCGCCGGCAGGGCCCGGCCCGCCGGGTTATGCGTCTCTCTCTTCCCATCCTGGTAGCTGGTCACGTCCAAGTGGACCCCGAACTGGACGTCCTGGTCGCGCAGGATGGCATCGAACTCGGCCGTGGAGAAAAGGCCTCGGTAATAGCTGGGGTCGCGCCTGTGGACCAGGAGGGGCTGCTTCTCCCAGTGGCGGGCAAAGAAGTCCTGCGGGGAAAGGGGGGCAACGGCCCACTCGAAAAGCTTGGCGGCCCGCTCCCGGCTGTGCTGGACCTGCCCCAGGTCCTCCAGGAGGCGCCGGAGGGAGCCCCCCGGGGCGGGAGGAGGAGGCGGCGGCTGAGCCCGGAGGGCCTCGCCTTCTCTCTGCGGCGCGGGGCCCGCTGTTGCTACCGGCGCTCCCCCTGTTGGGCCGCTGTCCTTCACCCGGAGGCGACGGCTCTTCTCCCGCCTCCGGCTCTGCACGGGCGCCACAACCTTCGGTCTCAGCCTCCGCTTCTTTGCCAGCTTCTCCGCCACACGTTGCTCGCCATTGGCAATCTCCGGGGCCACCCGCCGGTCGCCGGCTGCCTTCTTAAGGGCCCGCCTCTTGCTGCCGCGGTGCCCCGCGGAGACAAACACGCGGGGCGGTGGGCTCGGCGGCCGCTCTTGCGACGGCAGGAAAGACCGGTAGGCCGACAGCGCGGACACACGTGGCCCCGGCCGCTCCATGTTGGAACCGGGTGAGCCTGTAGGGGCGGGTTACGCGACGTAAGGGGTGACTTCCGGTGTCGGAGCCCTTGTTAATTTCCGCTCCTCCGGAGCACGTCTTTGGCTGTGCGCCAGCATCCGACCCCCCCCCGCCCAAGCTGGAGGCGGCACCGTGCCAGTGAGGAGGAGGCAGAGGGGCTCAAGTCACGCGAGGCTTTGATGCTCTCGTCGCCGGTTTCTTTGGGCCTTCCTTCAGTACGCTGTTACAGTGCTATTATTCCACTTTCAACCTCCTGTGGAATTCTGGGGCTTTGTAGTTTCCTGAGGCCAAAGAGCTCTCTGGCTGAGAATTCTAAAGGCGCCTCCCTAAGCTGCAAACTCCAGGATTCCATAGGAGGCTGAAAGTGGAATCATAGCGCTATAACAGTGTAGTGTGGAAAGGCTCTCTAAAAAATAGAATGGATCCACTCCTGCTTGCCCTCCCTCTTTCTAAACTACGCTTTATGTTCAATTGATAGTAACTGATGGCAGCTTCTGGCTGAAGTTTACAATGTTTATGATTCTACTTTTTCTGGAGCCACCATTATCAAGCAGGTTAAGTGGCCACAGCCTTAGGCCATTTCTGCACTAGCCTATTACAGTGCTATTATTCCACTTTCAACACCCTATGGAATCCTGGGGTTTGCAGTTTAGAGATCACTGTAACAGGCTAGTGCAGAAATGGTCTTAAATAGGTTTTTGTTATGTGCCTTATGAGGACCTCATAGAATTTTCTTGGCAAGATTAGTTCAGGAGAAGTTGGCCACTGCCTTCCTCTTAGGCTGAGAGAGCGTGAGTTGCTCAAATTCACTCGGTGGATTTCCATGGCTGAGGGGGGATATTTGAACCCTTGTTTCCCAGAGTCCTAGTGAGACTCTCAGACTACTACACCATGCTTGCTCTCTCCTAAATGGGTTAATCTGGGTGCAATTAACTAGAAGTCAGTGGGTAGGACTTGCATCTCAGTTAGCATACATAGGTTTAGGTTGTGAGGCACACCTTATGCACACTTAGGTAGGGGTTAGTACAGTTGATTTCATAGGGGTTTAGACTACAGTTCTAAAACTATTTGGTTGGATATAAGTTCTATTAAAGACAACACGGATAATTTAGGAGTTCAGGCTGAAGAGCTGGCGCATGATACTTGCTCCTGTCCACAGATCCTCATCTTTTACAGTCAGATTCAGAAAGTGCCACAGCAGTGCCATTTTAAACACTTGTAAATATGTGACTCCCACTATCTTCTTGTGGCAGAGGGATTGTGTGCTCCTTTGAAGCAAGAGACTGTGCTGCTGGTAGAATCTCTTATGCCAAACAGGCATTTGCAGAGGAGGCCCCTAAACAGCTACTAGACAGCCATGGGGGGGGGGTGTCCTATAGCAAATCAAGCCTCAACTTTCCCTAGAAGTCAGAATGACCAAACTGAAGCTGTCATACTTCAGATACATTATGAGATAACATGACTGATTAAAAAAAAAAGATAATAATGCTTGATAAAGTGGAGACAGTAGTTGGAGGAAGACCGCATTACAGGTGGATTTATTCAGTCAAAGAAGCCACTGCCCTGCGTTTGCAGGATGTGAACAGAGTTGTAGACGACAGGGTGTCCTGAAGGTCTCTCATTAATAGAGCTGCCTTAAATCAAAGCCAACTTGCCTACTTCCAGCTGTCCTGATTTGGCAGGGACAGGCTTGATTCATTCTCTGCCATCCCACTTTTTCATCTGTTTTTAAAATGTCTCAGTTTCTCTCTGCTCCTCCCACTTTCACCCCCTTATTCTCAACTTAGTTCAATTTCTGCAAACTGAGTTCAGAGTGCAAAAGTAGTTTGGACTCAATTAACTCAGCAGGGGAGAGAAGGGGTCAAAATCTTGCCCTTCTCAGTTGTTCGCTCAGGCAAAATCGCTCAGGCAAAATCTTGCCCTTCTGAGCTGTTCGCTCAGGCAAAAGCGAACAGCTGCAGTCTCTCCTAGGTTGTCATTAATAACTTTTAATCTCATTAATGACTTTTGCCATCTTGACTATGCTCTGATGTTGTTTGGCTACATGTGTCCCAGTTTTCATCTGTGCAATGCTGGAGAGTATGAACCTGATATCAATTAACAGCAATAGATGTATGAATAACATATTAATATTTAAAATGCACTTAACTGGTTTATGTTACAGATTACAGCATACAGAATGGAAAGGCAGCTAATTCTAAGCAATGTGATATCTGTAGTAAAGGAGAATTTTAAATCACTTAATATGAATATCCATTTCTGTTTATTTCAAGCACTTCCCTAGATGAACCCAGTGAGTAGAATGCAATACATGTACCTTCAAATGTTAACTTGAGTAAGGTCAATGGGACTTACGTACAGGTAATACGACTGCAGACACAGACCTCAGTATGACATCCATTTATCCACCAGTCACTTGAGCCACTGTAAATAGGATTCAACTATGTATGTTTACTCAGAGATTCTACAGTGCTCAGTGGGGCTTTCTTCCAGGGAAGTTGTCTAAATCACCACCTCCAGCAAATTATGCCTTAGTGACATTAGACATACTCAGTACAAGTACTTCAATTTGTGTGGCTTGTGTTGTTGCTGTTAAGGCTGAAGTCCTAAACTCATTAATAAGTTGCTTAGGAGTAAATGGGACATGCCCAGGATTATGCTGTAGAGCCTTTTACATTCAGGCAACCAGGAAAAATTGTAACTTTTGAAATATGATTTCAGTGCAATTGTCTGATCTTGGTGTAAAAAGGTACAGTTTAACTGGTTACAATAATTGAGTAATAATTTTAATATTTACTGACTTGCATTGTTAATATAAAATGACCTGAACTCAGAAATAGTTCTTTTTTGGACTATACCCTGCCAGTAAACCCACTCTGGATGTGAATAAATAAAACTACTAAATGGTTAACAAACACCAAGATTATAACCAGCCCTTTGAATGTTTATGACAAAATGTATCACTTGTCATTTTTCTGTATCCCATTTCACTCTGATCCTACTCACACAACCATGTAATTGCATATATACTTGAGGTTTTTATAGGGCGCTCCTATTACGCACCTGAAGAAGTGGATTCTAATCCATGAAAGCTCATACCAAAATAAATCTGTTAGTCTTGAAGGTGGCACAAGACAGCAAGGTGAAATATTACTCACATAATTTATACAGAAACAAACAACAAATACGTTATTTGTTCAAGGTTTTTTGCTAAAAGACAAGGAAAGAATCGAGTGTACATTTTCACTTCTGCCAAATCAAATCTTGCTTTTAACACTTGCATTTCAGCCTTGGTTGGAAATCCCACCAAACCCGTGGACACAAAGAGCTTTCTTAGAAGCTCTGGAGATATACAATGCTGAAAAGAAGGAGCGTGCTAAGAAATCAAAGACAGCCACCATGAAGCAGGAAGACTCTAAGATTATCAAGAAGAGTGAAGAAACTGGTGTCTCTTTTGTGCCATGACTAGTTCATTTATTTTGCTGATCCTTTTACTGCAGCAGAGAAGGTACAGTCTTTTCCAGTTGTACAAAGTCAGTAGCTTTTGAGGGGCCCAGGGAAAGAATTGGAGAGCCAGCATTGCCTGTAATACCCATGTGTGAGCCCTACAATGTTCTGCAGGAGCTTGAATGACTGAACTTAGATATATTTTGGGAGAGCAAATACTAGAAACAGAAACTTTACCAGCAATGCATTAACTGCAACATAGCTGGTAATACTTCTGCAATCGATATGTAATTGCCATGGATGCTTCATAGCGGATTGTGCCTATGAGAAGTATTTCAGTCTTTCACAACCTCAGGTTTAAAAATGTTTTGTAGCGTATGTGCATCGCAATGCATACCCACATGTGCTTATGCAACCCTTGAAAAGGGAAAAAAAGAAGGCGAAGACATTACTTAGGTCTTTTGTAAGACTCTACAGTACTGAACAACAATTATTTTGTATTTATCTGTAGCCAGTAATTATAATGTTTTGTCCTTAGCTGTTACAATGGTCCGCTTTGCTCTGTTCCTAACATGAGTCTTAAATGTCACACTATTTCATTTTGCCTCTAGACACAGAGGAACGTGATCATGTATCTTCATCATATCAAACATAATAAGTGCCATAGAAGCTCACTTTCCTACAGACAACTGATGACTTGGACAGATGGCTAGAGGGAGTTAAAACAAGTATGCATTTGTAAATGCACTTTTCCTGTGTTTTTAAAATTTTGTACCATTTAGCAGTTTAGATTTCTTACATCTGTACAAAAATCTTGTTCAGTGAATATCTTCTAAATTAAAGCAGAGGTTTTTGGACTACCTCAATTTCCTAATTTCTCATTTTATTACTTAATTTTTACCATAATAATTAAATTAATTATTTAAATTTATATATCACCTTTTCTCTAAACTGGGACTTGAGGCAGCTACATAATTAGAATGTATTGAATGTTACAGTCAGAGGAATATTGGGTGAACACAGACCAGTTTCAGTTCAGGGAATTATTTTTTAAAATTCTTCAGCACTTTAGGTGGAAAAGTTGTATAAAATATTTTAAAACAATTGAACAGCTATGCATAGCCATTAAACCAGAATATGAAAACACCATGGAAGAATCATCCAGTAGAAATCTAGAATCTGGAAGAAATTACTCTTGTGCAGTGATGGGACAACAGAAAAATAATATTAGATGTTGTGCAGAAGCAGAACTATGATATATTTCTGTTAGAACATAATTCCTTCATGTGAAGCAGCTTTCTTTGTTTAATTTTGCCCGACATACCAGTTAAGGTGGTGTATTTTGGTCTGAGTCAATTTGAGACATGTGATCCAACCTCATGCTGAGTTAGGAGTGCCTAAGCCCATTGATTTTAATCAGCTTGGTACACCTAACTCTCTATGGGATCAGGCTGAACACTAGCTTAAATCTAGATACTCCAGCTTACCCGATTTGTGCCTTATCTTATATGCAGGGCATCTGTTGCTGTCACTTTCCTGGAAGCATTGTCACTGCCTAACCACAGGCTAAACATAACCAAACAGAAACAGGAGGTCCATGTGCAGACATCACAACTTTGATGCCAAACAAGTTGTAAAACTTATAGGGAACATAAGCAGTATGGCCCTAAGTAGATAAATTGCTTCGTTGCCAATCATAACACCATGACAGTCACCACTGCAGAAACTGCTTACCACTAGATGGTAGTCTACAATAGAACAATGTTTCACTTAACTGTGCTCTAATTTTACAAACAATTGTTTTGTGATGGACTGGATATTTTGCCCAAACCAGGAGGTAGAAAACAGTCTATTTATATTACTGGGTGGGTCTGAAATGTGCCAAAAGTTTTTCCTGCTTATCATTCTTGTTCTGATATATATATATATATATATATATATATATATATATATATATAAAAAGCATTGTTGACCAAAAGTAGCAGCTGAATAGCTGTGCCTCAAAATAGTTGAGAGCATACTGGAAAGTTGTTTCAGAATCCTTGAAAAATTAAGCTTTTAAAAAAATCTGTGAGCAGGTCTGTCTCAAATGCATGTTGATGCATACATATGGGCACCCTCCCTCAAAATATGCAATTCAGCTCCCTGCCACAATGTACTGATCAAAGACCGACAGTCAATAAAGAAACAAAATGCTTAGGGAAGAATCCATAGAAGATACACATTTTATGTAGCCACCACAGCACAAGAAATTAAAGGACTCCGGTAACAAAAAAGAGCAAGCAGAAATTTGTGAAGGTAAAAAAATCTTGGGAATGTTTTCTTTCCTAGGATGTGACAGAATTGAAGGTTCCTGAGATACAGTATGCCTGAAGAAGTTTATACCCAAGTCAAGTTTTTGTATTGCTCCCAGTACAAATGTTACTAAAGATAGCCTTGCCAGTAGAAGCAAGGACAACATACCTGTCTGCTGCAAAAGAAATTACTATGGTAGGGAGCTGTTTCCTCTGCGTGAGTGAGGGGAATTGTCCTCTACACAATGATAAGTACAGTTGGCCCTCCATATCCACAGATTCAACCAAACATGGCTTGAAAATATTTTAAAAAGATCCAAAAAGCAAACTTTGATTTTGCCATTTTTTAAAATAAAAGATGTCATTTTACTACACCATTCTACTTAATGGGACTTGCACATCCATGAATTTTGGTATCCATTGGGGATCCTGGAACCAAACGCTAATGGATATCAAGGGCCCACTGTATTTCTTGTTGTGCTGTCTACATAATACTATTGACCTAGGAGCAGAATCCACAGTCAACAGACACATAGGACTGCTAAGTGTTGAGGAGGAAATATTGGGAATATTTTTCTCCAGTATTCCCAAGAATGCATCTTTGCTTAGACTCTAAGCAAAGGAGTTGACCATGTGTGACATGCACACTAGTTAAAAGAAACAATGCTGACTCAATACATGATTTGACAACTTAAAACTACCTGTCAAGGGGCCTGTGATACATAAATATAGTCTCCAAAAGGGGAAAATCCCCAAACACCATTGAAGAAGCAAAATAATGCTGTTTCATGCAGATCATTCATACAAATATTCCGATAACGAGTCGATGCAACAACCTGGAACAACATTGTATAGCTCAAAATGTCATAATGATTTTCTGAGTTGGGATACAGCAGGTATCTTTCCTGAAACGTCATGGGGTCTGAGGATTTAGACCTAGTTTCTGGCTACCTTTAAAATAAAACCTATATAGTTAACTAACAGTAGTATCAGTTACATCACCCAGTGCTGCTTTATAAGATCAGCATGGCCCTGACTCTGCTATGTTTGTTTAATTTCAGGGATCAGTTAGTCACATGGGTGCAATATTTGGGACTGGTCATGATGTTTCCACCCTGTCTGCCTTTGGCAGCACACTTATGTACTCGGGCAGCCCTTCCCAGGAGAGGCAAAAGAATGACTAGGCCTGCTGAGCCAGAAGGGTTTTTATTCTTTCTTTTAGAACTTTACCTGTCAGTCAGTCTGTCAGTGTGATGTGAAGTATGCACCATTGCTTTATTAACCTTATCCAGCAATTGTGAGAGTGGAGCTGAGCACAGCTGTATTGCAGTGGTAAAAGTTTTGTGTGCAGTACATAGAGAGACAAACTCAGGCGCCTGTTTGTAAGGAAATTAGATACAGCTTGCTAGTGGGAGAAAATACAGAGCAGGGGTTCCTATCCATTTTGAAGAAATTATATTGCCCAATGCAATATGTGGATTAGCCTTGGTTTTTATGCAACATGCCTGTCCTCCAGGTCCCTCTTGCAAGGAGAGGGTCTCTCAAGGTCTATAGATTTCTACTTCTTCCCCAGCCCTAGGTGTGTGCCTATAGTTGGAAGGAACTGCCATTATAAAAGTAGATGGATGTACTTTTATTTTACAAAGTGTCCAACAGGTAGTGATTCTGCGCTGATCTTTGTAACCTCTCTAGCCTTGGACTTGTAGGTATTATTATAATCATCAAATGATCCAGTGCTGGGGCTTGCATTGTGAGGAAGGAATAATGGGCCTAAATGCCCTATTGGCATCAGGATCTTCTCTGATCTTGGAAGCTAAGCAGGGTCAGCCCAGATTAGTACTTAGATGGGAGACTGCCATGAACACCAGGTATTGTAGATTCTGTGTCAAAAGAAGAAAATGCCAAACGTGTCTGAGTATTCCTTGCATAATGAAATTCATGAGGTTGCTATAAGTCAACAGGCAAATTGAAGGCACATACACACATGCACAAAAGAGAGGTCTAATGAAATCTACTCACTTCACTTTCTTACTGATCCTTCTCACAGTTCATCATAATAAACCATATCTGCAGCTCTTTTCTACAGGTTGTTGTCCAGATGATTCATGCAGAACACATTATATTATAAAAAAAATGGGAACATTTAATTTATTAAGTGATCACTATTTTTACAACTTAAAGCAATGTTCTGATTTGAAAGGTATCTATAATTTCTGCCTTGGCACATAATCTTATAAATGGGAGATCAAAGTTTATGACCCCAAAAAAACTGTTATAATAACTTTTTTCTCCTTTGTCCTTACTGCGCTTTTCAGAGGCAGCATCCAGAAAAAGAATAACTCTCAGTGCTTGGCTTATTCAATGCATAATTCCCAAAAGCTGAGGGTGAGAGAAGCACAGTGGATTTCTATCTTTGTTAATCAAACTCTCCTTGAGTGGAAAAATCACTGCATTGTCCTGTCTTCATACTGAAACAACGTTCACAGGGAAGTCGTCTTGTTCAGAGCTGGAACTTATTCTGCCACCTCTTAAATCCAAAAGGGAATTGTCAGGAGTTTGTGCCTTAACGTTACTGCCTTCATATTCTGGATCTTTACAATGCAAAGCAGCCAGCCAGACCTAATGAGGTCTTCTGCAGCAGACACTCTGTCCCTGTTTCAGCAGGACTTCTGGTTCAAAGGCACAGAGATCACCCTTCTCCTGCTTGTTTGTTTTTGTTGGTTTGTTTGTTTTCACTGCCTGCCATTTGAATTAGATTCCTCCCATTCCCCTGTTGCTCATTCCCATGTTGGATTTCAGTAGTGGCAGAATTCATTTACCTTCTGTATTACCTTTAGATATACTGCAAGATTTAAACCTTTTAACACAGCCAGTCTTCATAGACTCTACGGCAGATGAGACTTCTGAAGACATCAAGATATTCTGGCAAGAGGGAGTATCTGACCAAACCAATTGTATGGAAGAGATAATGGATGTAGGCAGTTTGCTATATAGGATACTGTCTGGTGTCATAATATGGGCAGATGTGGATAGACAGAAGAATACATAGCTAGAGACCAGCCCGCCCTCTTCATCAAGGGTCACAGCCATTACAAGCATAGTGTAAAATTTTATTTAAAGTAATTCATTACTTGTGATTCAATATTTCACTACAAATATGTCACTTTATTTTCTTAAATTTTGTTAAAAATCTCCACAAATGATTTCAATCAATGAATTTTTTGAAGTAATGAGTAAATGTCCACTTAGGAAAGGGGAAGGAGGGAAGTAATGATATTACAAGTCACTACATTGTTCCATAAAAAGTTCTTGTCATTATTCTTTGGTTTGCATGGAGATCCAAACAAGGGTGCCATAGGGGTCTCTTGAACAGAGGCTAGAAGGCAGAATATACCTCTAAACCTTTCTAAAACAGTGGATCATGGATCCTACAAAAGGGTAACAGGGCAGACTTCATGTAATACAGAGACTGATACCCACTCTGTTGTAGAGGGCTGTGTTTTAGAGCAGAAACTGAGCTAAATTTTCATCACATTCCTAGATATCTAGAAGGGAACTACAACTTGCTACAAAATTGCACCATCCACACTTCTTCACAGGGATATTCCTCCCCATATTAGTTTCCCAAAGCAGTGAAGGCTTAGTACAAACTACTTTTGCAGAAGAAGGCAAGCTTGCTGTTTATGGTGATACGAGCACTCAGTATGACAATCCCCACAGTCATGTCCCCAGAGAGAGTCCAAAAATGAAGGCAGCTGTGTTGATGCATGACAAATCAGTTCTAGTAGCCTTATTTTCCACCCGGAGCAGGTCTTCTGTAAATTATACACTGAAGAACAGTTGTTGTCTGCCTTTAAAAAGTTTCTGACTTATGGCTGCCCTAAGGCTAACCTATCACAATGTTTTCTGGGGGCTGAAAGTGTGTGATGTATCCAAAGTCACCCAGTGGGTTTCCATGGCTGAGCAGGGAATTAAACCTTGGTCTCCAGGGTTATAGTTCAATGCTCAAACCTCTACACCATTCCAGCTTTCTATTGAAGAACAAGCTGCCTCCAAATACATTGAATTACAATGCTGATGTTCATAGCAATATGTTAAGACTGGAGAAAATCCATAGCGACACAAACTTTCTCTGAGCATTACAACTAAACTTAACGGATGATGGGATGCTGCATTCCTACTGATAAAAAGTCCTGGTGTTTTGGGTCTGTAACCCCTGACTCCACAATGTCACTGGCAGTGTACATTAATAAAGGGGATGCAATGCAGAATGTCAGTTATTCAACTGGAAGCTTTTACTGATACCCATCAGCTCATAAAATTGCTAAACAGAATGATACAACTTGAATTATTCTAATAAAAAAACAGAAAGTATGTAAACAGATTTTCTGTAATTGTTTGTCTCCCCCCTTTCAACACTAGATGTCTGTTCTTATTTTAGTAACTGCAAAGTCAATTAAAAGCCTAATTAGAGTTAAGTAGAATGGTACTCAGATCTTATGAGCATAAGCAGCATTACTAGAAGCCACAAAACATTTATAAAGACCAAGTTCCTAGAAAGAAAAGTTGTCCCTTAAAACTAGTTCAAAGGCTTTTCTTTTTAGCACTATTTCAATTACCATTTCCAATGGTGAAATTGAATTATCAGAGTAAATATGCTTTTAGCTTTAAAGGAGTTTGTTCTTTCAAGAGGTAAAACACTGCACTATTGGAAGTAGTAACTATCATCCTTTAGTACTGACATACCTTCCAACATCCATCAGGTGAAGTTAGGCGTGTTTTATAAACAACCAGAGTTTGGTGGGGAGGCAGAAAACTCTTAGGAACATGATGGATAAATCACAGTATGGTTTATTGGACATGCACACGCACCTACCTCTCTTCTTCAGAAGAAACCAGAGCAGTTTACAACTCAAGCATTGTTGTGTAACAACTATAGTATAATTGGAAATTACAGATAAAAAAAGTAATAGAAGAAGATTAAAAACAAAAAGCAATAATCATAATCAAAAATGAAAACAAAAACAGAGCAAAAGGGAAAAACAACTTCTGTGGAAATATAAAACAAAATAACCAAAGAGCCCTTAGTTCATGCCAAAGTGCTCCCTGATAAATTGTCTATTGTCATGGAATTTCATAGGAGCAACTGAAGTAGTCAGGATGGGACTAAAGGGTCATAGTCCAACATGTTAGAGCAACTGTCAAGTCAATACTCAACTTACAGTCTTACAGACAATAGGTAACTGGTCATATTTCTGCTGTTCAAAGGTCAAATGCAAAACCTCCAACATTGGAAAAGGACTAACGTGCTATTTCAGATACTCAAGTCATATAGGGTTTGAACCAGCACTGACCATTAATAAAAAATTAATGCATTTTGAGTGAGTGAGGGAGAGGAAGACCCTTTCAAATGTGCATTTTCATAATAAGTAGGAAATATTTATGGCCATTTCTGCCCTACACAATTATAGTGCTATTATTCTATTTTCAACATCCCATGGAGTTCTGGGGTTTGTAGTTTACTGAGGCCAAAGAGCTCTTTGGCTGAGAATTCTAAATGCTCCTCCCTAAACTGCAAACCTCACAATTCCATAGGATGTTGAAAGTGTAATAATAGCACTATAACAGTGCAGGGCAGAAATAACCTATGTGTGCATTCAGATGCAAAAAATAAATAAATAAAGTGTATTTAGTAACCATACAAAGCTACTCCTTTAGTACTGTGCCTAGTCATAATTTTGATAGTCTTATGTACTGTATTTGCTGGTGTATAAGACGCACTAGCATATAAGACACACCCCATTTACATGCTGGCAAATACTATTTGCGGGTGTATAAGATGCACTGGCGTATAAGACGCACCCCATTTTCAAACAGTATTTTTTAGGAAAAAAAGTGAGTCTTATATGCCAGCAAATAGAGTATTACTAGCAAAAGTGTCCTTTTTTTGTCACTAGTATATTGATATTCTTCCAAATACATACATTTGTAAGAGACATTTTACTGTTTTTACTTTGTATTATGTACCCCCGCCCCACCAGAGCAGGTCAATCCCCACAATTTGTATAAAATTATTTTGCACCAAAGGCATTTCCACCACATTTTGCCTCCCAGGCCAATTTATGCCCAGGAAATACTTTTTTTTTTTAAACAAGAAGTGACTTCTGCTCTCTTCCTGTTGTTATAAAAGGCCTCTCCTGGGCCTAACATGGTGCAGGAACGCCTCAAAATATGATAAAAGTGCCCCTTTCCCCTTAGAGTGCATTTGGGGTCAATTGTTACTTATTTTACAAAAGTGGACATGGGGGAGATCCTTTCAGGTCTCATAGGGCTAATGTAGGCCCTGAGTCTTCTACAATTGTCCACTCTTGGTATATAGAGTGAGAAAATTCAAGACATATAAAGCTCAAAGACCCCAAAGAAACCTTTAAAGATTATAACTTTTTGTATTTTTTAGTATGAAGACTTTAAAATTTCATGTAATAAAGTAACGAGCATAATCTCAGATGTTGCACATCATTAATATGTGCACTGAGCATACACATAAACACACATCAGTAATGTATGGTAAAAGTTTGTGTGTGTCTGTACATGCACAAGCAGGACAGAAAAACATTGCTCATTTATAGCCACCACAGTCTAGTCCTGATTTATCACCTCTTTTTTAACGTTTCCCCACTTTATTAGCAGCTTGAATCCTGCCTTGTCACTTTCGCTGTGCTGCCAAAAGCAACAGCCTATTATGGAAGCAGAACATTTCCAAGCTTGTTCTTGCAGACTTCCATAAAAAGGAGGCCTTGACAAACCTCTCCATTCAACCCAATGGCACTCAGTATATCAGCAGTGTATAAGGACACTGGACGGGATTGTGCAATCTGCTCTCTATTGTGGTTGCTGTAACATCCACTGCTAGATAGCAAGACTAAAAGCTTGTTCAAAAGACTGTTTCTCAAGAGCCCCCTGCTAACCCTCCCCTCTGCCCTCCATCAGTATGAATGCCCTCACTCAATCAATGAAGCTTCCCTTATCTGAAATCTTGGCTTATCTCCAGCTGCAGCTAGTGTGTGCTCTCTTTTCCCCTCTCTCTCTCCAGGATTTTCCCATTCTCTGTTTGTTTCTGATCCTTAATCCTGGTTATCATGTACACAGGGTTCCACTGAGAAAATGAGCTTTATCTAAATTTGGCCAGTCTAATTGAAATGGATAAATAACATCATCAGTACATAATAAACCAACCTAGATCTGCTGTGAGATAAAATCAGACTGAGAAAGAAGCTTGAATACGCCTTTCCTGCTCAGATACACAAGAAAAATCTGAAATTGCATATCATGTGCATTTATATGCATATGAAGTGATCACCAGCTAGCTGCCACATTTCATCCTGTTGGGTAGTGGTTTTTCCCCCCTTCTAGTTAGATATATTAAATCTGATTTGATGCTCACAGAACATGACATCCAAGAATTGCTCACTTGGTGATACTAAAAAGATACTATCTGCAGTGTATAAATAGCCAGTGACTGAAGACAAAGCTTCAGACTTTAAGACTCCAGGTTTCTTACTTTGTAGTGTATATGAGGAGAAAATTCAGATAATAAAACAGAAAGAAACTGAATGAAGTCACTGCACTGCAGAATTACCATGCACAACTTTAACAGAGACAGCGTTGACTGCCTGCACTCTGATCCAGTGCTGGGAAAAAAAAGGATCCTGGTAGCTGAATGTGTAGAAATCATATTATACAAAATGTACTAGGGCCAATGAGGAGAGTTCCCCTGTGTTTTCTATCTTAATTATGGCAGAGATAATATTGGCTTCTCTACGCAGATATTGCAAAGCCTTTCCTTCCAATGTCCTTTTCCTAACCTGAGAAAAAGAGATCATTGCCATGTGAGTGTATGAATCGGCTCACACTGAGTCAGAGCAACGGTCCCTTCTAGCTCTGTACTGTCTGCTTGGATGGACCAAAGCTTTCTTGGGCCTTAGGCAGAAATCTTTCTCAGTCTTATCATTGGAGAGTATTTAACTGGAAAGGCTATGGAGTGAACCTGAGACCTTTGCATACAAAGTGTGTTGTTACTGCGGTTCAGGCCTACCCGGAGATAGCACCTGATATCGCTTTGATATCAAACAATTCGGCTCTCCTCTGCCACCCCGCTCCACGTGTTTGCGAGGCCTCTGGACAAGCATGTAAACAGGCACGGCCGATAATTGCTGGGACATTCCATTCTCCACCCAGGCAGGCCAGAGCCGGTTCGTCGCTTCAGGGACCTCTCCGGCAAACACCTTATTGTATATGCGTGATACTAACAAAGGCTCCCTGCCCCGAGCAGGTAGCCTCACAAAGCTGTACTAAGCGCTCCGCATTTGCATACTGGCTACACTATTGTTAATTCGACCCTAAGCCAATCATGCTAAACTCTGACCTCTCCAATGCTTTGTCCCGCTCCTAAATTGCATTGTTCTCACCGAGTAAGGTATGGCCTGCAGTCACAATTCACCCTATAAAAACCCCCGATTCCGAGAACATCCTCGGATCGCTCCAGACTTCCATCCTGCTTTGCTGCCGCTTTGTCTGGCGAGCTCCCCTCAGCGAACTGCACTGAGCTTCTTCCCTGCACCCCATCAAACTCGATCTTCAAACCTCTCCAGGACTATGAGACAGGTGTCGTATCACCCATTTCCCTCCGAAAATCCCTATTTCCAATTCTTTAGTTAGCTGTGTGACTGTGGTGTCTTTGATATTTGTCTGTACTTAACAAAACATCATTTTTTGCTATTTTAAACCGTCTGACTGCTTGAGTGACCTAACCCGTAGACGCTGGGTTGCAAGATCCTGCTAAGTTACCCTGCCTCTTGCTAGCTTTAGTGAGTGCTCCAGCTAATTTTCCCCAAGGTCGTGTTGTTGTTGTTTGGTTATTTGGGCACCCCTCCCAGGACCCCCAGAGATCAGGGTAATCGTGTGTTGTAAAACTACATAGTGGGCCCCTACCAAGTCTTCTAAGATTAAAAAAACCAAACAAAATCCCTCTATTCCTTCTTAGCTGAGGGACTCCAGGATCATATATGCTTGTATGTACACATCATTTGAGGCTGCACTCCTATAACCACTTTGAAATTATTAAGTGGCATTACTTCTGAGTAGGCATGCATGGGACAAAATTATAAAGGATTTATCTCCTACACTTCAAAGGCTTTGCAGGAAATTATTTATTTTATTGCTATATGTACTTATCTATTTTTTCCCCTAATCTGGGACTCAAGGCAGCTTACAAAAGTTAAAACAGGCCATTTCCACACTAGACTGTTATAGTGCTGTTATTTCACTTTCAACATCCTATGGAACCCCAGGAGTCCATGGGATGTTGAAAGTGGAATAATAGCACTATAACAGTCTAGTGTGGAAATGGTCATAGATACAGCTAAAAAACATGTACGAAAAATAAGAATATAATTAAGCTGTCAAAAAAAAATCAAAGCAGTTAAAAGCACAACCATCAAAAAGAAGAACAGTGAATATAAGCAATGCAGCACATTAATGGCCCTTTCCCGCCAAGCAAGTAGTAGTGTTCTAGCATTAAGTTGCTAGACCAAAAATATTTTCTCCTGCCTACAAAAGGATATCAAGAAAGGTGCCAACCTAACCACTCTAGGGAGTTCCAGAACCTAGGAGCAGCCACCAAGGGTGTCATGTCACACTATAAAACAAGAGTATTAATAATAGTGCACGAAAATAAAAAGAAACACATAGTAGTGTCAAAGCAACATGAAGAAAACCCCCAAAGCTTGGAGGGCTTTTGGGTCACATTTACATCAAAACGAGCTAAGCAATTCTCCCGGAGGAGAACATTCCACAGCTGCAATGCCATCTTTTCATAGGCCCTTTGGCCTCTAGTTGCCCACTACATCTACAATGGTAGGGGTATCATGAGATGAATCAGATTTTAATATACAGACAGGCCCAAGTGGAGACAAATAGTCTTTCAGGTATCCAGTTCCTATTCACAGCCACTGAGTATTTCTCTATTGTTCTCTTACTCCTGTTGAGTTCATAACACACAGTAAGGGACAAAACTAATTAGATGTTAGGACGAAATCACTAAGTTACGATCTTTGCTAGTGTTCGAGTTTTGTTTCTGCTGTGAGGTTTTTGTTTTTTAAGATGGAGATCTTTCAAGCAGAACTTTTTGATCAGTCATCAGCTATAGCAAAAGGGAGAAGTTTCCTTTTTGCCCTCCTTCAAGGCAATGCCTCCCCGTTCCCATTGAAAGCAATTATGTACAGGAAAATGTACTTAAAAGAGAATTAAGAGTTACTAGGTTTCAATTTACATAGCTGAGGAAGATCTTTTAAAAACTTAAAATATTTCCCCTAATACTGGATATACCGGATTAATTTAATATATGCTGAAGTTCCTTAACTTGTGATGATAACTTCAATTCCTACTACAGCTCCTGTAATATATTACAGCTGAGGTCACACCATGACACATGATAATGTCTCTTCTGTTGGAATGAAGGTTTAAAGCTCAGTGCCTTATCTGAACTTCTCTGTCAGCAAAAACAAGATCCAACTCAGCATTCAGCAATTAGGATAATTAATCCCTTGATTCAGCTAAAGGGTACCAAGTAGGAAATAGGCTTAAATCTGAAGGGGGAAAATTTAAATTATAACCAATTAAAACTTATTCTAGTAATATTAATTTTGTCTTAAAGTAACAATCTGATATAGAGGTAAGTATGGTTATGATGCTATCTTATTCTAAAAGGGCTTTTGGATTATGGTTCGTGTACATGTATATGTGCAGATGGACATATATGAACACAATTGGAAAAGGATATAGTGCCACCTGTAAAAGCAAAAAATAATCATACTTTTCCATTGTCCATTTATCTTCTATTTTTAGCACATAAATACAATACCGTGTTTAAAGCTAAGTACTAAAATACAGATATTATTCTCATTTCTGATATTGATTTTTTTAAATCAAAACAGTCACAGATAAAAATATACCTACTTGATTTCCTATCACTGCAGTTGTGTGTATGCTTACCTGAAATTCAATTGGGCTTTCTCTTAGTGGGCGTGCACAGGCTTGCATTGTGAGATGGTTTCTATTTCTTGTATTTGCCTACAGATTCTTTTTGTTCACCATGACAGCTGCTCTTCCTTCATTTTCCTTCTCCATCAAATACTTTTAAACACTTTTTATGCCCTTTTTTGCACATTAATATGAGGAAGAAACTTGCAAAACCATGTTTGAGTATTCCTTGCCTAAGAAAACCCTATGAAATTAATGGAGTCATCATACGTTAACAAGTGACCTGAAGACACATACTCTCATGCACATATATACATACACAGACACATACACAGGAAAGAACAAAGTTGTCCTCTGGCTTCTGAGCTCACTGTTTTCCAACTGCAAGTAGCAGCAGAGTGGGAAGGATGGAAGAGGTTTCAGTCCCTCCCCCAAAATATCTGTGTGTGCAACCTCATGCACATGTTCTCTGTCCCCCATAGGACAGCAATTATGACCCTTATTTATTTTTAATGCTGTTTATATCCTCCCTGTCCTCTAATTGTGGGACACAAGGCAGCTAAAAGAAATTAAATCAGATACTTTTGAAAATCCACATCACCAAAAAACATTAAAGTTGAAATATAATTAAATTATGTATAGAATGACAAGTGATATAAAAACACATCCATTCAAAAGCCACAAATACAGCACATTATTAAAAGCCTTTTTTTCCATAACCACGGCCAAAGATCTGTTCAAGTAAAAGAAAAGTTTTTACCCGCTCCCAGATGGATAGTGAGGAAGAAGCCAGTCTATCCCCTCCAGGAGCAGTTCCAGTGTCTGTTGGAGCCTTCTTGGTATTATAGTTGTTATAATTAGTCACAATTGTTCTCCTATCACCAGATGTACATGTGAGGATAGTAGGATGAACCTGCTCGAAAACTCAGCGGGGTTCATATGTGACAATATGGTCATTAATCTAGCTTGGACCTGACCAGTATAAGCCCTATGAGGTGCTGGGACCAAAAATTATGTACCTCTGGTCTATGTTAACTTTGCATTCTCTTTCCAGTAGATAATGTTCAGGCAATCAGGGCATAGAGATGGTCACCACCATAACTGTTGTTTAAATCATACCACATGATCTTGTTTATTCCTTTTTTAATTCCTCCTGATCCTGTCCTCAAAGAAGTCTCTCAGAATTAATCATTCCCAATCATTAATGTATTCAGAAACTTAGCATGCCAAAATTATTTATAGATTTATTTTTGTCGATAACTCAGATTATAATTTAATACTTTACAGTGCAGTCCTATACTTGTAAATCACACTGTTTTCATTAGTCCCAAGTCAGCAGGTGTAGGGTTGCAAAAGTTAAGACTTAAGTCACATACAAAAGCTCTCACATACTATGCGTCATGCTGCAATCCAAGAATCCTCACCTAGAATAAAATTAACTCACCAATATTAATGATCACACTAAAAATTTGAGGGCAACCCTCTTGATAGGGACCCCCTTCTTCACTCATAAACTTGTGGAGACAGTATTTTTAACTCTTTGCTCGAAGAGCATAGTCACAACGGTATACAGTAATTGACTGACTTACAAGTAGTTTTGTCGAAATTGTTAATTATTGTTTGCTCAGCCAAATTTGGTTACTGAATTCTTAATTTTTTGCACTCCGATATAACCTGTAACAGAGAAGATAATACAATAAATTCATAATCACCTTCATTGCTGGGGATCAAATCAGCAAAGTCTCTTTCAGTCACAGAGGAAAAAAAAGTGTGTTAACCAACATAAGCCCCTGTGAATGAATATCAAAATACAAATTAGTGCTGTGTTAGTGGCCCAGCGCCTCTCACAAACCACACTTTCTCACACGGTTTTCATAGAACAGAAGGACTTTAATAATAAAGCAATTAAAATTTCAAAATGCGCAGTTCCTTTTTGTCAAGACGTTCAGTGAAAAGTGGACGGGGGGGATACAATCTCTTTAAAATAAACTCCAACGGAAAAGATGGGAATTTATTTCTGTCGCCAAGGGTGAAATTCCAGCTCTTGTTCAAAAGGCTCTCTAGGCTGGTTTTCCACCTCAGGACGGAACGTTGCCCTGCTTGAGGGGACTTCTGAGCTCCGTGACTCCAGGAAAACACGGAAATTGTATACTGGATTAGCATATATATATACAGCAATTGTGAATTACTGATAGCGTGAATTATGGTGAACACCATAAACGATTAGACGAGAGAACCAAATCGAGGAAACTGAGAACAAATGGACTTTCCCTCATCACCACAGCATCACCCTAACTCACGACCTCCTTTCTTTGAACTTCCTCTCTACCGTGCAACCAAACCCCGCTGTTAACTTATAGCGCGACCTGTGCCGAGAGGCGGAGACACATGCGGTGATGGCTTCTCCTCGGGCCTATCGTAGCTGCGGCTTCTTCAGCTTGAACCAATAAAGAAAAAGATAAGGGAAAAAGCGAGGGAGGGCGAGCGAAGGGGAAGCCACAGTATAAATCAAAATGCTCTGAAAACGATAAGGCGGAGCGAGATTTTGACAGGCGTAAATGGTCACCAATACCTGTGAGGAGCTGCCGCCGAGGTAACCAATGCGTGGCGAATGTGGAAGCGGGGAAGGAGAGCGGAGCGAAGGAGGAGGGAGTTGTTGTCAGGGTGTCGGAAGGAGGAGGCAGCGCGGCTTGGCGGCTGAGGAGGAGCTGAAGGGAGGCGGCTGCGGGTGGCAGGTGAGACCGAGTGAGCGGCCGGCTGGGCCCGGGGAAGTCCGGGGTGGGGCTGGGCTGAGGGAAAGGGGACGGTGGGGCTGGGAGGCTCGAGGCGAAATTCCCCCTTGGAGCGGTCCGCGGCGAAAGGCCCGACGTCGGTCTGGTGGGGCTGGAGAGAGAAAGAGCGGAGGGCGAGGGCGAGGGCTCCCTGCCTCAGAAGCCGAGAGTCTCCGGAGAAGGGGAAGGGGGTGGGTGGCCGCTGCTCTGCTCGGCTCTGCTCTCGGGGGTTCGTGCGGCGAGAGGAGGGAGGCAGGCAGGGAAAAGAGCGAGCGAGAGAGCTCGTCGGGCATCTCCGGGGTTGCGGGGAAGGCGGGCGGGCGGGCGGGCTCGCTCTGGCGTTCGCGTGTGGGGTGAAGCCGGGGGTGTAAATGGGGGCTGGAAGCGGCCGGGAGCCGGGTGAGGGCTGAGGAGCGGAGGGCGCCCGGGGCGTCGCGGGGCTCGGGCGTTTCTGCTCTCTGAGGAGCCGTAGGCGGCGAAGGGGTCGAGGCAGAGCCCCGGAGGGAACCCCGGGCGAAGAAGCAGCCAGTTGCCCAGGAATGCGGACGGATGAGGGAGGGAGGGAGGGAGGTGTGGGGCTGAGAGGCGGATAACGCAGGAGGCGCAGAGGTGCGGCGCCGAAAGTACCGCACGCAGCCCTCGGCCGGCGCGGAGCCGGAGCAGGAGCGGAGCAGGGAGGCCCCGGAGCTGAGGTGCCGGCGCTGCCATCACTTCCCGGTTTCGGGAGTCGCCTCCCTTGCAGGGCTAGGCCCCGGCTTCCTGTGGTCTGGTTAGGTGTTTTTGAAGGAATGCTGCCAACTGGCTCTCTGTCCTCCGAGCAGCCCTGTATCTCGTGCTATGGCTGTCCTGCCTTTGGCAGCGGCTCCTTTTGCTGAATACTTACTTTAGGGCGGAAAGTAGCGTCGTGAGGGCTGGCGGGGAACTGCTGGTGGAAGTATTGTGTGTTGTCCCTCATTCTCTCTGGGTTTTGTATGAAGGAGATCTTATGTGTGGGGCAGGATTAAATCACTGTGGTCAAATGAAAAAACAAAACAAAAAAACAACACAACCCAGTCTGGTTGGTAGGTGTTGATTTCAGCACTTTTGATAACTTTCTGTAAAAAAATAAATCATATCAATTTCATGCTTTTCAAGCAGGATGAATGGGAATAAAACCAGTCGGCTGGTTTTTGAGAAGTAGATTCATGTGGATTCAAATTACAATTGACATTCAATTATAAAATACTATTGGTTTTGTTTCTACTGCTTTCTGTATCCCTGTGGAACAGAAAATATGTAGAACGAGAAAGAATTGCGGACTCAGTCTTATGCCTCAAAGGTTGAATAAATTTACATTTTAGCGTTTCGTTGAATACTCTTGTAAAAGGGCATTTCTCATTGTCTTGATGTAGCTGTCATTCAGAACTCTTTAATACATAAGATTTATGTAACCTTGTCATTAATGTTTTATAAAGCTGTAAAAAAAGCTTCTAGTAGACTTTTTGGTTGTCTTTTAAAGTGTGGGCTGTCACGCCTTCCTAGTCTTTCCTTTTCTCTTTCCTTCCAGCATATTGTATTTATAAAAATTTGATATCCGAATAAACGGTTTTCCTTAAACATTTTGGGGTTTTAACCTGGGTACAAAGAGCCAGTATGGTGTAGTGGTTTGAGCATTGGATAACAACTCTGGAGAGCAGGATTTGAATATCCACTCCGCTGTGGAAACTCACTGGGCGACCCTGGGCAAGTCACAGCCTCTCAGCTTCAGAGGAGGGCAATGGCCTCTGAACAAATCTTGCCAAGAAAACCCCTTGATGGGGTCACCCATAAGTCAGAAATGACTTGAAAGTACTCAAACAACCTGGGTACATGGCATTAGAACACTGTTTTAGGAAGTGGAGTTTATATAGAAGAATTACATTGGCATTTGTTTCTGGTAAATGTCTTCCACAAAAGTGTACATGTTAAAGCATATTTTGGCTTCTGGAGTCCTTTGTTTGTCGTGTAGTTAAAATCAAGATAGGTCTTATAGTAGTCTGCTGTTGAATTTGACATAGGAAAACAGCACTGAACTGTACTGTTTTTCTGCTGGATTGTTGAACTGTTTTCCCATTCTTTCACTTTTTGGTCATTCTTTATGGAAACACAAATGAGATTGGTGAATAAAATACAAACATGAATTGTAACCCTTTTTTGAAAGTTAAGTTAAACTTTTTGTCAACTGAAGAGAGCGCATGGGTTGGAAGGAATAAAACAATAGTTGCAGAGTAAGACGTTAGATCTTGTCTGATCCTGGAAGTTAAGCAGGGTTGGCCCTGGATAGTATTTAGATGGGAGAGTGCTGACAAATACAGAATGCTGTAGGCTGTATTTCAGAGGAAGGAACCGGTAAAACCACTTCTGAATATTACTTGCCTAAGAAAACCCCATGAAATTCATGGAGTTGCCATAAACAGACAGCAACTTGAAGGCACGTATATGCGTGCATGCACACACACACACAGAGCATTTAGTACAAACAATAAAAAGGTTTAACATGATGTATTTTGTTTTTCTCAAAGAAGTCTCCTTGGCTTAAACAAGTACGCATTTTAAGTACAAAATACATAATGGCAAGTATAATCATTTTTACAATGATATGATGCACTTTGTAATCCCTTCATTTATTGAAGTAAGAAATCTCCTTGTTTAGGTTATGTATATTCTTACAGACAAACAACGCATCCCAACTCGTCTTATTGCCTGGAGCATGCATTGTGCAAACAGTGTGAATACCTTAGTCAGAAAATAATAATAATGCCCAAATATAAAAAACAAAACCCTTGTTAACTTGCATCAATGAAAAAAAAAAGACTCCTTAGCATAACCTTGTAAATAAGTTGACAGATATCACTAGCTGGAAAAAAAAACTTTACTAACAGAGTTCTGCCCACATTTGTGTTAATTATCTGCCCATCACAGACAATCAGGGAAGTTGCTGTGTACAAGCCTTGTTTAGTCCAAGGAGTGGATTATGGTCATGATTGAATGGAATATTCTGTAACTTTTAAATGTGAGATCTTAGAGTTTTCATACCTTGAAACATCTGTTGGACAATGTGACTTATTTCCATGGTCCTGTACTCTGTTATTTAAAGAAATGGGGCTGGAGAAAGAAGTCCTCTTTTGCCAGATACTTGATATTTCACATGATCACTTGGAAAAACTCTATCTAAACCCAGTCTTACAAATGACACAAAACTGAATGGCTCTGCCTCTTAGCTCTAGAATCAGAAGATATCTAATTTACATATTTTAATTAAACCCAGAATCATCTTGGGAAATCTTTTTGGCTCCAGATCAGTCCACAATCAGTTGTTGCCATTTCCAGAACAATAAAATACTTTTTAGGAGTCCAGATGTTAGTTGGCAAAGATATTTTGAAGTTGGATAAGAAGCTAAATTATTTCTGGATCACATAACGTTTCTCGGAAAAATAGTACAAGTCTGGATGAAGTTACCCAAAGTTTAGTCTCTTGATTACTGATCTTTCCTGTTCCATAAACATGGGAGTGTCTCGAAAAGCCTTAAACACCCTTCTCCCATCTGGTAACTTCCAGATGTTTTACAACATAGCTCTCCTCATCCACTGTCATTGGCCAAGCTGGCTGGGGCTAATTGGAGATTTTGTTTGAAACATCAGAGCGCCAGATTGGGAAGGTGTGTGAAAAAGGACGATTACTGTAAAAGACAGGAAACTGCATAGCAAGAGGAAGAGGAAGAGGAAGGAGCAAGATAGAAGAAATGGAGAGACCCAAGTTTGGACATAAGAGGGTTACTCTTCATTAAAGGCTGTAATCATATCCTTCCTCATTTTAACTAACCTCTGTTCAGCATGAATACTATCAAAGCTGAATTTTAGATTCCTGTTAACTGAAACAATTGATCTGATTTTTAAAACACGGAAGAATTCCATGGGCAAGACTGCCAGTGGATTTTTATTCAGGAAGACTATAAATCTCTGCATTGCAGGATGTTATGTATCTAAAAAGCAAAATCAGAATCTGCTGTGCATTCTTCATAGAACAAAATTACAAAGCCTTTGTAAGGTATTTGCCACATTAAATATTTGCAGCTTAAATAGGGAAGTGAACAGGAAATTATTAAAAAAGTGTACAGCAATTTAGCTGTTTGGTCTGGCCCAAAGTGTTTTGATATCTGAAGCAAAGAATCTTAACAGCACTGTTTCCCATGACTGCCAAGACTATAATATACTAAAAAACCATGGGACTGATGCTCTCCAGAGTTGCCACACTATGAAAATATAGATATTAAGCAAGGATTCTGAGGTCATGATATTTACAAAGTATTTATATCATCAGATCTCAGATTACAGCTGTCTTTGGAGTAATTGTAAAATATGGCATTTTTCAATACTCCCATGATGCACAAACATGAATTGAATGCATGGATCCCTATGATATTTTTTTAAAAGAAAAGATCTCATCAAAAACACAATAAGTCATCTCTGTTTACAGATGTGTTCTATGATCTGGTGGTACCGGTAGTTCTGTTGGCATTCCTTGTAAACATTATTATTTGGAAAATAATAAAACCCTAAAAATAAAATAGTCGTAATAGAACCATTAAGACTCAAAATGAAATAATAACGCATAAAATAATTTTAAAAACTGTGCAAAAAGAGATGATTTAATATCATTCTTGAAGGCCAGTAGAATGGGGCTAGTTGCCGTTCTGAAGGGAGGGAATTACATAGCCTAGAAGCAAGGTAGGAGAAAAAGCCCTTTCTTGTATGCTTGACAAATGGATTTTACCCAATGATGTCCTCAGGTGGGTCTCTTGTGCAGATCTTATTAGCTAGACAGGGTCGTTCAGTGGTCAGGTCCTGAACCATTTAGGCCTTTAAAGGTTAAAACAAACATCTGGAATTGAGTTTGGAAGACATATTTAGAAAGTGTATATTTTTCACCATTGGTATAATAGAATTTTAGTGCTATTCAGTGAGTGGCAGCCTGGATGCCACATCCTGCACCAGATGGAACTATGAAACACTCTTCAGGGCTACCATTTAAACATCATGCATCAAAGTAATCCTCAGTGTGATGTAGCCAAGTCATAGCTGTTGCATAAATAAAACTAATTCAGGGTAAATTGCTGCAAGTAAGCTAAATGTAATGGTGGAAGAACAGTGCTTGCCAGTGATTCAGTGAAAATGTAGTGCAGGTTTTCCCCACTTATCTGATAGGTTAGAGACCAGAGTATGGCCAGAAAATGGAACTGATTGAAAAGCAAAACCCATGTACTGTACTGTAGGGAGCATGGAGGACTTACAGAGGCTCACTTTTTACTGACCATGCATGCACTTTTTGCAAAGTCTACCTGTTGACTTACTGCCTTTTTTCCCTTCTCAGCTTGTGTTGCAAGTAGCATCCACACACAAGTAGTTCCAGGTAGACCTCTTTAAGCAAGAAGAACTAATGAAACTAGAACCCCTGTCGAATTAATGGAACTTGACTTTAATTTGGAAGTTGTCAGATAACAAGGCATCAAAAGATGGGGGCTTCCTGTGTCAGAAGCATGCAGAAGTTTTTGATTTCATATGTCAGGTACAGTGCAACTGTTGTAATTTCCATTTTGAATCTCATTCTTCAAGTTAGGCTAGCACGGCCTCCATCTTCTCTTCATTTAACCTCTGTTTGTTCACCAATTCCAATATTCAACAGTGTTCAAGTTTAATAGAATTACTGTTCAAAATAATATACTTTCACTCTTTGCAGACACCCCACTTACTTGCATATAGGGTGTGACTAGAAATGTGGGCAGACACATAAGCCCCACGTTGAATGTTGTCTTATATGTGTCATTATTCCAGCAAAAGGTCTAATTGTGTCCAGTTGAACAGAGTTATAGAGCTGCCGTGATTGGGAACCTGAAGTTATGGTTTGTAGGAGTTCTAAGACATCATTCAACCAAGTGTGGTTAAAAAGCCCTCTATAGATGTTTGGGTTGTGTGTGTGTGTGTGTGGGTCTAAATGGTGATGGGTATACTGCAGATTTGGATTTATGTGTACAGTCATGTTCATGTCCACATTTTTGCCTTAAGTGTGGGCCGATGAACACCTTCAGAGGGCTAAAATTCTAACAGAAACTGAAAAGGCAGTAAATACAGTAAAATGCACAAAGTGAAACCAGTTAAAATAACAGATTTTGAGCTGGTGCTGAAAAAATTACAACTCTTTGCAGAAGGTATTCCATAGTCTTAGTGTCACAGCTGAGAATACTTCCCTCTTTGTTGTTGGAAAATATACCCAAGGTATTCGGAGAAGAGTCTTAAGTTATGGTCTTGAAGATTATGATCAGAGGGGGTTAATAATTGGACATATGTTGCACGAAATCAGTCTTGTCTAACTATAGTTACTGATCTTTGACATACCTTCAGTAATTACTTTAGTCATTAACTACAGTAACTAAGTGACTTTAGAAATATTTGACTATGTATTCAAGACTAGAATGTAGTTCTCCATGTGGTGTGCCAGTTTCGTAAAAGAAGCAAAGGTGTGGGGAAGGTTAAACCTTTTGTACTCTTTCTTTAATTAGTTTAGCAAATTAGAGATCCAGTGGAATTGTTGCTTTGAGAGCTTGAATAAAAAATCAAGTAATAAATTAAATGATTAATAGTGCTGAGGTATGCAGTTAACACTTGGTATATGGATGTCTATTCATTGCTATAATCAAAAGAGCACATGAATTTTCTCCTTTAGATTAGATCTGGTGAATTGGGGCTTTCAGATGGTGTTGATTGGGCAAAAATTTTTTAACTCTAAAAAGAGTTCTTTGAATACTTGATAAAAGGTTCAAAACCAGTGACAAAAATGTAATAGTTAGATTTCTCTCTAATTCAGGATATTTCATAGTAACCTAAATGTCTGTAGTCTATGTAAGAACTTACTGGTGACAACAGCATTATCTAAAGCTGGGGTAGGCAGTCTCCATCCAGTATGGCCAGTAACCACACACCCACAGCAGCTGTTCTGTCATTGTGCCTAGTTCATGTTTTAAAAATCCAAGTGTGTGTATAACTTCAGAAAGATTATGGAGCCCTGAATTAATAAAATAAGGCCTTGCTAAATCTATATTAAATGACAGATTCAGAAACTGTTTCAGATTTGAAAATGAAATACAAAAATGAGTTTTAGTAACTCATTATTTGATATTGTTCAGGGTTGCCTTTTACGTTTTACTGAGCACAAATTGTCAGCAGTAAAAAGCACACCGACAATATATAACACACAACTGCATATAACATCTAGCTAGGCCCACAGTAACTTTGATGTATAACCTATCTAGTTAAATTTGTAATAGGTGAAACTCGTGCTCTGTTCTATTTTGTGGTTATTGTTGTGTGCCTTCAGGTTGTTTCCACCTTATGGCGACCCTAAGGCAAACCTGCCATGGGGTTTTCTGGGGCTGAGAGTATGTGACACTCCCAGGGTCACCCAGTGGGTTTCCATGGCTGAGTGGGGAATCAAACTCTGGTCTCCAGAGTTGTATTCCAGCGCTCAAACCACTGCATCACTTCGTCTCTCTCTATCCTATTTTCTCTCTAGTTAACACGGGGGACAGGGGAATGATTACTAGACAGTTGTTGTTGGCACATAACAGTTTATTAAGTATAATAGTTTTCAGCATAGCAATTTATTGGCGGGCATTATCTCTTGAAAGTTGAGAAAATGCTTTCAAGAGTGCCTAATACTTAAATACAACTGAGGGAGAGAGGAAATGAACAGAAAATATCCTTACAAATGATTGTTTCTTTGTGTAACAAAACTTTCTGTATACCTTATTCAAGCCAGATTGCTTGTCACCTACAAACTTCCCCAGAAATCTTTGTTGGCTTGGCTTCTTTGTTTGTCTCTCTTGTTGCAAAGAGCTGAGCTAAGAAGTTTTGTGGAAAACCACTAAATCAACTGATTTTCCTCCCTTCCCTGCAAACATAGTTTGGTATGCTTATGACTTGTACTGACTTTCTGTAATTCTGTTTCTGCCGACTGCAACATTCCCTGAAGGATTTTTTTTCCAAGCAGTGTGTTTTGGTAGTTTATATAGATTAATGAGCCTTCGCTACTGGCTTTGTACAATTCTGTATTAGGAAGCTTTATTGGTAGAAAACAGCATGCCTGTTACCTTGGATTTGTTGATGAGTTACCTGTCTTCTGTGGCAGCTCTTATAGTAAACATTTCGTTCTGACATAAGATACCTATTCCTTTTGAAGAGCATTAAGGATTATAGCCTGTGTGTATTTGCACAGAAATAAATCCTGCTGAGTTTGGTGGGACATAACTAGGAAGGAAGTGTGTATAGGAATGCAGCCTTAGTTTGTGTTGGGTTGAAGGGCATCTCAGTTAGCCATAAAAGAAGAAAATAACAACATTCCATATGTAACTATCTCTGCTTTGTAATGTGCCTGGATCTCCTTGCTTTTGTTTTTTCTGAGGAAGTAGGGTACAAGAACTAGAGCAGGAAGAAGCAACTGGAAAAATAGTGATTCTCCCTCCTAAACTCACCCATTGCTCTAGATTGGGGATGGGAACAGCATGGCAGGAGCGGGAAGCATTGCCTGCAAGCACATCTGCCCATCTACATGCATTAGAAATGATGTCACATCACTGCTGGTCACCATTTTCAACTGATCTAGGACTGAAAATGAACATTTTGTGAGTGTAGGCAGATTCTGCAGGAATGGGAAGAAGGGAAATGCCATGTATATGGGGCTTGTGGCTTGACACAGTTTTCAGCTGACAACAATAATCTCAAGATTATGAAAGAATTAGAAAAAATTGTGGGGGCCCTTAGGGCCATTGAGGAACTGCTGGGCAACTTCAAGAGTCACAAAAGTAAGGTTTGTGGATTGCATGCAGCCTAGAGGTCATATTTTCTTTGCCCCTGCTCTAGATCAGTTGAGCTTTGATTTGACATTAAAATGCTATTTTGCTTTTTTCATAGACTTTATAAATATCTCAATTTTCCACTGTGCCAAAGTGCTTAGATTGAAATATTTGGGACAGTTATCTGTAATGTACATTTAATATGGTATACATATTAAGTTCTGTAGAAATTGAAATATGTATTTGGAAACTATTGTAAATTCTTGAGGACCTGACAGTTCAATTGCATAAATTTCCTTTACACTCTTCATATTTTAAATTAACATGCTGGTGATAAATTCTGTTTGACCATAAGCCATAGTAAAACTAGCATATCAGTATGGAACAAATTCCAAGAGCAGTATTTCCAAAAGAGCTGTTTGTAGTATATTCATGCATGCATCCTAGAAGTAGTAACATAGGAAAAACCCTACAGTTTTTGAAACAGAGTAGTTTCACCAGTATCCCTGAATTGTTACTGATTGAATTTCTAAAGTAACCTGTTTTTAAAAATGGAATGTTGGAGAAAAATACAGTAGAAAACTATCAATAATAACAATAATGCAAGATCTGGGGCATATGGTTCAGTTCTTTTCAGAAGGGAAATCTTGGTCATAGGGGGAAAGCTCACTGGAAAACAACTGTGTGGTTTCAAACAAAAAAGCAAATTCGGTGTTAAGAATCCCTTCAGAAGGGAATTGAAAATTAAATATTGCTGTTGTGTAATCCTCTGATGCAGTCATACTGAGTAAAATTTCTAGTCATATAATTTCAGACAGAAAATCCTTGATTTGGGAAAGATGTACAAAAAGAGCTGCTATCAAGGGGCTGGGGAATGTTCCTGCAGGAGAACATTAAAGAAGTTGGGACTCTCTAGTCAAGGGGGGAAAAAAAAGACTGTTTGCAGTCCTGTAATTATGTACTAGGTGTTATCGCTACCACACTCAGTGGACTTACTTCTGAGTAGACGTATATAGAATTGCATTGTAAGTGATTGAATGATAGAGATGTGCAGAGTAAGTAGAATTTTCTCTCAGTGGTAGCACATGGAATCATTCAAGAGAACTGATTGGCAGCAGTTTGAAACATACCAGAAGAAGGTTTTTTGTGTGTGTATGTGCATGTGCACACGGTGCACAATTAGTTAATTGACTCTTTCATCCTGTCATGATGACTATTTCCATAATGTGTTATAAAACGGATTTGGCAAATTCACACTCTGATGCGTCTTTGGGTAGCTGTTGGCTGTGATGGTTAACAATGGAATCTCCATATTTGAGGGCAGCATAAATATCAGAGGCTGTGGGCAAATATCTAGTCGTGGGCTTGCTCTAGACAGCTGTATGTTCAAAATCAAATAAATCGTTAGATGGATATATAATTATACTCAGCATTTTTTCTTATTTGAGAGTTATCATTTTTTTAATACTTTTATAATAAATACAATTCTGGGTTTGTAGAAAATGAATGTCTAATATACGAGGGTAGTTTCTCATTTCTAACTTCATTCTATCTAAACTTTAATTTTGACTTCATACCTAGTGTTCAAAGATGTAAGATGTATATTTATAGAATAATAGAACTAGTTTAGCTCCTGTTAGGAGCAGCAAAAACAAGTTTATCCCCTTTGCCATGTGACAGTCCTTTAACTAAAGAATATTGCAGATGCAAGGGTTTGCTGAACAAGACTTAGTATGGACCCTTGTCATTTTGTGATAGATCATACATGTGACTTGCACTGCCTTCACTGTAGTTTACCTGTGAACTACACCTCTCCAGGGCCTCTTGATTGACAAAGCAGGAGAACTGACGGAAGTGTAGTGTTCTCATGACTATTATGTTGCTGGAAGCATTGACAAGATGAAATGACTAGGAGAGCTATGGCTAAAAAATGCTGCCAGGTACATAGTTCCATTTCTGTCATTGTACATTGCTGTATGTGCCAATTAATTCCTCTTTGTAAGCATAATAAAGAAAACAGATGTAGTAGCTGCACAATCTTAATTCAGACTCTTAACCAACAATGTTCTTAAAACAAAAGTTAGATGTCCTCTTTGTGATATAAGTGGGCAAGTTTTGCCACAGCTCAGAAAGAAAAAAATATGCAAAAGGATTATGGAGTCCATTCTAAATGGAGCATAGTACTGGCAAACTGAAGAGATTTCTAATACATGCGAACAAGACTCTGGTCAGTGAAAATGGTGGAAGTAAACAATGCAAAAGCAAGACAACAACAACTGGAAGCAATGCACTATTGCTTCTGGTGACCAAAATGGTGACTGTGATAGTGCAGCTGCAGCCCTCTGGAACTCTGGAGGAGTTAAAAATCTAACAGTGTGGTCTTCCAGGATCTAGAGCCTACCCCCACTTTGGTAGTGGCCTTCACTCAGTTTAAACACTACTACTGCAGTCTTGTGCATATTTACTTAGGGAAAGCCCATCGTATTCAGCGGGATTATTCTCAGAAATGTTTGCATAGGACTGCAGTCTAACTGTCGGGTTAACGTTCTTATATCCTGATTACATAATATTAACCCAGTTATTTAAAAGAAATAGTATTTACATTTAAAAATATGTACGTCAGATTTTATACAATTTTTTAAAACTGTTACTTTAAAAAAAAAAACAGTTCCACTTTGAAATACAGACTGAAGTCTCCAATTTGGGTACAGTGCTAAGATGGCAAACTTGCTTTTGGACTACAACTCCCAGGATTCTTGATCACTACCTGTGCTGGATAGCCATTGCTGGGAGTTACAGTACAAGTTCTTGAGGTGGGATGATTTCCATCTCTAGAAATCTGTGATTTTGTGATTCAGCAAGCAACATCTGAATCAGGCCTGCATCTATTTATGTTGCTTCTGTAATCACAGTAATGTAGAATTTGGCATTCTTTGAATTTTTGCTTCTCTTTTATTTAAAAACTATTTTAAGGATGCAAAGCGGGGCTTCAGAGTAAGTAAGCAAAGTCTGGTGAAACCTCAGGGGCTCTGCGATAAAGACGGAAGTATTAGAAGGATTTTCAGTCGTTAAGTTATTTAAGTACCTACCGTTTTTTCTTAGTTCTGTATGTCTTTGGCTCTTCAAAGGACTAGAAGAAGCAATACAATAGATATGTAGGAAATTATTTGAATTATATGAATTTTATAATCCAGTTGATTGGTAGAGCTTTTTTTTTTAAGTGAACAAACCTGCAAGATTTGCCTGAGTATGGTTGCAGCACCCATTGCATAGGAACATCCTTTTGGGGAAAAAGAGAGGCAAATGCTTCAGTAGATGAGTTGAAAACAAGATAATTTCAGGACAAAAAAATAATATTTTGCAGCAAGTTATTTAAGTATATGTGTCTCATGTCAATTTTTGAGTCTTCAGTTTACTGTTTAGTCTCACATCACTTACATCTTCTTACCTTCTTAGTTCTCTGTGTGTCTGGGTTTCTATTTGTTACAGCAGAGCTTCTTAAAAGAGTTAGGAGACTCTTACTCTCCATCAGTGTAGGACAAGGCCAGACAGCTTTTGGCCCTTCAGGTGTTGTTGAACTGGAGTTCTCATCAGTCCTGTTCAGTATAGGCAGTGATGAAAGATGATTGGAATTGCAGGCCACAGATTGCTTATTCTTGGTGTGTCTATGTGTAAAATCTTACCAAGTTAAAATCTGTTACATATATGTGGGAGAGTAGGCAAAATGGTACAAACAGTAAATTAATGTGGAGATTCAGAAGTTGTATTTCCAGCAAGTTTATAAAATATTTGTAAATCCTGTAGTCTAAACAGCTGTGCTTGTATGCTGTTTGAATTTGGCCTGGAATTTAGTTCTCCTCTTGGCAGAGATCAATCATAAAATCATGTTGGAAGCAGTTAACTGGAAATAACTGGAGCTTTGCCCTTTGGACCATTTATCTTTTATGTTCTTGTTTGGCTTATTCTTCACTTCCAAAGTTCATACAAACCTGAGGGGATAGTATGAGGAAAGGAAGAAAGGGTATGATAGCCTTAAAATTATGTAATATTAAATTACTGAAATTGCATACTTCTGATAAGAAGTGAGTGCAGCATATTGGAAATCAAAAGTGATTTAAATAAGTCTGAATAATATTAGACAAATATTAGTATTGTTTTGTCTGCCATATATTCACTCTTGCAAACTTGTTCTTTAAAGTTCTTTAGGAAAAAAAGACAATTTCTCAGCTTCACTTTTCCTTATCTAAGAGTAGTCTTTTCATTTAGCTAGACACGGTATTGTGTTTACCTCCTTCTCCCAAAATCTAAATGAGCTGTATGCTATAGCATCTTGAGTAAGGCTGAAGGAACTAGAAACGTATAATGGTTTCTCTTCAAACCTTATAAAAGTGTGAGATTGATGGCATAAACAGTTGTACCCTTGGTCCACAACAGATCAGCCTGTGTAGTACAGACTACGGCATATAATAAAATTGAATGTGTGGAAAGCTTTAGATAATCCAGGAACAAGGGCACCAAGTTCTGTAAGTGAGGGCAAAACCAAACCAAACCAAAAAACAACAACCCTTTTCTTTCACGTTTACATACCTTCAGATACCTTACTGCTTTTTTAAACTAGTGATGTACTGCAAGAAGGAACTGAATAGTTTTAAGTTTTTAAGAAGAACAGAGAGTGAATACAAACTGGATCCCTCTGGGAAGAAGGAATGTAGTTGAAGTCTCATAATTAGGCCAGGTTTTTCAGTTTGTGTCTTCCATCGGTTACAGAAACTCCCACCCCCACTTGACAGTTTATCAAGGAGTCAGACTAGTTTGTGGTGTTCTTTCACCTATGTTGTTGTTGTTTTGTGCCTTCAAGCCCTTTCTGACTCATAGGGACACTAAGGTGACACTATCATGGCGTATTCTGGGGATGAGAGTATGTGATGTGTCTATGGTCACTCAGTGGGTTTCCATGGACAAGTGGAGAATTGAACCCTGGTCCCCTGGGTTGTATTCCAATGCTCAAACCACTACGCCATGCATCTATATAGCACTGAAAAATTCGGCCTCATTTTTTGGCACCCAGGTTTATGAGGAGGGCCATGTTACAGTCCCAGTCCATTCTCTGCCTCTGTGTTGTAGTATAAATAAATACATGCTTGTTCAGAGTGTTTTAAATAGTAACCTTCTTAATGAATAAACTTCAGGCTATTATGCATTTGATTCTCTGCTTAAATATTCTGTTACTCTGAGGGACTGAAAATGTTGCACATTTTAAAGCTAGTATTTCATTGCAAATACTGTTTACTTAGAGTCTGTATGCCTGAGAACTAACTGTAACTAATAAGTGGTGGAGAAGTGCTTTTGGCACATATTCAAAAGTGTTGCTCTTTGTCATTCATCACATGTTGCAAAGATGAGACTTGATCTTGGAAGGCAGAGTATCTTCTAAATAAGTAAAAGTCACCTGGACTAAATCATAACCCCACCACAAATCCTGATTTTAAGTCAGTGTTCACTTAAACACCTCACAGTAATACGATTTCTACTCACACTCCACAGTGCACACCTGAATGTATATGCATCTAAAGAGGAGTAAAACTGTTATAAATTGAAGAGTGTGGTTACAGGGAGGTCAGCCAAGTTCTGAATTAAGGAAGCGTTGAAGTGTGGAGTTCTCCTCATTCAGCATGTGGCTGGATTTCTGACACCCAGCTCTGGTATCTAGGAATGAAGTTCATGAAGGAACATTGTAGGTTTTTGCTCCCAGTAAAAACATACCTCATGTGTTTAGTTTAGAGCACATAGTTCTGAACTCATATTTCTCATCATTATTAGACACAAAGTATCTGAAGCATCTTACAGTGTTTATGAGCAAGATGGTGAGATTGTATTTTATATGCTTTCCAGTATTTAATCCTGGGCTACTGGGTGTTCTGCTGAGCTGTCACCAGAATTCAAAAGAGAGAATTCTCTTCAGCACAGAACTCAAAAATTGCTTACCAGGCTACCAGTATTTCACTTCTTCAAACAGAGGTATGGTTTTGACCCCTATCAAGACATACAGATACAGTGTTTGTGATTGGAAGGGAACAATAGCAACATGAAGCAAAGTATGATAAAATTGCAGGCTTTCTTGCACAGGTTATGACAGCACCCCCCTCTTTGACTTCTGGGAGTGTGAGATTGCATGGAAATGGCATGATGAATGGGGTAATAGGGAAGGTGACGTACACAGAGGCTGCAAATTTTATTTGCAAGGTTGGAAGTACATTAATAAGTACATTAATGAGAATACAACAAGAAACACAGATTTTACGGGAGTAACCCAGGCAGGATATTAAAATATGTTTTCTTCCTTAGACAAACCCACGTTTTCCAGTCAAGTTGTATGTATTAAGTTACTGTTTAGTGCCAAGAGTGCTCATATATACTTGCTGTTTAGTGCCAGAAGTTCTCATAAAACATGAAATAATCAGTGTCCAGAAGGCCTTCATGCTGTGTAAGACAGATAATATGTGTGAGGTAGTAGCGGTTGAGGATTGGCATGAGTAGCGGAGATATCATGTGGGGTATTGAAAGGTAAAGGCCATGGCAGATATGGATATGGATTCTGTCAAGAGAGATGGACTGTGTTTAGGGAGAGATATTCGTACAACCAATACCAGGTTCTTTTATGAAACAGCATATGCAAAGTATTGTGTATAAATATTATCTTTTATATGTTCTATAGGTAAGTGTTTTGTAGAAGTTTCAAATCATCTTGTGGAAGGAATATTGTAACACTAGGAGGGACATGCATACAACCAAAACCAGGTTCTTTTGCTGGTCTTGGAATGGCAGACAGAGTTGTTTGAGAGAGACTACTGTCTGGTGTCATTTGTTAATTTGCAGCCTTATTGTTTTGCTATTGTTTCAAAGAAGCATTTGAAGAATAGCTCCAGTTAAAATATGGGTCCTAGTGGGACCTCAGTCAACAGACATAGGCACTGTGCTGTTTGACACAGCTTAATTCATTTGGCTCTCTTGGAGCATCCTGGTGTGAATGTAGATTAAATAAAAATATTTGAACTCTGAGTTTTAGTTAATAATACATGTTTTAGGGGAAAATATTTTCTTTTTTGGGAGACAATGCAATGTAGCATGCACGAACGTGCCTGAAACTGGTGGTGCTGATTGTTCATATGGTTTTCTTCAAATTTTGAAAGGTCTGTTTATTACTCCTTGAATGTTGTGTGTTGTCTGACTGAAGCATATAATGGGCAACTGCCATGCCAAAAGGGAAAAATCATGCTAATATGACTGGGGTGGCGTCAGCTTGCACTGTCCCTGTTTACTTTGTAGCAGTGAAACCTATCCACGATGTATCCTATGATGACGTACAGTTTGGGCACAGCTTAAGCTGTAATGGAGCAGTTAAGTTAACAATAAGTAGCCATGTCCTGCTTCACTCCTATGTCCTGCATGGTGTGTTTGGAACTTCAGCCAAGCAGGTTTTATTTTACCTATTTTATTTTCCAGTAGCAGGCATAATTTGACCTAGAACTTATATTGAATAAGTTTGGAAATCTGTTTCTGAGCTGGAGTTGTGTTTCCTGTATCGTTGCACATGCCCCCCCCCGTGAACATTTTCAGTGTGGCTGGAAAGAAGTATCTTTAGGAACCTGCAAAATACTCTTTCTTTACTTTAACTAATTGCAGTAAATCCTGATGCTTCTATAACTACGGTATAAAGGTTTATAGAATAAAACCCTTAGGTTGTAACAATTACTTATAAATTAAACATTGCAATAATATAAACATTCTTGTTGCCTGTATACATGTATACATGCTGAATTTCCTGCATGGCACTTGATATCACAAGAACCGCAGTTTGCTTTTATTTCTGAACCTTAGTTCACTAAATTCTTTGTTTTGCCAGAGCAATAGCAAGATACCATTGGCCATTTCCTGAAGTGGCGTAAATTTTGTTTCTCTCTAGAGCTCTGTGGTTGCCCTCAGCATGCAGACTAAAAAGCAATCATAATGTGACATTCCCTTTCCCCATCTCTAGACATTGCCTGTGCTCGCTTGTTAAATTTCTTCATTAATACCTTCATTGAAAATCTTTCCGCCTACTTCCCTCCTTCTGTGACCATTCTTTCAGTGATTATTTTCTTCAGTATGAAAACTTTATTGGTGAACAAAGAACAAGAAGCTTATGCAATGTGAGTCCTCAGGTTATAAAAGTAAGCAGGTGGATTGTTAGCAGAAAGTGAGTGAGAGGTGGTCATCAGGGTAGGCTTTTTGGTCAAATACTACAGTTGAACTTGTTGAACATCTTTCCCTGGACATGATTATAGGTGCCTAGATATGAATCAGAGCCCGCATAGTGCAGTGGTTTCAGTGTTGGACTATCACTCTGGAGATTAGGATTCAAATCCCCCCTCAGCCACGGAAACCCACTGGATGACCTTAGGCAGATCACACTCTTTCAGCCTCAGAGGAAGTCCAAGAGAAAAAAACCCTCTGAACAAAACTTCATGATAGATTCACTTTAGAGTCACCATAAATCAAAAATGACTTGAGGACAGATGAGAACAATAGATGTGTGTATGGGTGTCTCTCTAAAGGAGGAAGAGGGAACATTTGACTTCCAGACAATGCTGGATTGCAGCTCGCATCATCTTTCACTGTTGGCTATGCTGTACAGAACCAGTAGGCTCTATGGTCCAGCACATCTTGAAGGCCTGACTCCCCACCACCACCACTCTATCTCTCCCATCAACAGGAGGGGCTAAGAAACTACTGAACTGGGCTAGGCTTGTCAGTAAGAACGTGAACAGGGAAAGGAGTGAATTGCTAGGCAGAGCAGGGAAGCAAAGGTTTGAAAGTGCAAGCAAGAATCTGTTAGTTGTGTGAGCTGTTTCGTTTCTAAGCTGCTTGTTCTGATATGTCTCTGTAGCAGATGGGCAGTGCAGATAGAGCATCAAAATAAGCTAGGATTAATCCAGGATACTGAATTCACATGCAGTGATAAACTCCATGAAGCAGGGGAAGATTTGCAAGCTGGAGTTTACATGTCTGCTTTGTTGTTACGAAAGGCAATCTATGATTAATGGGACCTGGTTGAGTTTGGATGTACTAACAAAGTTTAGAGTTGTTTAGAGTTAATCTAAACAAACTGTAGTATGTCTGAACTGAGCTGCAGAATGAGGCCATACTAGAAGAATTCTTTAGCTTTAAACCTGAGATGTACCAATAGCAGGAAATTCTTCAAACAGCAGTACAATAGAAATGGAGACACTTTTGGCTGAGGTGGGGCCAGGATAATTTCTAGCACTATTTAACTTGAGCTACAATGTTAGCTAAAAAAGTACTTTTTCTTTTTTCATTGTATATAATATTTAGTCATTTTGTCAAGTAGAAAGTATGCTATCAACAATAAGGTACACAATTATTTGTGGAAATTGGCAGTGTCGCCTGTAAAAAAACCTGAGCCAAATAAAGTACCAAAAGACACTTGATGTTAGGAAAATCCTGTCTCAGCTCTGTGTTAAATATGATACAGGATTGCCTTGGCTGAGATGTGTGTGGGAATCATTGCTGGGTGCTGAGTAAATGATAAGTAAGTCTTGGTCTTCAGCTCTGTCTCTTCCCAACCTGAATCTATTTATTTATTTATTTATTGGATTTATACCCTGCCTTTTTCCTGGGATGAATTAAATCCTAATTTGTGTTTTAGACTCATTTTCTGTTAGCCCCAGGCGACAAGGATAGTGGTCAGAGATGATCAGGGTTATAGGTCAAAGCATATGAAGTGGGCCATCCTGAGGAAGGATCCCTTGTAATAATTGTACCATCTCCTAATTAGAACTTGATATCTCTGGTTTAAAGGGTGCTTCATTAACATAATCCTAACTTACTTTTTCTCTAGTTCGTGGTTTTATTAATTCCTGGCTGGTTTGAACTTAAAACTCCTTTGTACTTTGAAAATACTGCCTTCACAATAGTGATGTTAATTCAAAATGGAGACCTGAGCAAAGATAATTATTTTTTTCCCCTCAAAGTAATTTGGTGACCAGAGCATTCCACAACATTGGGTGGCATCCTTTTGGGAAGTTAATGTCATCAAAAACTGACTTAACAATTGCATAAATGTGAATTGTGCCATTGTGCAGCATTTGTATTTTCAGGAGGGGAGTGGAGATGTAGCTGTACCATTGGAACCATTGAGCAAACAGAGCCAGCAGGATGACTATTGTGCTATGGATCCTGTAGCGTGAGGTGAGGGTACCTACCAGTATGCAGTGGAAGCCCCCATTGCACAATGGGACACTGTATGTGGTGCCCTGAAGTACATCATTGCTGTTCACCAGAGGGGTTGTGTATTGTGTCAGAGACACAGCTTCATCATTATAAAGGTACACATCATAGCCTCTGCTGCAGAATCTTAGCGATCGTAATACATTAATAGTGCAAGAAAATAGTGAATAGAAGTGTAGTATCAGTATTTATTAATAATTCACCAATTCGTTTCAACACAAAACATCTAAACAGTCAGTTTAGGATATCTAATGTTAATAAATTCAGTATTAGTTTTTGTGTGCCTTCAAATTGATAACCATAAGGTGAACCTATGATGGGGTTTTCTTGGGAAGATTTGTTTTCATTTACCTTTGCCTGAGGTTGAGACACTGTGACTTGCCCAGTGTTACCTAGTGGGCTTCCATGGCTGAGTGGGGATTTGAACTCTGGTCCCCAGAGTTCGCAGTTTCAGTCCAGTGCTGAAACTACTATACCGTGTTGGCTCTTTCTTCACTATTACCCAAAGATTAAACAATCCACTGATAACACATACTGAGACTGAAAAGTTAAATTATAAAAGATTCAGTTTTAGCAACTAAAGTAATAGGAAAGCCCAAACTAAATAGATGCTGTAAAATGAAGCAGAATATATGTATTTCTGAATAGTTCATTGTCAGTTTGTTTTATGTAGCAGCACTTGAATGTACTGCTTTGCCTGATTTTAACTCTGTATTCCTTGGTACTAGGTACCCACATTTTTGGTTGCAAAATGTAAGGCTTTCAGATGTGATACTGGAATTGGACATGCAGTTTCCAGGGGCTCTGCTGGCTTGGGGACTAAGGGAATTGTAGTTTGAAGATGTGGCTTTTCTAAGCCCAGCCTCTGTTGCAGATTGTGAAGCACGTGCCTTAAAACATGTATAAAATAGATTATGACAGCTTTTTCTTTCTTGATTGTAGATTGTGATTTTATTAATTGTTTCTAGGATGTAGACATTTTGCGTTTTTCTATTTCTTTGCAATCATTTGCTTTTTACACATATTTTTGTAAGCATGGGTTGATCAGAGGCTTATTAAAACTAAAGTCCTCTTAGAGAGAGTATGCTCTCAGTAGAAGCTGCAAATAAAAGAAAAGAAAAGAAGACTTGATCAGCAAACTTAAATTTAGAATGCTTGTAGTAGGTTTGTCTTGTGCCAATATGCAGGTATTTCAGTGCTCTTAAACAGTCTGTTAATTCACATTAAAAAGAACTAAATAGACAGATTTAGAACTGACACCAGAAGAACCAATGTATGTAGCTCAAAACTAAATTAATCTTCAGTAGCAAACATATCTGATTAAATCCCATTAACTCCAAAATAAAACCACTAGTTTTCTGGTTAAAGCACTTCATTTTGAAACAGACAAAAGCCTCACTATATCCTCAGGACCAGGGATGGGAATGCAAGCTGGCATCAGGGCCAGTTTTGCCCCTCTAGGCCCAGCAGGTTGTGCCTATGCAAATAATGAAAATGCATGTGTGCGTGAGAAAGAGAGAGAGGATGAAGAAAACAAAACCAGTCTGTTTTGTGATGTTTTTGATCCAGGTTTTATGATTTTGGGGCTGAAAATGGCATAAAAATTGGGATGGTGTTGTTCTGAAGTCAGGGTACCAAAGGCCACAGAAAAGGGATTGGGAAGCTTCATGCAGGCTTTGGGCTCCACCTCATTGCTCAAGACACTTCAATTTAACTTCTCTTCTTTTCAGCAGGAGTCCATATCCTGAACCAGAGAACAGTGGAAGTATCTTCGTGACAGGCTGAATGGGTGACAGAATCGGCAGTCTTCTTAGTTGGCCCTTTTGGTAGTGACCAGCTAACTGCACCAGGCTTTGAAGTTTGGCTGAGTGTTTTAGTGTTGCAGGTCCATAGAGAGTGGGCCCTTCTCACTGAAGCCCTCAGTCTTTGAAGACAATTTAAATATACCTTGGTTGCACTCATATTCAGAAACACTGTACATAGTTTCTCTTATCTACAGATTATGGAGAGTGGAATCCTATAGACCTCTCATTTCCATGACTGAGTGCCATTCCTGAAAAGACACTTTGTCTGGTAGCTTGCTGCATTCTTCCAGTGAGTGTTTTTGTAGATAATAATATATGAAGTCCTCAATATTGCCTTCTAAAATAAAATATGCTATATAGGAAAGTAGTGAAACTAATATTAAAAATTACTTTGGCAGTTTTTAACTATGTAGCTGAAGGCATGTTGGTAGAAGATTTTACTTTTTTGAATTTAATTTGCAATTTTAGTGACTCTGAAATTTTTCTGAAAATGTTTGTCTTCATTCCTTTGCTTTTTGACATGACCTTTTGGATCCTTTGCATCCATACCGTGACCAACCTATAAGGAAGTAGATTTAGGGTAAGTTGTTACCAATAGAGGTTTGCCACCAGTGATTACAAACCTCTACTGGTGACAATATACCCTAAATCACCCAGTGATCATAGCCATGCCCTATGAGGAGCGTCTTAGGGAGCTAGGTATGTTTAGTCTGCAGAAGAGAAGGTTAAGAGGGGACAGGATAGCCATGTTTAAATATTTGAAGAGATGTCATGTCGAGGAGGAAGCGGGCTAGTTTTCTGCTGCTCCAGAAACTAGGACAAGGAACAATGGATTCAAGCTACAGGAAAGGAGATTCCACCTGAACCTCAGGTAGAACTTTGTGATGGTCAAAGCTGTCCGGCAGTGGAATATGCTGTCTTGGAGTGTGGTAGAGTCTCCTTCTTTGGAGGTTTTTAAGCAGAGGCTGGATGGCCATCTGTTGGAAGTTCTTTGATGTGTGTTCCTGCATGGCAGGGGGTTGGACTGGATGGCCCCCGGAGTTTCTTCCAACTCTCTGATTCTATGATACATCAGTAGCCCTTTTTCCCCCTCAAATGGTCACTGACTACACCACTGCTGTTGTTTAAATGTATTTTGATAACATTGTAAAACATAGGAACCATAAAAATATTTTAAAACTCATCTGTAAGTGAGACCTGCAGTACAGTGTAGCAGTTGGGGAATAATTCCTGTTCAGAGTGTCTGTCAGTCATCCATGCCTTCTTCCAGGATACCAGCTTTACTTCAGACAGCGAGGATACCTAGAGGAGAGCCTCCAGTGATCTCAATAACTGGACAAAGACAGAATCAGCAAATGCATTTATGATTCCATCTGCCGTTAGTTGAAAATGTCTCTTGGCTGGAGGATATTTTTCTAATTGCAAAATCTTGCACTTTTAAGCTGTTAATCCTATTTCTGTTTTGCATTTTTAGCCTATAGCTTCTGAGTCATTCTGTGTTTAAAATTAATTGCACCTTGAGATATTTTTGCAGATTAATTAAAACAGTCATGAGAACTCTGTGAAGATGGTGATATATGAGTAGGATGATTCTTAAAGGAAGGTAGAATCAGATTGTGACTTACAAATGCATCTACTAAAATTAGCTGATAAATGTCACTATTGAAAATAACTGTTTTGGCTTTGAAAGTTCCATTGGGTCTAATAATTTATTGTGTGGAAAACAAGCATTTTAATAATAGTGACCTGTGTTGCTAGTTATTCTGAGGGTCATAATGGAGAAGTGTCCTAACAGAATACGATGTGAATTACTGTAGATGAGAGGCTGACATAGGTGTTTTTGTAGAGAATGCAAATAGTTTATTAAGACATAGTGGAACTTAGGGATAAATGTCGTAGTGGAGACAAAACTGAGCAATATATGGGTTGATACAGCACTTCGAATTTTTCTGTGCTCCTTAAAGGTTTGAATTGTCTTGATAGTAGTAAATATGAAGACAGTCTTGTTCAACCTGGTGCCTTCTGGATGTTTTGGAATAGAAAATCCAGCCATCCCTGAACAGTGACCATGTGAGAGTTGTATTCCAAAACATCTGAAACACAGTAGGTTAGCTAGATAGTTAAATCTTATTTTTAACTGTTTATTTTGAGGTAAAGGAAGTTTTGGTTATTAACTGTGCCTTCTGCTTTCGCTGTGATATACACATGGCAGAATACATTGCAATTCTTTGAAAGAGAAAAGACTGAAGAGGCCTGAAGAAGCTTATTTACTCCTTACCTCTAGGAATGAGGAACCACTACTATACTCTCATATGTCCTTGGCTTGGTTGTTTCTTGAAAGCAGCCATGACTGGCTTCTGGTAGTACAGCATAATTCCCACCAAACAGAGGTGGCATTCTAGGAAGGACAGAGTCAATGGAATGGAGTTTTATAGGTCAGGTGAAAAGCTGAGTCTTCCTCTGCTTCACAACTGTGCTGCAGTTACCTGCTCCTGGAATTTTTTAAAGTGCAGATTACATTTCTGGTCTTTCTCTCAGTCATGACTGAGTCCAATATGAAAGAAAGAAGAGATTATTTTCACTGGCCTGAGAGACATAGGTATGACTTCAGGAAAATAAGTGTCTAGAGGAAGATCCTCAGTTGCTTTTGCCATGCTCTTCTGTTTCCTGCAGCTCCCCAACTACAGGTGGTTGGACCTAGGATTGTGTCTGCTGTGCAGGTTCTTGACATTCTCTGGCATCTTATGACAATTATGCTCAGATGTCTAGCTGTAAAACGAAAATTCTGATGTAGCAGCTGAAGCAAGGCAGAATGCACATGAAAAGTACTCTGTGAAAATTTTCCTGGTTTATCTTTGCTGGCTAACCAGAGAGGGTGGAGCTGTGGTGTTGTGAATAAGGTTTTAAAAAAATTGTATACTTTCATTAATGCTTGAATTTGTTCTGTTTTAATCTTGCTAACTGCCTTGAGTCCTACTGTTAGGAGAAAAGTAGAGTATAAATACATACATATATATACACATAAGAGTGACTTGCTGCCTGAACAGGAGTGCTTCACCACATTTTATGGCTAGCGTACCCCTATGGAGTAGCTTTAATTTCCTAGAAGTTAAGAAAGAGGAATTTAAACAGAACATAAGACCTCATGAACTGTGGGTGCTAACTACAAACTGAAAATATTTCTGTAGCTCTTTAAAGTTATTTGCAGCAAGAGTCTTCTCCTTGTTTATATACTGTAATTCAATTTGCAAATCAGATTTTAGTAGCTGTTAATTGCTGTCAGGCTTATGATATTGATAATGACTATGCAGAATAGTAACATGTCTTCTCTTAGGTAAATAACTCCTTTGTGGTCAGGAAATGACAGAATAAAATTAATCTCCCTTAGTCTTAAATATTTGTGTAGTGCAGGGATCTGAAAAAACATTCTTGGCATGGTCTACTTCCAGAAATTCAGGATCCATACAAGCTTCTTTTGCCCCTCCCTGTCCTGCGGAATTATATAATTTCCATTCTACCATGTACTTTAGTAGGAAAAGTCTGCTTTAAGTAGGCATAATCCCAGATCTTACATGTGCTTCATTTTTTTCTCTTTTGTCTAAATTTGTATTTTAATACACAGACCTGGGTAAGTTAATATGTCATACCACATAACTATTTCATTGTCAGGGCTGTTTGAGCAAGACTAAGAGATCATTTCATCCATCATATTTCAGCCTGGCTGGATGTAGCTGCATAACAGTGCTGTTCTATATGTTGATTCTCTTCCATGGATGTCACATGACCCTAACTGCTCTGGAAATAAGTGTTGTGGTTGGCTACTTTGATGGGGTCTTTGTTTTATAGATCTGAGGTTTTGTTCATCATACTTATTAGTACTAAGTTGACAAGCTACTGGAGGAATAAGACCTACTACTTGCTCTTTAGATCTTTGCTGCTTCTCCTGTGTAGAAAAATCTGCCAGAATGGGCTTGCAGTATAGAAACTGGATGTCAGCTTATTGTCATTAATGAGATAGTTCTTGTGGTTCTGAAGAGGGAAGTAGTGAAATGACTGTCAAAGAAGCCAGATCCTTGTCTATGCAGGATATCTCATCTTTCATTTCTAAGTGACATTTTAGAACAATTGATGACATGGTAGCTTCAAGCAGCATAGGATGATACTCTAATCTGGCTTTTGTCTTGGGGTCAGAAGAAAAATACCTGGAGTGCCCTGATGGTATGATTTATGCTAGGGAATGGGTATGGCATGTGTTTATGTGAGAAACCTCTAGTTTTTTTGGATTCTCAGTACCTTTTGATAACCACTCTTCATGGTATTCTTCTTGACTGGAATGTGTAGAATGGTACTCGGAAGTGTAATATTGTGGTACCTCTAGTATATCCTGGAATTATGGATTTAGAAGATGGTGTTTGTGGTGGACTTTGGTTCTTCTCTGTGATATTTAGGATACCACAAATTTCAATTTTGTCTTTCTTTGCTTTTCAACATCTATGTAAAACCACATCCAGAAAACTGGGATGATGGGCATCCTGCTTAGATTATGTGCAGTTCTATCCTCTTTACTACTTTCTTATTCCAGGGAGGCAGTTGAAACTCTGACAGCAGTCTAGAGACAATATTTATTTATCTGATTTATATCCCATGTCACATTTGTTTTGGTCTGCATTTGACACTTAAAAAATCTTCAGATGCTGTGTGAGGGGTGTTGAGAGGTATAAGCTTTGATTATATTTTCATGAGTTAAATATAGTATCTTCAGCATGTTTAGTGTTGATGAATCAAAAGTACTAGTTTAATCAATAGAAATCATGGATTACTTTAGATCTTTTTATATAGCATTGAGCCATTGCGAGATTTGTTTCTATTTGTATTGCACCACTAGTTTCCATGGTATTTATTGTATTGGTTAATGTTTGGCATGAAGTTGACAAGCTACTTCGCCCTATGTATATGTAAACCTTTTGTGAATGTGTTTTTAAACTGGCAGGTACAGTCTGGGGTAAAATTTTAGCATATTTTTAATTGCTGTTATTATTAAAAGGGGCTAATATGGCAGAAGAAGCTGTCAATAATGAACATACCAAATGAGGAGTGCTTGCTATATGTATAAAAGTCCCTTCTAATGATGGGCTAACATATAGTCAGTCTTCCCATTGGATGCAAGACTAAGCTGAAGTAACTAAACAATGCTCTGACCTTCAAAAATAGGCCCACTTTTGTCCAACCCAATCCAGAATTTGCTTCAGAGCCTTCAGTATCATTGGGAATGCAGAAGGGTAGAGTCCCCTTGTACAAGAGGCAAAGAATGCTACTGACGTGGAAGAGCTACATTTTACTGCATTCCTTGCAGCTAGCAACGAAGCCAGATATCTTGTGGGTTGGGGTAGAAGTCTTGTTCTGCTGGGGCAGAAAAAAAATGTAAAGGGTCTTGGAACTGGGAGGTAGATGAGTGGCAAGCAAGGACATAGTGAGGATTTGAGGTCCTCTCCATCTTGATTTTAATTCAGGCTAAAAAATGTATAGGGAGAGGTGAGAGAGGGAGAAGGAGAAAATGAGAAGACTTATTTTCTGTTGAGGCTAGTGAATACAAGCTTACTTGTATTTCAAAGTAATTCCTCTATTTCTTGTTCCCTTTTTGTGTTCTTCATTTTCTTTTCTGCTGAAAGTAAAACATTTTTGCTTTGAATAGTATTTATATTTCTTGTAGGTTTTTCAAAGCCTTTCATTTTTCTGAATCAGAGCCATTATTGATTTGACATGAGGTGAGGTATCTGTTTTGTAAAAATTCTCTGAAATATTTGCCTTATCTCAGGTGAGAAGACTTTAGAATTCTTTCTGTCTTGCCATTTAATAATGCAGTAGAAAGGAGAACAGTCTAGTATTGTATTTATCACAGGCAGTTTATTGCCTTAGCTCCTTGTGAACAGAAATGGCTGCTAATAGATCTTTGTAGCAGGCATACATTAAAAACTACTTTAATTTACAGGTTGTTAATGAGTTCTGACAGATCTTGCCATACAAATAATTCTTCCCAAGATCTTAGGAGATAAGTGAGCACATGTGGAAGGATTTCTTTGTAAAAGATGCTGGGTGTAAATGACAGAGCTTTGAAGGTCAAGTCCAGTATCTTGGTTGGCACCTGGAAGCCACTAGGAAACAATGCACTTCTTACAGGACTCTTTTTTTGTGGCCCTACTGTCCCATACCCGATAAGAAGCAAGCAACTTGCATTTTGTAACAGCTGAACATTTCCAAATACTTTTGAGCTTAATTTTCTGCAGTCCTCAGTCCAGTTTCAAAGACACTCTATAAGTGAATTGGTTCTGCTGTCTGACAAGAGCAGTGTATCACTTCTGTGGCAATCTGCTGCTTGGTATGGAAAATAGAGAAGGGGAGCAGAATTGTCTCTTTCCCTGACAAAATGGCACTAAATATTACTACTGGGGCAGAAACTTCATGCAGATGTTTCAACAAGGTGGAAAGATCTACTGTATGCCAGGAAGTTCATCCATTTGCCTGTCCCCATTCCAAAATCACTCAGTCAAACAGACATCAAGGTAAACTGGAACCAATTATATCTCTTAATCCCCGTGTATGATTCAGCAGGGTTTGATTATTCTTGGTCTCCAAGGATGCTACAAAGATATTTTGTACAGTCTGTGGGTTCCTTCTGTTAATCTTTAGATAGAAATCTATCTGTGAGTGCAAAACAGTGGTAAAATAGGAAGATAGCTCAGGATTTTCAAGCAAAATGGGAAGACGCCAGTCTTATTCAGTAGTCTGGAAAACAGTTTGCTTTGTTAAGTGCTAGGTCTAAGATCACTTACCAGGCTGCTAGAAATTTGACATTGTGTTGAGTGGGTGATGTGTATTTCTGGCTTATAGTACCAGGAGCTAAAAGTTTTGCTTATTTGATAGCATCTGCCTAAGAACATTTTTATAAATAGTGTAATGTTTGTCTAACAGTCATCTGCCTTAGTCTTGTTCTGATTGTGTAGCTGAAAACACCTGAGTAGCACTGCTCTGCTAATCTTAATCTTTTCTTTCCAGCTGTTAGTGATGTATCAGGTAGGTGACTTCCTCAAATATGAAATACTATTGTGGTGTTCAGTCTTGACTGGACACAGATGTCCACTAGCTAAATAATTGGTTCCAGCCTTGAAGGAGAGAGAATGACTGAAGTATATCCCAGTATACTAAATATTTGAGATAGTTTTCACTTTGGACATTACTTTCCATATTTCTTTCTCTGACACAAATCTGCGCAAGTGTGTTCCTTATCATACATTAAACTGTCTTGGATTATTCGTCTGCATAGTTATTACCATTGAACATAAGGGAGTTAAACCATCTTACTCCAAAAGAGATCAAACAGTAGAGTATAGTCCTCCTTCCACATTTTCTGGTTTATCCTTCGTGAATTTGATTATTTGTAAGGTAAGCATGTGTCTCCTCCCCATCCTCCTCCTCCCATTCCCTTCTGTTTTGCTGGGTGCAAAGAAGGAAGGCAAGCACGGCAAGAAAATGGGTGGGTGGGTGGGATAGGCATGTGTGCAACTTCTCCCCACTGGAGCCCCCCCTCCCAAGGCAAGGGGATGGGGGTGAAGGCTTGTGCGAATATTTTTTCTCCCTTCTGGAGCTCCCACCCCTATTCCCTTGTTTCTGGTCCTGGTGTGAAAAAGGCAAGGGGTGTTACCCTGTGTTTTGGGGGGTCCCGGGAGGGGCGCCCAGATTGCCAATTAAAATACCAATTGGGAAAATTAGCTGGAACACTGTTTTGGCTAGCAAGAGGGAGGGTAATGTTGCAGGGATCTTTAAGCACAATGTATACAGTCAGAGAGAAGCTAGACAATTCATTATTAGAGGCAAAAACACGAAAGACAAGACATAAACTAACTAACTTGGAAAGAGAAATGGAGGTTTGTTGGGAAAGGCAATACAACCTGTTTCGTAGTCCTGGAGAGAAGAGGGGTTCCGGGGAAGAAAGCTCAGCCTGGGCAGCTGAGGGGAGTCCCTTAAACAACCGGCAGCAAGGCGGGATGGCAGTCCAATGTGATCCGAAGACCGTTTGAAAGTGAGGGGTTTTTATAGAGGAGTTTGTGCCTTTTCGCTATGGCAAGCCAGGTGAGAACAAAAGGAGTTTTGATGCTGGACAAAGGATTTGGAAAGGTCAAGTTTAACATAATTGGATTAGTGTTTGAAGACAATAGCGTGGCTGGGATGTTGATGGCCCAACATAAAAGAGTAGCTCGGCTGAGAGCCGGGCGGCTATTGTGTAGTTTGCGGCTGAAAGTCCCCTGAAGCTGGGAGCGGAGTTTAGGCTGCTGGCCTCAATAGAGTCTGGAATGTAAAACCATTAGTGGCCGCACTCATGTCCGTGCTTGTCTGGAGGACCTCGCAAACATGTGGAGTGTGGGAACTGCGAGCCAGTCCAGCCAGGGCCGAATTAGATGATATCAATGTGATATCTGGGGGTCCTCACCCAGGGTGCCATACCAGAAGTAACAGGGGGAGGGGGAGCCACAGAAGCGAATGGGAGGAGGATAGTGGGGAGGAGTTATTTGTGGTTTTTCTACTTAGGCAAGGTTTCTGTGCCTTGAACTCCCATGAAAGTGGAGGTGCCACTCTATTGGTTTCATTTGGTCCTGTGCAGAGAGCTGCTTCTACCCAAAGCAGATCTAGTAATCGCTAATGTCTTACAATTCACTACTGGCTGGAAAGCCTAGAGTCCTGTGTGTGAGGGCTGATCCTTGAAGCATAAATATGTTTTCCTTTCTGAGCTGCTTCTAGGATTCAAATTTCAAAAGTTAAATAGTTTAAAATATTCTGAAGCAGTGTTGCCTTTAGCCACTGGAGGAAAGTAGTAATCCTTTGGGGGCAAATCAAATTCATGCTTCTAAAGGCAGTTTGCAAACATTTTAGCTCATTTTTAGGCTATTTAGGGATGATTGTCCCATTATTTGGGCACAAAATGTGGAGGTTTGGTGGTGGTTCAGGTAAGCAGAAGAGCTACCTTATGCAGCCTCACAGACTGCGCTTCCTGAACTTGGTTTAAGGAATTATCATGGATTCTAGAAGTTTATTGTATACTTAGATATAATGAGATCCAGTGTGATGCAGTGGTTTGTGTGTTGAACTAGAACTCTGGGAGAACAGGGTTCAAATCCCTGCTTGGCCATGGACACACACTGGATGACCTTGGGCATGTCACACTTTCTCACCCTCAAAGGAAAGCAATAGTAAATCTCCTCTGAACAGATTGTGCAAGAGAATCCTGTGATAGATTTGCTTTAGGATCACTTAAAGTCAGAAATGACATGAAGGCACACAACAAAATTTAATTTTATGGTAATTTTAATTTGTGTGATTTTTAACAGATAGAGAAATATATCCATGAATATGTGCCAGAATTATACCCATAATTTATATTAACAATCAGTTGTTTGGCTAAGACTGACAATGAAGACCTTAAAACTATAGTTTTATGTGTGTCTTGTCTCTCCTTCAGAGTAAATGCTCATAGTACAAACCTTGTCAGGCTCTATATATGGTGGATGTTCTTTTGGTCAGGGCTTTATGTTGCACTAAAGAAAGTTAAATGTCTGCTCTGTCATTCTGTAAATAAAATCAAATTACCCTTGGCCTCTGAGTTTGCCAGTGTTTCATTTTCCTATGTTTCACAGTTAAAAGAGAGCAATGTGGGGGTTGGGTGGGAAGATAAGGATAGACATAGAGCTGAAAGTTGCTGTCCTAGAAAAACATGAATAAAATGAAATTTTTCATAACTGTATTTGTCTGGTGAAATTCTTTAAAGGTTTTTAACATTTTTGCTTTTGTCCAGGTTCTGAAAAAGAGGGAAACTTTTGCTTTTTCCCATTAGCCTGCTATAAGTATCCTTGAGACAGTGAATAAATTATTAAAGTTGTAAGTCTTTTTAGTCAGTGTTTTAAAATTATATTTATCACTGAGCAATCTTTTCAGAACTAATATTTGGTTTCAAAGGGCAAGCCTTTGAATATGCGTATGAAATCTTTGTGAGTTGTTACACATCTTCAACATTAATGGTTGCCCACACACTTGAAAGTCAGGTGTTTCATTGCTCATTTTAGAGTGGTAGCCTTTTCTCTTTGAACAAGTGTTTGGTTTTTAAATTAGAAGCCTGTTTACTGTGATTTTGTCTGTTTCTTTTAATGTTTTTCCTCAAATTTAGTATTTAAATCTGGGATTATTTTTCTTACGTTGTTCTTGAAGAGTGGACCATAAAGCTTCCTGACATGGGCTGGAAATTAACTTCCACAAAAACAAAAACAGAAAGCTGAACTTCGCAATTTCTAAAACATTTTATGGTTTTTGCAGAATCAAGGAATAAATGCATTCCTGATTTGGATGCTTCCATTTCATTATCCAGTATTTACTAATCAAATCAAGCCAAAGAGTTGGGCCCTTAGTGTGTAGTATGGGGAGGAATATGCATGGCTCAGTAGGAATAGAAACAGTGACATGGAAGTCTGAGTATATAGAAGTCTGAATATCCACCAAGTTAATCCTGAAATTGTGCTTGAAGATGATAGATCTGTTTGCTGATTAGATCTTTCTTAGACTGAAAAGAGGATTTTAATAGCAGGCAATGCACTATCCAGTTCAGTGCTTGAATGTGCAGTGGTGAGCTGGGTGAGTAAGATAAAGGTGAATCTTTATAAAATACTGGCATTTTTTGTTAAGTGGTTTCCATGGCTGGGAAAGTGAGACATTCTGCATGGAGTTACACTACCCACAAAGGAACATCTTCTTAGCTCCATATAATTGACAGAAAACTCACCTCCTTGACTATGAGCACTTATTGTCAGCTAAGGCTAATATGCAAGTTTTGTCTGTTCTGGTCTGTTTCATGACAGATGTACCCTGACTGCCATGATCCATGCATTGCTGACCTAACGGCTGGATTACTGTAACATATTCTTTGTAATACTGTCCTTAAAGGTGGCTCAAAAATGCAGCTAGTGCAGAATGTGACAGGTTACTGAACCTTACTGTTTGCCCACTGTGCCTTATGCTGTGGGATGTATACAGTCTGCCCGTCTAGTATGGAGCTAGATTTAAGGCAGAGACAGGCAGCCATGGAAGGTCTGAGGCTTGCACCCAGTTATTTTCAACCATAGCAGGGTCCTACTGACTGCATCCCAATAGAACTCATGGTCTACCTGCTTCTGCTTGATTTTTTTAAACAAAGTGGCCCTGAAAGTTTGATCTAATGGGAGATCTAATCTCTCTATTCCCCATAAAAGCCCCCTGGCTCACAAAATATCCACCGCTGCTTAAGATGTTGGTGTTAGCTTACACAATGTGGTACATGTCAGGATCAGGTTTTCTCAAACTGTGTTTCTGGTAATACTGAGGTGAGCAAAGTGTGGCTCTCCAGATGTTGATAGGATGGAATTCCCATCTGTATTAGTGAACATAGGCAATAGTAAGGAATTATGGAAGTTACAGTCCAAGAACATCTAGAGGGCTGCACTTTTCCTACTCTGCCATCTACCAATCTCTCTCTATGATCTTCAACTGAAGCAATGTTGTTCTTGCTATGACCTACAAATTTATATTCTGCAGCAACATGGCTTTCAGTGAGGTAACATACACCTCATGGAATGCTCTCCCCTCAGGGTGTGACTTAAAAGTATGTCTTTTATCCTTATTTAATTTATATCCTGCTCTTCTGACATGTGAACCAAGGCAAGTTACCAAAAAAACAAAAACCAAGTTAGAGCTAAGGACACAATTAAACAAGCAATAATATTAAAATGCCAGTAATTTTAAAAGTATAAAATCATTTAAAAACATTATAATAAAAAAAATTGCAAGCCTCCCTTAGAAAGACCCCTGTATGACCAGTTAATCATCAGATTGCTGCAATCCAATAATGGCTTAGCCTAGCATAATAATGTGTATGTGCAGCTGTGCTATGCTGAACTGTTTACCACCCCATGGACCTGGCATAGAGCTGCTTTATCCCCCACCCCTGCACGTTCTTTCTGTCTTGGCACCGTCCTCCCTCGCCATGAACTCTTTAGAAGTATGTCATACATTATGGTGTCCGTTTTGTAAAGCAGTTTAATGGTTTTTAAAACCCTTTTAGGATTTTGTGCAAATGAGCAGCGGTATAAAAAGTTTTCTAACACATAGTGATTTCTATGTTAAGACTATCTTTCATACCATAAGTGTTCTTGGACTTAAAGGATAAATATTTCTGCCAGTTCTCTGCCTTTACCTTTTATGGCTGAAAGGCAGAGTTTACATGGGTAGAGGTAGAGTGAGAAAGTAGGAGAAGCTTTGAGGTGTATAGAACTGAGGAAAGATACAGTGGGAGTGGCTTGACAGAGTGAGTGAGATGTATGACACTCATACCATACCATCAACTTGGCATTTTTTTATAATTGATTTCCTTTGCGCATACTGTGAAAATCTTTCTGAGCATTTACAACAGCATTTATATAGTACTGTGATTATCTTTAAAAAAAATGACTCACTAGCAGTAAAGTTTCTATACATGTCATTCCTGTTGAATTCTTTATAATATCCAGCCGTTCAGTTTTGGCAAGCAATAAAAATCAGGGTGTGGTTCTAAAATACAGTCTGAAATTATTGGCAGTAGTATAGTTTTTTAATTGTTTAGAAAGCCAAAGTTAAATTTGACTGTAGTTTTATGTCTTTCAAACTTGTTAAGTTGGCACCATACCCATGATTTTCTCTAAACCTTGGTGCAGTTACTGCCCTTCAGATGTATTTAGCATGTATACTTTGGACAAACAGAACAAACAAATCTGGAGCTTTTGGAAGATAATTTGTTACCCTTGAATTAATGTTAATATATTTAAACCAGAGGTGGGTGATCCTCTTGCGGGGCAGCATTCCTTTATAGGTAATCTGTTCATGATGTGCACAGTGCAGTAGGCATGGTGGGAGTGGGCAGGGCTACAGCAAGAAGTGAATGGGTTGCCTCTTTTTTTTCCCCTATCACCATTTTTTCTCTTTTTCTGCAACTACTTTTTATGTCTTTCTTTCTCTCCCAATATACTGCAAGGGAAGAAACACATTGTTCTTGCCAGAAGTCTGAATCTTTGGTTTTGAAATTAGGACTGTGGTTGCACAACTCTGATTTAAACTATTCTTGTTCTTGTTCTAAACCTGAAATTACTATGAATGGGGCTCGAGGGCACGCTGGTGAAAACACAGAATTGTAAGTCAGAGTCTGCTTGAAGACATGTAAGAGCAACGGCAGGGAGAATCCTTCTTTGGAACTCTGGAGAAAGATACGACTATGAATTTATAGTCTGCTCCTCTCTAGCTTTGTTTGCACTTCCCTCCTGCATACAGAGAGAGTGGTTGATCTAGGTTTACATGGTGCTGGTGGTAATGTTGAAGAAGCTTAAAAATTGTTACAGAGGTGATATGGTATGTTTGGAACCGACAGAGAAAATTAACTGTTGGTTTCTGTGATTGTGACAATGCAGTTGTTGCCCTGATGTTCTGGAAATAGTTTCAACATAATGTGTTATGTCTCTTAAAACTGCAGTGAGTAAAGGATTATGTAAAGTATCATTTGAAAAGAAGGAAGAGATAATTGTGTGGAATAGGAATGAGGGCAAAAATAACAGACTGCATTCCACAATATATTGTCCAACTGTTCACAAGATTAATACCCCTACAAAACTGGAGACTCTCATACTCATCCTCTTGATACCTATTGTTGAATAAAGTTAAATTGAGCCAATTTACCATTGCTTGTAGTGAGATAGCTTGGAAAGATACTGGTTTGCGGTTTTGTACCTTTCTCTTGTATCTGGTCTCAGTTTGGGGTCCTCTGGTATGATACATCTAGTTGTAACTGAAAACTTGATATAGCTAACTACTGAAGCTGATTTTTGGCAACGTTGCATTTATAATGGCTGAACAGGTTATCACAGGTGTTTATACTCCTGTGCCTCTAAATAAAATGCTCTGAAAAGCGATACTACAGAGAGAGTGGAAACCTGTCTTCATCAAATCCATTTGTTGCTGTCTTTGTCTGAAATCTGCCAGCTCACATCTCTTTTTTAAAGCCTCAAGACTGTTCTCTCCCCCACCCCGCCTCAGTGCAGCCCAGGCCAAGAAGGAGGATGCTGGAGATCACAAGAGCTCCAAAATCCTTTCCTGACCTTTTCCTAGCTGAGTGGGAGGAAAATAATACTTCAAAAGCAAAGATCTGATCAGATCCTCACTTTCACAATGTGTGGGAGTGAGTAGGTGGGGAGACATGAGTGACAGAATGGGCAAATGTGAGTTATGTATAAATAGTGGACAGCCTCTTACAAATTACACTTCAGGAAATGTGGTCCTCAGAGGTAAGCTCCTTAGTAAAGAGGAAGATAATGTCTCATTATCAGAAATCTTACTATCTGTTCCTTAATTGGGAATGGTATTGATATTGTCATAGGTATATAGATCTGCATCTACGTTTATGGCCATTAGGTTAAATCCGGTGTTGCTCCCCACAAAGTATATCTGCTGAAATGACTGGAATGTGTCAGTTACTACTTAAGCATGTTCCATTATTTCAGTGGATCTGCTCTATTTAGGCAAACATCGGAGTTAATCCCTCATGTTCAAAGTGATAATAAAAATCTCAGCTATATATTCCTTCCAGCTTACAGTTAATATTATCACTCTTCTGAAGTTGTCTTTTTTTTTTTTTTGCCTTAGTAGGTCACCTTCATTATAAAAAGACACACTCAGTTGTATTTGCAGAATGCCAGTGCCTATATCTTTGCTGTGCAATTTGTCTACTGTTGTATCCATTCCTCTCGGATAACAAGTCATGGCACATGCTACTGATTAATTAAAAACCAGTGGAAAAACTGCCAGTTGCTCTTCTTTCTCTCAAGTCTTTGGTCTGAGCTGTTCAGCAGCCATGTTAATAGCTTTCACTGAACTAGTCTGGTTTCTGAGCAACAGACTGTGTTTTAGAAGCTTTTACCAAGTCCTGTTTGATAAATTTGCTTCACATGGAATATACCTGATCTCAGCAAATGAATTGCATGTACCGTAACATGTTAAAGTGCTATAGTTTAGAAGAAATTTCCTGACACACTATTAAAACAAATACATCTAAACATCTGTGCTGTTAAAAATACTCCTCGTAACAATCACTTGTAATTGTTTAACTTCTAGGCACCAGACAATTCAACATTTTAAGTAACTGTTATTACCTGAGATCATATCTTAACAATCACCCTGCAGCTAATCAAATAGTGATGACCGTTTCCCTCCAACCACATTTTAGCTTTAGTGTTGTTTGTTGAGATAGTAGTATCAGAGATCCAATGTTCAAAATCTTCCAGCTGATTTCTAGTTGTTCTTGTGTTGTAAATTTCCTGCTGTTACCCTGAAAATCTGGGGGTCCCAGAGGGACACCTCAATATGCTCCAAGTGATGGGGAAAATAAGCTCAACGGAGCACAAGCAACAGTGATGCGAGAGGCAGGGTAACCTAGCGAGATCTTTTACCCAATTTTTATGGGTTCAGGCTCAGTCAGAAATCACATAAAAAGGTCCAATGAATGACTTCATTGAACAGTAATAGCTCACACTAACGCAAACACACACATATGCATTCAAGGGCTAAAAGAAATAAAGAGTGGAAATAAGGTAGAGGCATTGTTGAGAGGTCTGTAGTCTGGGTGATACTGCACCTTTTCTTGAAGCCCTTGGTCTAGGAAGCAGTGATCGAACAGCAGCTCAGTGAAGAGACGCTGAAGAGATTGCACAGCTACCAGAAGGGGGGACTGGTCAGTTGGTAAGACCAGGAGGCATCATATTTCTTCCTCCTCTTCTTTCCTCTTCCCTCTGCCTTTCTCTTGCCTAACTAGCCCAAAAACGGGAACTATTTATAGGAAAAATTACTTTGAAGGCAAATCCTCTCCTGGGGAAAACAAACAGGGACAGAAAAGAAAAGCAACTCCACACCTGGCCTGTTCTTTGATATTGGAAGATAACAGGGTGTCATCCAAATAACCGGATCTTCCTCTGCATTGGGGCTGCGGTGTGAGTTTCTGGAGATGGATTTGATAAGATTTTATTGTTTCCAGTGCCCAACTTTCCGGCAACACTTTTACTCCCTTCAAGTGGACTCCTTAAAGGTTGATGATCTTTTGTCCACCATGGGTTATCACAACATGAGGTCTCCTGTGGCTATGTGACTGGGGAGTTTACTGGTCTGACCTGGTGCGTTTGATCATACGACCGTTATTGCCTACATGCGCATCCGGGTGACCTCTCTGGTGGGTTAGATTGGTTTTATATCAAAGTTGTAGACCCCGGGACAGGGCTTACCAAGCAACACTGCCATCAGGTCATGTAAAGGTATTCCAGGTAGCAAATGGGAATGTACTTGGGTGGAAATGTCTGCTTTGGCAAGCAGCCTTGATACTCCTAGCATATTAGAGGATGTTGGCAGTCTGCTTTTGAGTACTTGAAATTGTTGGGCTACTACTGTTTTTCTAGAAGGAAAATATGGTATTTGACAGAGCCAGTGGCATTTGCCTTAATTCATGGTGGGTTAATGTTCATCGTGGTCTTTTAAAGTAATGTTTTGCAGAGAGAAAAGTCTTCTCAGATGCAGCCATACACCTCTGACACTTCAAAGAAGTAACATGGGACTAATCACCAGATATTAATAGGGGTATACACATATGCCATTCTGTCTAGTGCTGGTGCCTGATGCTATTTGAATTTAGCTTTAAGTGACACTGAGCAAGTTTTCTCCCTGTAAAGTGTTGTTGGACCCCAAATCCCATTAGCCTCACTCTAACTAGTTACTGGTAACAGGTGCTGAGAGTTGTAAGGTAATAATGAGTGGAAGGCACTTAATCTTTAAGATGTAGAAGCTATGTATGACTCTCTTTTCATAGACAGGTGAGCTGGCTTGTATTACACAGACTTGGCTGGATGAAACTTGTAGTAGGGTGAGTTAATCGCTGTTATCTCTGCCTTTCTGGGTTCTCTGTGCAGCAGCAGGCAATGTCTATGTGTGGTGGTGGAGTTTCAGTGGACTGTTGGGATTGAATCTCCCTTACCAGATGCCCTGTCCCACAGTCTACAGTGTATTTATTTGCCAGAATAGGGATCCTCTTGATATACCCGCTGCTCAACAATCTCATTTTTTTACCTGGCAGAGTTGTTCTTCAAATCTACCCAGCTTGTTGTGCTTGGAGACCTGGGTGTTCATGCTGAGACCACTATGACAGGAGTGGCTCAGGAGTTCATGTCCTCCATGATGACCATGGGTCTTTCCCAAGTAGTATCTGGTGCCAGTCATGATGCAGTATGCACGGAATTAGTTTTCTGTGCTGGGTGGCATAATGGTAATCTGACTGTAGAGGAATATTCCTTAGTTCTGTTGTCATAGTCAGATCATTAACTGGAGTGTTTTGGATTCACTGGGACTTGAAGCCTCTGTGGAGGTGGGGGGCAATTAAGGTGGTCGGATTCTTAATGGTTCTTGGGGAGTTTTCTGTTGAAGCCTTGACTGATCACTGGACTGGAGAAATTTTTGGAGCAGTAGGCATGATTGGCCCTGAGTATCCTCTTCTATAGAGTAGAGTTAGCAGGTATCCTAAAGAGCTAGTAGTGATGAAACAAGTGGGTCAGAGACTACAGTGTTGATGGTGGAAAACTTGGAGCAGGTTTGGACTAGAGTCCATTAGAAAACCTAATTCAAGGCAGTGGTGACACAAAGAAATGGTACTTTTGTTCTGTCATTGCATTTTCACAGAATTGTACAGCAGTGATGGCTTGAGTGGTTAGTGGCCTTCTGGAGTTTGCCCTCTTGAAAAGAGATTCTGATGAGGTCACAACTGAAAAAACTCCTGAACTACTAGGCATTAGACAGCTACCAATCAGTATGCAATATTCTTTTTTGGGAGAAAAGCCTTGAAGTGTGTTGTCGCCTCCTATTTCTAGGGGTTTCTGGGCGAGACAGACTGCCTAGATCCATTTCATTCTGGTTTCAGGCCTTGTTATGGGAAAGGGTGGCTTTAATTGCCTTTGTATCAAGTTCAGAAACTCCATCTGGTTCAAAATACGGCAGCGAGATTGATTACAAGTACAGCAAGGAGTGAACATATCACACCAATATTAAAATCACTTCACTGGCTGGCCAATTAGTTTCTGGGCAAGGTACAAAGTGTTGGTTATTACCTTTAAAGCTCTACATGGTTTGGGTCCAAGTTACCTACAAGATTGCCTCCTCCTATACAATTTCCCCATATACTGAGGTCCTTTGGGGACCATCTGCTTAAACCAGCCAGGACTAGACAGGCAATGTTCACCCGGAGGACCTTCTCATTGGTCACCCCTAGACTGTGGAATGACCTGCTGGAAGAGATTCAACAGCAAAATGTGCTGTTGGGACTAAAGACTTATCTCTTCCAGTAGGTCTAGCCAGTCTATTTATAATTTTAATTACAATATATTTTAATTACAGTAAATTTGTCTTTTAAATGATCTGTGCTTTAGTATATTTTAACTATAATTTTTTTTAGTTCTATCTATGCTGTACCCCACCTCGAGCCTTGGAGAGAGGCGGATAACAATATTATTATTGTTGTTGTTATTGTTATTGTTATTGTTAATGAACTATGCTGGGAACTGGATGGAGAAGTGTGTTCCTGTTGGTTCTCCTGAACCTCTCAGCGGCTTCTGATACTGTCAGCCATGGTATCCTGAGCAGGCTATCTGTGATGGGACTTGGAAGCAATGTTTTACAGGAGTTTCAGTCCTTCCTGGAGAAGTGTGTTCAGGAAGTGGTGTTGGGTGATCTATTCAACATCCTGACCATTGAACTGTGGATTCCCTCAGGGTTCTGTTCCGTTCTCCATGCTGTTTAATATATACATGAAACCATTAGGAGAGGTGGTCTGGAAATTTGGTGTTTGGTGTCACCTGCATGCTAATGGTAGCAACTCTGTCTTTCCTTTCCGTCTAACTGTAGAAAGCTGTTTCAGTACTAAACCATTGTCTGTTGTCAGTAATGGATTGAATGAGGGCAAACAAATTGAAGTTTAATCTAGATAAGATAAAAGTACTCCTGGTCACCCTAAATAGGGAGTAGGGATTCAGTCTGTGCTAGATGAAATAACTCTTCCCTTGAAATCTGATGTTCATAACTTGGGCATACTCTTTGACTCAGCCCTGAGCCTGGAGGCCCAGGTTTCAGCAGTGGCCACTGGTATATTTGCATAATTAAAACTAGTACACCCCATTACGCCCATTTCTTGAAATGTCAGATATAGTCATGGTAATATATGCCTTTATTATATTCCATTTGAATTATTGCCTTTAGAAACTGTTTGGAAACTTCAGCAGGTCCAGAATGTTGCAGCTAGACTGCTGACTGGGGCTTGTTATAGGGAGCATATAACTTCCTTGTTGAAACAACCTAATTGGCTATCCATCTGATTCTAGGCAAAATTCAGAGTGCTGGGTATGACAGATAAAACCCTATATGGATTGGATCCAGATTCTCAGAAAGCCGTGATCTCCCTATATGAACTTGCCCAAGCCTTATATCTTTTGAGTAAGGCTCTGTCTCTACCCCATTGCCCTCACAGGTGTGTCTGGTGAAGAAATGGGAGAGAGTGTTCTTGGTGGTTGCTTCTAGGCTGTGGAACTCACTTCCAAAGGATGCTTAGTTGGCTTCCTCTTTGGGTCCCTTTTTGCTTGGGAGAGGGGCAAAGATATTTGTTGAAACAACTTTTCAGCCTTTACCTGGTTGGAGGAAATAAATGTATGTGCAGTAGGTATATTGTTTTTAATGTGTGATATTTTAAATGTGTTAATTCTTTTAAATTAGTGTTTTAATAGAATTGTCTCATGATTTTTCCATTTTTTGTTCTACATATTGTTTTAGGTAGTCTGTTTTAACTTGTAGTGTAAACTACTTTGAGTTCCATTTTGGGAGGAATGTAGCATATAACTAGAATAAAATCATTCAATAAATAAGTGGATCACTGCCTGGTTAGTTTAGAATGCCTGCTGATGTGGCTCTCTGCAGAGGTCCCAGAGGTCCCAGATACCTGCTAAAGTAAAATGGTTTCCTGAATGGTACTTATGGTGATACTGTTGAAGGAATATAGAAATGGTTGATTTCTGTATCAGTGGAATATAGAAATGGCCTGGGCAATTGACACTCTGAAGTCTCTTATCCCTAATAGAACCAGATCAGCTTCCTGACAGGAAGCTGAGTGTCGTGAAAGAGAAAGGGTGATGGCTTCAGTACCACTAGCAGAGAACTCAGGGCAAATCCAGTTCTTCTTCATGGTCTCTGTGCCTCACACAATGGGAATCTTCAAGCATGCACAGTAGCTTTTTGGAAAGTTCCAGAGCTGAGTGCTTGGTGGGAACCCCTCCCCCATCCGGTACTGAGCATGCTCAGTCCCGCCAAGCCAACGGTCTCTCCTCAGTTTCTTTTCGTCCGCCAACGTATTAGCAGCTTGGAAGGCTTCCTCGCTGAGCAGTTCTTCTAATTCTTGATTTTTTCTTCGGTTTTCTTCTCTTTGCAACAAAAAACTGTAAGAACTCTTTCCTCTTCTTATGTTGTCTCTCTTGCGGCTGCAAGGTTTCTCTTTTGGACGCCCACCCCGAGTGCTTGTTCTGCCTCGGGGAGGGCCATAACGTTCGAACCTGTTCTATTTGTAAGGATTTCACCTCCCAGACTCTGAAGAATAGAATTTCTTGGTTGAAATCCTACTGCTGGGAGCAAGCCCTTTGTCTTAAAGAGCAGGTGTCTTCCAATACCGCTCTTTCCACCGTTTCGGTATCGATGCCTTCTACGACGTCCTCTGCTTTGGTCCCAAAATTATTGATAACGATCTGTCAAGGTCAGAGACCTGGGCCGCAAGCCAGCCCAGAGAAGGCAGTGTGAGAACCAGCAAAGTCCAGCCGAGAGGAGATTAGCAAGCACTTTACACAAGGGAGTTCGTTTACCAGAGCGTCAAGCAAAAGCTGTAGCCAGAGTTCCAAAGGCCAAGGGTCAAGAGATCAATTCAAGGTAGCAGGAACCGGGTGCTGGGAGCAAGGAACAGGCAAGAGGAGAGCTTGAAAGAAGTTTGCCACAAGCAAAGGAAAGCTTCCAGGCAGGCAGGTGTGGCTAGTCATTGCTTCTTGAACTTAATTAAGGAAGCCTCCCTTTGCTCAGCCCTCTTGAGTCTCTGTCTTGTTTGTGGGCCGATTGGCACAGGCTCCAAACCATCTTCAGAATCGGATCCCTGTTGCCATAAAGGAGCAGGCAGAGGAACATCCAAGCCTGCTTGGTCCATGACAGCAGGGGGAGCTCTTGAGCCACAGGGACCAACAGCTGCTGCTCGTCATCTCCACCCTGAGCCACAGGGACCAATAGCTGCTGCTCGTCATCAGCAGCTCTGACAGGGGCTTCAGTTATCACACGACCGGTCCCTCGGTATCGACACCTTCAGTACCAGTACCGACCTTGACGCTGCCGGCTTTACCGTTGATGTCTTCTTTGCCGAAGATTCCAAAACTCTCCAAGATGCCAACTCTTCCCTCTGCCACTGGAGATGCTACCTCGACCTCGCAGCAGGCTCCTGTTCACCCACCCCGCAAGGTCCCTCCCTTTGCGGAGCGTAAACGGACCTCATCACACCATCCTTCTGTTTCCTCCAATAAGGAGAAAAAGAAGAAGGAGGAGGAGAAGCATTACTCTGCTTCTCCTGCTGCCCACTTGCCGGCTAATCGACCTTCTTCTCTTGGTCCGTTACCGACACCACCTCTGACACAACCTGCAACGTCTACTGTCAAAGAGGATGATGCTCCCATCCTTTCAGTGGTGTGGGATGCTGCCCAGCTCCCAGTGCTCTCAGTTCTGGCTGCTGCAGATTTCATGTCCGACTTGGACCGTCGGCTCTCACCACCGGCCTCTCTGCCTGTTACATCAGGCCAGTCTGGAGATGGGTGTCTACAAATTCCACTGGGCCCAGCCCTCTCCTCTGCTCCTCCTGAGTTGGACCGTCCGCCTGTTTCAGACACTCCTCGAGCTATTTCCCGAGACTGGCCTTGAGTTAATGTGGCCCGCTCTCCGGGACGCGGTGAAAGGGATAGATCCCCACTTCATTGCGACTACAACTACTGCACTGCTTATGAGCCTTTGTTAGTGAGAGTTGAGAAACCTTTCTCGTTGGCCTCCTATATCGCCCGGTATGGCCACGAGCACCTTTGGAGAGAGCAGCCTGGCTCCTACCACTCATATTCGCCTGCCTATCATGACCGGTACCTGACATTCGTCGTTGGTCCTCTTACTGCCCTCGATGTTCCCGTTCCTTGTCACGATCTCCTTCGGGATCTCATTACTGACACTCCCCTCGGTATTGCTGCTCCAGATCCCGTTCTCGGTCCCAATCAGCCTACTACTGTCGTTCGCCATCTCGGTCTCATCACTGATCCCGATACCCATTTCCTCATTGTTGGGCCGTTTCACTGCCTCCTCGAGTGACAGCGATGGTGTCTCAGTCTCCGCTGGCTACTCACCCTGCATCCACTCTGCCAACTTCGCTGTCAGCCCCACTGTCAACACAGTCCGTTGTCGCACCAATCCCGACCATCCTACCCATTTTGTCGGCATCAACGTCAGTACCGCTTCATATTCTGACCTCAGTACCAGCGCAAATTGCAGTTTCACTTCCAACTCCGTCTGTCTGCCAGCTGTTCTTCCTGCAACGGGACCCGCCCGACATCATCGTTCTCGATCCCCTCACTTGTCATCTCCTCCTTCTGGTTCTTATGATATTGACGGTGATTCAGTAGATTCTACACTGCAGTTTCATACCCTCCCCACCTTTAGCATTTGGGGACCCATTTCCTGATTCAGCTCCTGAGGACATCAAGCAGTTCTCTGACATATTAATCAGAATGGCCAATGCTTTGGGGTTTGACATTTCTGGTCCTGCTCCTACGGTACAGGACCCAGTATTCCACTGTGTCGACATTTGGCCTCCGTTGACGGCTCCGATTCTGTCTCTGCCCGTCCTGCAGGAGGTTTTGGAACATCCTTGGGCCCAGCTGGCATCGCGTCAACCGATCCCTCACCACCTGGAACATGTTTACCTTACCCAGAAGGATATTGATTTCTTATTTAATCACCCGACCCCTAATTCGATTGTCATTGAGTCATCCCAAACAAAAGGGGGCAAAAGGGCCCACATGACTCCACCTGATTGTGAGGGCCACCGTTTGGATGCCTTCAGTTGTCGCTTCTACTCTGCATCTTCGTTGATCGCCAGGATTTCTAACACTTAAGCTTGCCTGGTGATCTATCAATGTAGCATCTGGGATAGGTTTTTCCCCCTGCTTTCCCACCTGCCAGATGACCACAGAGCTACTGCTGTCCAATATTTTAGCGAGTCTGTTGCTCTCTCAAATCATCAGATTTTGTCATCCTGGCACGCTGTTGAAGGTGCAGCGCGCATGATGGTGGGTGCGATCGCCTTCCGCCGATTCGCCTGGCTCCAGTCCGCTGGGTTGACTGAGGATAGCAGAAAAAGGATTGAGGACTTGCCCTTTGACGGCCAAGGACTCTTTCATGCAACTACAGGTGATGCTGTGGACCATCTTATGAAAGTTCGACTGACAGCTAAGAAGATGGGCCTTCATCCAATGGCTTAACCTAGAAGACCATCTTCATCCTGTTCTTCATGAGGGGCCCTTCCTACTCTTATAGGTCATGCTCTCCTCGCCGTGCATCTCACCAGTCGTCCTTGCCAGCTTCTTCCTGTTGCTCCTTTAGACAACGTCAGCCATCTTCCAAGAAATCCTCTTCAATGCTAAGTCACGTTTTTGATTTCCCCTGCAGGTCGCCACCTCTGCCTCTCTTCCATTTGCCTGACCACCTGTCCAGAACCACAGGACTAGCTCGCCACCTCAACACCTGGCGCAGGATCACTTCGGGCTCCTGGGTTCTGACCATTGACCGTCTTGGCTACGCCATTGAGTTTCGAAATACTCCTCCTCTCGGTATCTTTTACTTCATCCCTGCCAGTCCGGCCCTTCTCGAAGAGGTTGAGGCGCTCCTGCTCAAAGGGGCCATAGAGCAGCTGCTATCCTTGACCAAATCCACCGGCTTCTTCTCCCGGGACCTCATTGTACCCAAATCAGACAACACTCTCTGACCCATCCTAAACTTCAGGGGGGTGAACTCCTTCATTTCCCCCCAGAAATTCAAGATGGTCACCCTGTCCTCCATTCTGCTCTTCCAGAGGCATTGGGATTGGTTTGCATCCATTGACGTACAAGATGCCTATTTCCACATTTCTATTCACCCCCACCACAGGAGGTACCTCTGATTTGTGGTTGACAGCGTCTGTTACCAATACAAGATCCTGCCGTTTGGTCTGTCCACAGCCCCCAGGGTCTTTACCAAGTGCCTAGTTCCTGTGGTATCTTACCTCCGCATGAAGAATGTTATGGTGTACCCCTATCTGGACGATTGGTTACTGGTGGTGTCCTCCAAACAGAAACTGTACGAGAACATCCATGTTGCCCTCTCCCTTCTTTCTGATCTTGGACTCAGGTGAATCCCAAGAAATCCCACTTGGAACCTTCATGCACCCTGGACTTCATTGGAACCACTCTGGACTCCACTTGTGCCAGGGCCTTCCTACCCTTGAGGAATGCTCAGACCCTGTGACAGGCTGTGGCTGACGTCCTGCACAGTCTGTCCATTTCTGCCCGCAGTATCCAACAGCTTCTTGGCTACATGGCAGCCATGACAGCAATCACCTACTTGTCTCACCTTTGGGCTCGCCCCCTGCGACACTGGTTTCTCCAGTGCTTTGATCCTCTGCTTGATGATCAACACCGGATTCTGTTGGTCCTTTGTCCACTACGGGACTCCTTTCATTGGTGGCTGTCCCCATGCCATCTCTTGTCGGAAATGCCATTTGTCGAGCCCCATCCAACACTTACCATCAAGACTGACATGTCTCTCCTCGGTTGGGGAGCTCACTGTCACAATTTTGCGGTCCAGGGCCATTAGGCCGGCCTGGAGATGCGTCTCCATATCAACGCGTTGGAGCTCTTGGCCATCCTGAAAGCTCTTCGGGCCTTTCAGAACCTTGTTGTCGGACGGACTGTCCAGATCCTGTCAGGCAACACAATAGCTGTCTGCTATGTGAACCAGCAAGGAGGCACTCACTCCTCCACTTTGCTCCATCTGGCTCTACACATCTGGGACTGGGGCATTCCACTATGGATTCATCGCATTGTGGTTCACCTAGTGGGATGGGACAATGTGACAGTGGACTCGCTGAGCAGAGACATAGCGTGCCACCATGAGTGGTCCCTCGCTGATGCCGCCTTCCGGCGGATAGTGTCCCATTGGGGGTGCTCCGATGTCAATCTCTTTGCGACCAAACGGAACAGGAAGTGTCCCTGTTATTGCTCGAGAGCCCCGGCTCTCTTGAGGACACGTTCAGTTCCCTTGGAGCTTGGAGTTCCTTTACATCTTCCCACCATTTCCTCTCTTGGGCTGAGTGGTGGCCAAGATCACAGCGGACAGAGCAGATGCCATCCTCATAGCCCCTTGTTGGCCAAGACAACATTGGTTCAGTCCCCTTCTCGCCATCGCACAAGGCCGCAACGTGAGACTTCAGAGCACGCCGGACCGCCTTTCTCACTCAGTCGCGTGTTGCACCTGGACCTCCCTCTCCTCCTGCTGCATGCTGGAGGATAATGTTCTAGACTTTCCCTCTATCCAAGCTGTCCTTACTGCTGCAAGGAAGGAATCCACTCTCAGATCCTACAACTACAAGTGGAGGAAGTTCGTAGCCTTTGTGGACTCCCGTAATGAGGCCTCTTCTCCGACCTCCCTCTTGACACTGCAGGACCAGGGCCTCGCCTTTTTGTCTCTGAAAGTTTACCTCTCTGCAATCGTGGCTTATCAGCTGCGTGGTTCTCCTTCTTCAGCCTTTTTACGTAACGCTACAGTCAAGCAATTCCTTAAAGGTCTAGAACAGCTCTACCTTCCTATCTCACCACCGCTTCCTCCATGGTCGCTGTCGCTTGTCCTTTCTCAGCTTATGTGCCATCCGTTTGAACCAATGGCCACATCTGATGACTGTCTCCTTACCATGAAGACAGCGTTCTTGGTTGCTGTCACTTCAGCCAGATGGGCAGGAGAACTGACCATGTTGCATTCTGATGAACCATTCCTCGTGTTTCATTGGGACAAGGTAGTCCTATGTCCGGACCTGTCTTTTCTTCCTAAAGTTGTCTCCGACTTCCATCTGAATCAGGATCTGATTCTACCTACCTTCTATCCTGATCCTGCCTCGCCTCTCAAGCACTTCCTGCACTCGCTCAACATATACTGTGCTCTCACCTTTTACCTGCAATGGACCTTGATCTTCTGTCAGATTCTCCACCTTTTTGTCTGCTACGGTGGGCTCCAGAAAGGTCACAAGGTATCCACTCAACGTTTTTCCAAATGGGTTGCCCAAACAATTCACTTTGCCTACGAACTTGCCAGGCAACCTCTGCCGGTTCTGCTTCATGCTCATTCCACTAGGGCAATGGCCTCTTCAGCAGCCCTTCTCAGGGGAGTTGACCTACAGGAGCTTTGTCGTGTGGCTAGTTGGTCCTGGCCGTTGACCTTCATCTACCACTATCGCCTTGACTGCAGGGCACGGCGTGATGCTCACTTTGGTTGTGCGGTGCTGTCTTCTATCTTCTAGGACCTGACCCACAATTCACCAGTAAGCTCCCATTGTGTGTGGCACAGAGACCACGAAGAAGAAGAGGAGGTTGCTTACCTGTAACTGTGGTTCTTCGAGCAGTCATCTGTGCCCTCAGACACACACCTGCCCAGCCTCCCCTGTTTCAGGTCTTTGCTTCGGCGGACTTCAAAACTGAGAAGAGACCGTTGGCTTGGCGAGACTGATCATGCTCAGTACTGGATGGGGGAGGGATTCCCACCAATCTGCTCGACTCTGGAACTTTCTGAAAAGCTACTGTGCATGCGTGAACATTCCCATTGTGTGAGGGCACGGATGACCGCTCGAAGAACCACAGTTACAGGTAAGCAACCCTTCTTTTATACATGTATTAGAAATCATCTGAAGATCTACACTGTACCAGTGATGGCAACAAAGAAATCATACTACTCTGTCACCATCATGTCTTCACTGAATACACCAGTTTTTCAGAACTTGTAAGGCTGGCGTTCCAGGAGGCCAGAGCAATAACTGACTTGCTGTGGGTGTGATTCATGTTTTGTGATCAAAATCACTTTGACTTGGACTCTGACAAGTTGACAAGTTGGCATGTAACTTTGGCAACCATTTGTCCTGTTGCATGGTATTCTTTTCAGCTTTTAAATATTCAGGATGTGGACAGGGTATCTGGAGCAGAGAGGGGTGCCACCTGTTTACTCAACTGGCCCTCTTAGGTGATCAAATCTGCTACGGTGGGATGATGGGTATGATTCAATGCCTTTTTCAGGAAGAGCTTATTCCTGCCTGTTTAAAAGAAACAGTAATAAAGAATGCTGCCCTTGACCAGGAGTTTTGACCAGTTTGTTGTCCTGTCTTAAAGTTACTATACTTCATCAGAGTGATTCCTTTACTACCTACAAAGAATCAAGCCAGTCATACCGACAGGTACAGAAGGATTTGTAGTTAAGAATGTGTTACCCTGATTTCTGGGGGTCCCGGGAGGGACACCTAAGTGCACTCCAAATGTTACTAAGTTGGGGGAATTAGCAAGGAGCACAAGCCAGCAATACGAGAGGCAGGGTAACGTAGCAAGATCTTTAACCCTATGTATACGGGGTTGGGCCGTGACAAGAACTAGGCAAGTTGTTCAATTAAAAGATTTTATTAAACTCTCCTTAATAAAGCAAACAATGACACACGCACTCATCCAAGAACTATAGAAGCAGAAAGTGAGGAAAATTGATAGAGGTTTGCAGAGGGTTTTCTGGGGTGATACTCCACCTGATCCTGCAGTCCGGGATAGGAGAAATAGAGTTCAATCTTCCCTATAATAACCCCAAGTTTGAGCTCCTTATCAGAACGCTCATGCCTTGCATCCCGAACTGCTGCCGCTCTGTTCAGTGAGCCTCCCCTCAGCCTCCACGTGCTGAGCTACTACGATCCCTGTCAGGTGCCAGGAATTGAACCTGAGTGCAAAACTTATTGATCATCCACTGAACCATGTTTATCCCTAGAGGCAGTTAGGACATTTATTTATTTATATTACTATATCACCCAACAGCTGAAGCTTTTGCTTTTTATGTGGATGATCTAGAACCATTGGTGGATAACTGCACTGTCCTGCTATATTTGTGGTGGTATTGGCCACTGTTAATAACATTTACTTAATCTTTTCTCTGATGAGCTCAATATATTGTCTGTGGCTCCTCCCTTCCACATTTTAATGTTATGAAAATCCTTTGAGCTATGATAGGTCCAATAACTAAGAGAATGACTGGATATTGTACAAGAGCTGTTTTGGGTTGTCATATTATACTACTCTAATAGTATTATATTTTTACTGTAGCAAAGTTATGCTGTTTGTGTGTCGCTTCAGTTTGTACAATATGATGGTCTCCCTTCGGGTTTGATAGCATCAGAAGCTTTAATATGGATAATTTAGCTCCAAATCAGTCCAAATATTGTCCACCACAGCAGAACTTAATAAATAGAAGACCCTTCTGTGAAATGGAAGACATTTATTGGAATTACTATGCAGTCTTTGTTGATGCTAGAAAGTTTGTTCTAGAAGGATAGAATCAGCTACATTTGGGCCACTTCCCCATGTACACCACAGTGATTGCATCTGATAGACAGTATCTAAATGTTTTTCCAAGGCTTACTTTTTAAAATACAGTAAACATAGTGTTTTAAAATACAGTAAGTAAATGATGGTACGCAGCAAATCCTTTCTTTTGTATTCTGTCTTACCAAAGAAAGTGCACAATTTCAGTTTGTCATCCTAGATGCAGTTGTCTTCACCTGCTTTACTACCACTGGTTTGGTAACATGTCTCTGGACTTTTGGCCTGTTTTCCTACCAGTGGATTTATGAAGTTGTTTCTTGGTTGGCTTCTGGCTTTTATTCCTGAGAAGAACTTTGGGCTACAAAGAGGGATAACAAAGGCTAAATTGAATTGTGGAATTATGTGACTTGCTTCTTAATGAGAAACTAAGCTATGTTAGCAGAAGTAGCACCGTGAGAAATATCCCCTGCTAACTGGAAAAATGTCTAAAGTCCATTGATAATGTTTTCTAGAATTGTTGGAAATAGTCTATAATTTATGGTTGACCAGACCAACATATCTTGCACAGTTAGAATTCCCAGTGCTGCCTCAATTTTGAGAGGGAACCACATGGGTTTGACCAGTTTCATGAAAGTGGATTACCTTAAAACTTGTTGTATGAACTGAACAGTGTTATTTTATTTGGAAAAGGTCTGATAAAAAACAGATTTATTGGAAACCTTTAATAGCTGCTTGCCACATAACTTGTGTTTCATACTGGATATGAAAGATGTAAATTAGAAGTATATATTTAATGGTATAACTAGCCTATGTTCTCTGTGAAATTTCTCAGATTCCTACTGTCAGGTTGGTCATCTTACATGGCTTGTTCTTGTTGTTAATATCTTGCTTGGTTTACTTTTTTATTCCCTGCCTTTTTTTTGAAATTGTAACCCAGAATGGCTTATTTGTAATATTGGTAAATGTACAGTTACAAACTTCACGTGAGTTGAGAAGGAAGGACCAGTAAACATGAGGGGTTGTGCATTTATTCTTAAGGAGCTTACAGTCTGGAAAAGGAAATGTTGTATAGTGATGGGTGAACAGATCCATCTATCATTATACACTGAACATTCTGTGGCAGTTCTCTTTTAAAAGATTTCAGTGTATCTGAATTCTTGTCCATGCACATCACCAAATACATCTTGGCAATGCGGTATGTAGTACGGTGTTCTTTTTTGCCCTGTACGTTATACTGTTATGTTTCATGATGCATTCTTTCTCTAGCTGTTATCACATGTTTGTTTGTTTTTAAACGCTAATAGAATGACATGGAGCCAAGATGCAGCTGTAGCTCCAATGCAAATAGAAGCAGTAACAAAAATGCTTGCACATCATGATTGGTTATTACTATTTTCCCCCCAGATCTAGACCTTTAAGCTGATTATTAAGATGGCTTTTGACAGATTGTTAAAGTAGAATATTTTGTGATTTGAATTTTAAATAAAGCTTTTTTATTTCTTTCTAAAACTGTAGGGTTACCTCCACCAAAAATTGAGCATGCACAAAATTAGCAAAGTTTGCCTATTTAGTTATGCCTAACAAGGAGACTCTAGCAGATAAAATTGGTATTGGTAACACATACCATGCCTGAACTGTAGAAGGAAGGAAGAGGAGTTACCTTTAACATTAACTACCGGTAATTTAGCAGGAACTTTCATGCTTGTTATTCACTGCAGAATTATGAATATCATAGAATCATATAGTTATAAGACACCACAAGGGCCATTGAGTCCAGCCTCCTGTCATGGAAGAATACACCATCAAAGCATTCTTGATGGCCATCCAGCTTCTCTTTAAAAACCTTCAAAGAAGGAGACTCCACCACTCTTTGAAGCAGTACGTTCCACTGTTGAAGTGCTCTTCCTGTCAGGAAGTTCTTGCTAATGTTTAGATGGTATCTCTTTTCCTGAAGTTTGAAGCCATTGCTTCATGTCCCAGTCTCTGGAGCAGCAGAAAACAGGCTTGCTCCATCTTCCACATGACATCCCTTCAAACATTTAAACATCACTATCATGTCGCCTCTTAAACTTCTCTTCTCCAGGCTAAACATAGCTAGCTTCCTTAAGTCTTCATAGCGTATGGTTTACAGGCCTTCTGCCATTTTGGTCAGCCTCCTCTGGGCACATTCCAGCTTTTCAATATCCTTTCTGAACTGTGGTGCCAGGAACTGTTATGACCAAGGCAGAATAGAGTGGTACTGTCACATTTCATGACCTAGACGCTATACTCCTATGGATGCAGCCCAGAATCACATTGGCTTTCTTAGCTGCTGCATCACACTCCTGAGTCATGTTCAGCTTGTGGTCTACTAAGACTCCTAGATTCTTTTCACTTGTACTGTAGTGAGGCCAGGTGTCACCCATCTTATATCTATGCATTTCATTTTTTTCTGCCCAGATGTAGTACCTTACACTACTCCATGTTGAAATTCATTTTGTTAGTTTTGGCCCAGTTCTCTAATCTGTTAAGATCATTTTGAATTCTGATCTTGTCCTCTGGGGTGTTAGCTACCTCTCCTAATTTGGTGTTATCTGCAAACTTGATAAGAATCCCCTCTATTCATTCATTTAAATGATTGATAAAGATGTTGAATAGCACTGGGCTCAGGAAGAACCTTGTGGCACCTCACTAGTCACTTCTCTCTGAGATGAAAAGAAGCCATTGGTGAGTACCCTTTGGCTTCAGTAGGTCAACCAGTTACAAATCCATCTAACAGTAGCATTGTGTAACCCACATTTTACTAACCTGTTCACAAGAATATACTAGCTTTGATTTGTAGACTGACCAATTTGAGATTTGCTTTTAATAGTGTGTTGCTTGAGATATTTGTAGCAGATTTTGGTTCCTAATACTCATAACAAGTCTGGCTCTTCTCTGAAATTTAAAGCACAAGGATGAGGGTCGTTAAATGTACTTGGTAATTTAAAATTTAATTTAAATTTTAAAATGTTTTAGTAGTTTTACTTGATGCAACTTGACATTATGTTTTGTGGGTTTTTTGCAGTTTATAAATTTGCATTTATAAACTTTGAAAACACTGATGACATTGACATTAGTATTTTCATATTGTTATACTTTGAGCTTTCTTTCAAGGGTGAAGAAGGTACAGGATTGGCCTGCTGGCACAAAACTGTCAATTTCTGCAATATTTCACTTTCTTGCACCACAGGTATCGCAGATCTTTATAGAAATAGTGGATCTGGCATTCCAGTAGATAAAGATAATTCAGTATGAGAAAGTGGGTGTTCTATCTTCAGAACTTTATGGAGCTATTCTCTGTGAAATCTCTTTGCTTCATCGTCATTACTAATAACATGATTTTTTTGTGGTGAAACTAATGGATATCATTATGGATATCATTAGATAGAGAACATGCATAACTTTCAACATGTAAAGACTGACTAAATCTCAATTTGTTTATTAAATTGATCTCATAGTCTTACACACACTCACACGCTGTTTCACGGAATACAGTTTGAAAAGACAAAGAGCTTGGGTTATTTATTTGCAACTGCTTTCTTCCTTCCTTCGTTAAATACTACAGTTCATAAAGAAGAAGAGATGTTTGTCCAGTATCGTATTCATGGCTGGAAGTGACACCGAATAAGGATTTTGCTAACATCCTAGATTTTGGAAATGTAAATTACTAGATATAAGATTAAAAATGGGATTATAGAGAAAACATCCTCCTCTGACATCCTTAATACCTATTCTCAGTTTCACAGGAGCTCTGTTTGGAGTTTCTAAGCTCCTTTGATCCGACACTTTCGAGGTAGTTCAACATCTAATCTAATTAGAATAATAATGATTTTTATTGCTTAAAAGACTTTCTTAGATCACTACTGGAAAGCTTCAATAGATCTTTTATATTTTGATAATGGACTTGTAAAGTTCCTTTTATATTAATTGTTACTTTTTAGGGAGAACACTGCAAAAATTCTCCTACTTTCAAGTTATTGTTACTTTTTAGGCAAACCATAGGCAGACTGCTCACCAGAGTTGCTGTGCCATGTAAAACCTTCACGGGCTGGAAACCAGGGCTCATTTCACTGCAGATCTTCAATAATACCTTATCCCCAGTCACTGATCAGAGAAGATCATGGCAGAAGAATAACAAAATGATCAGACCAGAGTTATTATTCATTATGCCAAAAATCAATGGGTATATAAGTCTCTTAAATTGAATGGAAAATGTACAAGTCATTTCTGCTCCCCTCCCCTCCCTTCATTATTCAGAAAAAAACTAATGAATTAACATAATGTATTTTTATGTGTTATTTTCAGGCTCTAGGATGAACAGAATTAAATGAGTAGATAGTGGTTGCTTTTCTCCTTTTTATCTCTTTGTGGAAAAATAGGAAATATTGGAGACGCTTAGAGGGCCGGCCTCTATCCTGAAAATTGGGAAGAGATACATGTAAGAGAGCATAATACAATTTAGGTGCAACTTAGACTCAGTTTAGTTGTTAACAGAAAAAATAGTTGTCTGCAGTGCAGATAAACCATTATGAGCCTTGTATTAGCATATTTCCTCTCCTCATTTTTTTTTATTCTGCAATGAAGAGATCAGAAATGTTTACTCCCAATTTTAAGCTGCTCCCTGCAACATCTAAATTCAATCTGTGGATTGTTTAATGTAATGAGAACAAGCCAAGATCAAATGATGGTTTCAGATCCTGGCTTTTTCCAAACCCACAATTTAAATAAATCATAATTTTTTATAGTTCATATGTTATGGTGAGCTACGGTTAGTTTAAAACAAGAAAAGGATGCTTTTCATCACTTTTTTCTAGTTCATGAAATAGGAGGAGATTTGATCCCCTCAGTCTTGTTGCTGGTCTCTCACATAGCGGAAAGCCTTGTTTTTCCATTTTATCTGAGCCTACTTATTCTTTTGTTATATACAGTCAGCCTTCCACATTCACTGGGATTAGTGGCATAGGACTCTGGCAAAAGTATCAAAATGTCTGTCTGTCTGTCTGTCTGCGGGAAAGGGGCTGAGGCATTTTGGGGAGAATGGGCATCCAGAATCCAAACCAGATCAGAGAAGTGAGAGGGAGGGGGGGGTTGCCATGGTGGCCCTATAACTCCTGTCTCTCTCTCATCTCCTTCCTTAGGTGTGAGGGAGCATCAGGGGAGAGTTTGTGTTGCTGAGAAATCAGACTGTGAGCCATCCTTAGCTGGACAGACAACAGCTGGTGGTGGTGGAGGAGGAGGATACAAGGCAGGTTTTTAAAGGCCTTAATGGCCCACCAAGAGGGAACCTTCCCCCAGAAAAGAAATGCCTGAGGTAGGGGGTAGGGTTGAAGAAATTCTCAAATAATCAAGTCTGTGAAAGTCTTGCAAATGTGGACGGCCAACTGTAGTTCTGTGCTTAAAAGATTGCCTTTTTAAAATGCAATTTTGGATGGGTTTTTTTTAGCGCTGTTACATTTGCTCATGAATGAAAACAATTTAAAACTTGAATAAGTATATGGAATAATTGCTCATTCTTGCTCATTAGAAAGAAATATCCAGAGATGGGTGGGTTCACTGCCTGAATTTCTATGGCTAGCAGATCAGCTTCTCATCTTATTTGGAGATAAAAGTCAAACTGGAGGACTTGATCATTACTGATTTGAATATGTGAAACAGTTATATGTATTGTGTTAAAGCTGCATTTACACAAATCACAGTTACATGTTTATGGGGCTAAGATAGACAAATGACACATGCATTATTAACACTTTTCTTAAGCCATTAGAGGACTGGGTTAGCATACGTTTCCTGACATCTGTAAACTGATGGCAGTGTTATTACACACAACAGTAGGGATTTACTTCCCTCTAAAGTGTTAAGATGACACATTTTACAACAGAAACATTTCCATTTTACAACATTTACATTTTACAACAGAAAAGTTGTTCTGTTGAAGGCAGATTCTTTAGCCTTTAATAGCCACTTTGAGATCAGCAATAGAATGTCTTGGGAGACTGAAAGGTTTTGATGCTGGTTCGTTTGTGTTGCCATTTCTGATGTCAAATTTGTCCCTGTTTATTCTCTTGCATTGATGTGTCTTCTTAGTACACTGTCACCCTCAACACTGAATTTGTTCGCTTGCTCTTTTTTTCTGACTTGGTATATACCATTCTCTGCCGGAAGTGCTTCTTTGCGCTAGGGCAATAAGACAATTTTTATGCAAGGTAACACCTGCAGCTTATATATTGTACTCCATCATACATAATGATAATAGTTATAATCCACAAAAGCTCATGTTGAAATAAATCTGTCAGTCTTAAAGGTGCCACAAGAGTGGTTTTTGTCTCTTTATGCTGATGATGAAACACATGCTGCAGTGCTTATTGTTTTTCTTCTGAGATGTTGGTGAACCATTAGTCTAGATGGGAAGGTACTTGTCAAAAAAAAATCTATTGTGTGAGTCTCCCTAGAAAGAATTAGCATTTGGGGTTGCTGAGTCTGTTGGAAACATCTATGGCTGCAAGCCTTCAAATGTAACAGGAACTCCATAGTAAAACCTCCCTTCTCCCATGTTTGTGTAACATTTAAAGGATGCTTTTTTCTTTTTTGTAACAGTGAAGTACTGTAGTAGCTTGATTCATTATTGTTTCAGAATCTTTAGGACAGTAGAGGAAAAGTTCATTTGGTTAAACTGGTTTTTGTTTTCTTTGTAGGGCACAAGAACTGAGCAATGAATAAATTACGGCAGAGTTTTAGGAGAAAGAAAGACGTGTATGTCCCTGAAGCCAGTAGGCCACACCAGTGGCAGACAGATGAAGAAGGGGTTCGAACTGGGAAATGCAGCTTCCCAGTTAAGGTAAGAACATCTGTTTAAAAAAAAGAAATATAATGAACTTTTAAATTGTTTGTGCATTTATTTAGTGGAACTCCCATTTAATTTGTGCGAAACAAATTGTATTATTTATCTACCTACTCTTTCTCTTTGGTTCTAGCAGTGCATAAATAAATCATCACAACAGCTGGGTATATCAGTTGATAAAAGAAATCATAGTCAATTAATGGTATTGGTTTAAATTGATAGACAAATTAAGACTGCATAACTTTTTGTAAGAATAAAGCAGCAGGCTGTAGAAAAGGCATACAATTATAGTAGGCGTCTCAAATGTGTTTATCACATAGAAAAGGGGAATTTGGTAAGATTATAACCTTTTCTATTAAAAATACTCCTTAAATCTGTCCAGTTAATTGGAGCATCTTTTACAGTCTTTAGCTGATTAAGCAGGCTAATTAAACATTTCACCAAATTACAAGAAATGTAAAAGTGTTTTGCCCTTTCTATGCTAGTCAGAAAGGCAGTGTTAGTGCAGTTCATTATAGAAACTTGCTAGCTGAGTGGAAAAGTGTGATTCACAGAACAGTGTTAAAATGCTTATTTTTGGTTTCTCACAGCTAATCATGCTCCTCAGTGGTTAATTGGTTTTTTTAAGCTTCTAGATTTTTATTTTTATTAAAATATTTATATCCTTCTCTATACTACAATGTATCAGGGCCAGCACAGAGATCAAATCAATTTCAAACAATGTAAAATAGCTTAAAATCTTAAAACAGTAGAAATTATTTATTCAGTCAAAAAGTGTACTGAACAGTTAAACAAAACTATTTAAATAGTTTAAAACTATGCATCATGGGTGAAGTCTTTAGACCCTAGAGGTTTTAGCAGAATGAAGCCAGTGTCAAAACCAGTCAACATTGCAAGGAGGAGGTATTCCACAACTTGGGTGCTACAGCAGAGAAGGGGCTCCTACATCTTGCTCTCACTGATGATACCAAGAGGAGACCTCCTCCAGCAAATTTCAGTCCTCAGTTTCCAGACTCAGTTCATGGAGCTTCCATCTTAGCTTCAATTTATTGATGTTCAGCCAGCCATCGCAGCATCCAGGCAGCCTCCAACACCTCCCAGTTCCAGTTGACCCTAATGACAAACAGAAGTAAATGTTATTATAATAAGAATGGGACACAACTCCCAAACTCCTGATGACCCCATCCAGTGGCTGCATATAACTATTAAACAGCATGGGGATAAGATGGTACCATGTGGCACCCCACATCTTAATAGCCATGGGACTGAATACACAGTGCCACTCTCTGATTTAGCTCTGTAGATAAGAGGAGAACCAGTCCAGTCAAATACCATAATCAACGATATCAAAATATACTGATCCAATAAGATCAACAGAACAGCAACCCCTTGTGTTTAGTGCAGAGTTGGTCATCTGGTAATGATCCTCTGTGGCCGTTTTGGGTGCACCTAGCACCATTTTGCCCGCAAATGTCCCCTGGGGCAATTATGCCATGTTTTGATACCTTTGAGCTGTTTCTAGGAAAAAAGTCTTCTTTAAATCAGGAGGTGAACTGGAAATAGAGTACTGGCTCTCTTTCCATTTTAAACAGATCTCTTCAGGAACTAAAATAGCCCAGATTATATAGCAGTTTGGCCCCCATGATCCCTAAGGTGTGTTGTCATTTTGTGCCCAAATGGTTTTTGTTAATAAATAAATAAATACATACATACATATATACATACACACATACAAATGTTTAAAAAGTCAGGAGTGGGAGAGCCAGCAGTTATAGCCCTACAAAGTCCCCTGAGGATCTGGTGTGCCTTTTACTCTCAGACATTTGTCCACCCCTGGGTTAGGGCAACCAAATTTAGGGCAATTTCATTGCCATAATCTGGCCTTCAACTAGACTGAAGTGGGCCCAGTCTTTTTCATTCAAGAATGTTGAAAGGTGCCTTGCCACAATACATTCAGACTCCTTGCCTGAAATGAAATTAACAATGAAATGATAGTTCTCACATAACTCTAATCCTCTTCAGGACAGCATACAGTATTATTGATTTATTCATTCATTTATTTAAAATATTTCTTTGTCACCTCCCAGACCACAAGTACAGCCTCTGTCAAATCAGGAAGCACTTTTCTCTGATGTAGGTATGGCATTAACCAGTCCCCTGGATCCACCAAGTCAATCCACTACTGATGATTCTTACCAGGGTCAATCTTACACATGGTGGTATAGACTGATTCAACTGTTTTAGTCACATCATTAGTCTGCAGCAACTGAAATGGATTATAAAACAATTTACCAGATACACCGTTGAATACTTTCTCAGATATGAGATTAAGTTCTGAATGAATAAGAATGACTTTCTGCTCAAAGTGCCTAGCAGATTTATCTCAGCAGGTTGCTAGGAATTCTGTTCCTAAGTCTCTCTAAGCCTAACACAGGTGGGCTCTTCACTAATCAGAATAATTGTCCTGGGTAAGATTTTGAGGATGATGCAGTAGAGACAAAATAAGACATTTCTGCCAACTTCTCTGCTGTGTGTTAAGCATGAAAAAGAATCTTACTAGTCTTTCTTTATATTTTTTCTGTAACCTATTCCATTTGCTCTCTGATCATCATCCACCCTATTTCATTGTCTGTAAAACTTTAGTAAACTAAGATGAGATGATAGACTCCACAAGATCAGAGAGGATGCTTGTGTGCAGTTTTGTTGGTGGCCCTTTTCATCTTACCATAACATAATGAGACCAAAGTCCCTACTAAATAGCCTCCTCAGCTGGAAGATGCCCCAGAACAGTGCCTCCTCAAAGTGGTGATCCTTGGATACTGGTCTTTGAGCCCTTGTCTGCTGATCCTCAGTGAGATTCTTGGAAAGAAGAAAAATAATGGTACCCAGTAGGCACAAATATGATGCCATTTGCTGACACACTGGAAAAAAAATAACTGCTGGTCCCCCCCCCCATCAAGTAGACTGAGAAGCACTGCCCCAGAAGATTCAATAATTCATCAGATTCCATAAGCCTGTCGGGGCAGACCATCTTAACAAGGCTCTCAACACTGCAGGGAGGATTTGCTTTTGTCAAATAAAACTTCACAAATTACCTGACACCTGATTATCCTTTCTGCCCCACAGCAAGAACCAGTTACAGGGTATGTTTTCCCACATTATTGGATTATAGATACACTGAGATGATAATTGTCATGGTAGCGTGAAGTACCATTGTTATACACTTGATGTACAGTCTGGAGTCCCTCTCCCCCAGTACCACTAGACCATCTCAGCTCAGACAGGGAGACTGGTGGCTGCTGAGGTAGGTGGTATACGAACAGCATATGTGTCTGTTTGACCCAGCAGAAAGTACAAGCAACACTAGTGCAGTGTTAATTGACTGCCTTGAGAGAGAAGTGGAATCCTTAGCAATAATGGCAACAGTACCCCCTCAGCTTTCCAGTCCTAGTTGGTGCTTCACCAGATATCTGCCTGGGTAAAACTGAGACAGATCTATTCTGCCTTACTTATCTAACTAGATCTCAATAACATGCAGTCTCTTCAGCCCACAAGCAGGATATGGATGGTAATTCTTCTGTGGACTGATCTGACATTCAGCAGCAGGACTAACAGACCAAAGGATTGGCTGACCGGAATAAAGGAAGGGTTGATTCTGAACATCTATTCCTGCTTCTCCCATACTTGACATGAAAATTATTTTGATGATGTTAAATGTTAGGAATTGGAAAGTTAATTTATTGCCATCAACACTAAAAATTGAAATTAATTAGTTAAATTATCCTTAATTATTTTTAAAATGTTAGTTTCCTAAATAGGCCATTGGATTTACAGGGCATGGCATGACATGGCTGTTGATCCTAGGGACACATTTTGTTGTTGGCACTTTCTAAACTGCTCTTTTTGGGTGATATTAAAGGTTAGTAAGGAATAATGTGTTAATTTCATCTGGAACAGTATTAGTCAAAATGGTAGTTGCAGTTCCAGACTGCAATCCATTGGCTGCTGATTGTGCAAGCTTACAGAAAGCTATGTAAATATAATGACAGTTTTGCACAGATATGGTACATTGGCCAAATAAATAAATAAAAATAAAAATGCCAGTCTGCTACATTAGATAACTTGAAACACAATAATCTGGAAGACAAAGTTCCATTGTAGGTGCAGGAATAAGTGGCTTGGCTACAAAAATCTGTCAATAAATTCTTAATCAGAGGTAAGTGAGTATCTCAGAGTATGCAGTAATTTAAACAGCTTGGATGTCTGTCTCTCAGGAGTGCTTTAGCTGTGCATGGTAGGATGTTGGAAAAATTGGACCTTGGAGTCCTTGCAGTTTGTGTAATTCCTTGTTTCGGTGTTCCCACACCCAATCAAAAGGTATGATCTGCAAAGATCAGTGATAGACCAGATTTAATATATTAGCCTTTACTTCTGAGTAGAATCTTAAAAGAATGCCATAAACAGGGATTTAACTAACTGTATATTTTGGTTCTAAGCTCCATCCCTTACCAATTCCCAAAAATATGTGGTGGTGGTGGTGCTGCTGATTATCACCACCACCACCATCGTCATCATCATCTTCATCTATTTATAAATGTTGCTTTACAAGAAAAAGAGAAACAAAACAGTTCCATTCCCCCAGGTTTACAATCTAGTTGAGATATGACACAAAAGGAAAAGGGGATGTAGTAGAAGAAGAGGATTAAGTCCAGCAGATAGTGTTTATCTCCCTCCAAGGCTGCAGCAGTGGTAGTTGGAATGGTGGGAGGGCCTTCCACCTGCTTCTGGGCCTAGGCATGATGGAGCTGTGTGTGCCTGTTCTTCTCGCCATCTGTGGCCAAGACAGTGGCAGTTGGGAAGAAAGGAGGGAATCCACTGAAGAAGGTTGTACATGAAAAGCAGAATGAGATGGGGTGAAGGAGGGGAGGGAGGAGAAAGAAAGAAAGAATCCAAGAGAAAAGAAAATTTGAAGAAACCAAGGAAAAATTTCCGCTTAATTATCCAGTACCTAGCACAATATGAAATAATATAATGAACACACTAAAGGATTACAGAGGATCAAAGGTAGTTACTGTTTGAGGGACAAGGGGGTAATTTAACAAAGTGAATCTTTTTGACTCCCAAGTAACAGTTCCAGCACAACCAAATCCTTCAAAACCTGTGACTAAGTGAATCAGGGGCAGGTGGAAAAGGAGTGGGGAGAGAAGCCAGGGAAAGGAGAAAATGAAGGCTTTTCACTTAATTATAGCATCATGTGAGCAGCAATAAGCATATGAAAGTTTTACAAAGGAGTTCATTATAGCTCATCCCAAATAATATACAGTGGAACCAGAACAGTAGAATTGAGAGAGTCACAGTGCATTCTCACCCTACAAAAACAAGCAGACAAATGAATGGGGTGGACACCATCCTTTGAGGCATGAAGGGCCTGACATTCTGTAAGAGCCATGGTTTCTTTAGGGATAAGCAGAGAAATCACTCACACCTCTTATTCCACTCCATGTCTCACTTCCTTCTTTTTCTATTCAGTGTTTTCCCCATACTCAGCTTGTCATCTCCTTCCTAGCCTTTCTACTACTGTTTCCAGAACCTTCTCAGTCATATTTTCTGCTACCTAGCAAGAATGCCATTTGATACATTTCTTCCAGTTCTAATCCTTCATCTTCATTTGCCTTTCTATCTTATTGACTCTTCCAGAAGAAAAAGCCATCCAGCCTAACAAATTCTAGCAGAGTGAAAACACTTAGGTCGTTAAAGTGTAGAATTAACTACAGCATTGATCATGAACTCTAGAAAGTTAGGTTGTATTAGGAGAAAAATACAACACACCAATAACTTCGTGAATTAATTAACTAGTTTTTTCCAAGATATGCTGCGCTTAAACTGTTGGGGAGACCTATTGCTCCCTGCTGCCAGGACTCACCTAGGCAAATGTACAAGCACAACACTGGCCTAAGTCCTGTTGTTAGTCCTGACTAGAGTAGGCCAACTGAATGAGTGGAATTGACCTATATGTTGAGTCATCATTCAACAATATAGCAATAGCATTTATTTCTATACTGCTTATCAACTGAGTGTTATCTAAGCGGTTTACAATGTATTTTAGCTAATTGCCCCCAACAAGCTGGGTACTCATTTTACCGACCTGCAGAAGGCTGGAAGGCTGAGTCTACCTTGGAGCCCGGCAGGATCGAACTCACAACCTTGTGGTTGCAGTACTAGCATTTAACCACTGCACCACCAGGGTTTGAATAGGTTTATTCTGATTGGGAGTAACCAACAAGATGCTAGCCATTCTCTCTCTCTCTTTCTCTCTTAAAACATTCATCAGAAAACAGGAATAAGATTTTGAATGGTACTCCTACTTTTGTGTCTTCCAGCTGCTTCAGTTGGAACGAGGAGCAAATGAGTGGAGTGGAAATCAAATGGGTGATGCTAAATCACATGATGATTTTCAGATGTTTAATAGGATGCAAAATAACAGAATTATCAAAGCAGTGTAAGTCTAAGATAAGAACTCAGTGAAAAATCTCTAATACAAAGAAGGGTCTGCCCTATCATGTATTTGTATTTACAGTAGATAAATTTTATGCTGACACCACAGAAAGTCTTAGCAGCACATAACAGTATTGTAGCCCCAATGTAGCAACTTACAGTAAAGGTTTTAAGTATTTGCGTTCAACTGTTTTTTCCTCCACTAGCCTTGTATGTGTTTGGGTATGCTTGAATCTTAAAGTATGCTTGAATCTTAAGGAGTGGACATTTTACTGATTTTTCATTATTGTGTTGCAAATTGTGGCTGTGCTTATTAACATTTTCTTGAGTTTTGTGGTGGTAGGGAGGAAGTATTATATAAAAATTAGTTCAGATAGCTAGTAGGATTTTGGAGAGTGTAGACAAAGATGATCCACTGATGTGGTTATAGACTTGTGCTATATAATTAATTCCTTTGATACTGGAGGCACTCTCATTTTGAATCTTTTGCAGATAATACCATTGTATGTTGATATTTCTCTTCATAACCAAGAACGTTTTAAAATTAGCCTGCTGTTTATAAGGTGCCAAATTTTAAGCCTCATAGTTTCTCTTCTTCTGCCCCCACCAGCAATCTTTGGTTTATGGAACACGCAGACAGTGCCAAGGAAGCTAATTCTGTAGGTTCAGTCAGGATGTTTCCATTACAGACTGATTGCTGCCTAGATTATTCATTGTAACATGGGTGATTAAGGACTGAACATTCCATAGAAAAAGCTACTCTTGTAGCTGTCTCTTTTAATACTGTCTCTTTTCTCCAAATTATATTTGTCTTTTCCTGTGTTGGAGTGGAAATGTAACTTTTTTTTCCAATTTTGCTTTCACTCCTTTAAAGAAACTGCATTTACTTAACTGACTTTTGCTTCTGTTTGTTTAGAATACTCACTTTGTTATGTGCACAAGTTCAGCTGTGTAAAGAGATTATAGTGTTCAGAACTAATAAATGTTGAATTTCTTTTTTCCTCTCTTTCTCTCCTTCGACTGTAGCTGCATCACCGTCTGTCTGTTGGCACTGTGTTTAATAAACCTCAGTGGAACATTAAACAGATAACTATGTGTAAATGAAGAATCATAAAAAGTCATAAGATGTGTTTACAGAATGACTTCAGAATGAGTTCAGACCCTTTAAAACATGTACCTCCAACATCATATTTCACACACATACCTGGGCCAGAGATAATAAAACTTTACTTAATAAAATGCTGGGAATCTAGAAATAGCAGGAAGTTGAGTGTCCTTTAAAAAATGGTAGTCTTGCTCAGTTGAAGAAAAGAGAAACAATTACATACCATAAGGCAGGCCAGGTCATATTTTGAAAAGTGAAATGTTAGAAATTTAAACATAAAGCTTGAAATGTATCAAAGCCAGAAAGACTGAGAGGGGCTCCAAGACCATTAAATGGGTGGTGATGGAAGTTGTTGTTAGCAGCTTTATTTATATCCCTACATTTTTTATGATATTCAGAACTCAAAACAGCTTACAAATTAAAACAGCTGCACATGGATTATAATATACAAAAACATTCAGAAAAATATAATTAAACCTAATTGTAATGCCAATAACATTTTAAAAACCACATACTTTTAAAACTGTAAAAAAAACCAAGTTAAAATAGCTAAATAATACAACATCCTTTCACAGCTGATTTGAAATAATCTTTGAAATAATCAGTTTCCTGCATCCTGTTTGAATGAAAGGTCTTCACCTGCTGACAGAAGTACAGCAAGTAGAGGCCGTTTTAGCTTAGGAGCAGCCACTGAGAAGGCTGTCTTTTATGTTGCCGTTAAAGATGCCTGTGATGGTAGTGCTCAAAACCAAAACAGTGACCAGTTGAATTATTATAACAAGAGAGCCATGTACTCCTTGTAACCACCTGCTGGTAACAATCTTGTTATTGTCTTTGCATCAGCTGAAGTTTCTAAATGTTCTTCAAAGGCACCCTCACTCAGAGTGTGTTACAGTAACTAACATGTATATCATCATACTCCCCTGAAGTGGCTTTTCCAGAAGGGAAACCTTCAGCAATAATTCTTCCAGTGGTGGGCCTTCCCCTGCAGAAGTCCAGATTTTATCCTCCCCACTAGCAGGGTGATAGGTCTTGCTCCTCAGTTCCTTGAAGATGCTACCACACAAGGTGCACAGATAACATTTCCTCTGATGAAACGGAACCAGTTCCCCCTCTTTTCATACCTTGCTGGTTAAACTTAAAAGGAACATTTGAAATGGCAAAGAAACAGATTTGCCCACATACACACACACCCCTTTTAAGACCTTTCCTTAGGAACTGTGGAGAATAGGCTGTTACAAAAGTCAGCTTACAGTGTTCAGCTGCTGCCACTGGATGCCACTTTCAGTAATTGGGGCTGTGAACTTAGAAGCCTTCTTAAAGTGAGTGTGGACAGGCCCTGTGGCCAAAGTGCTGTCTGTATTCTTGTTTTTGAATTGGTGACTAGTATTCTTCCTGCTCCTTGGGTGTGGTTGCTGCTACCTGAGTTTGCTATCTGAGTGCAGAACTCTGATTTTTGAAGTGTTAAGCATACAAGAATTGGTCTAGGCTACCAGCTGAAACCTAAACGACACTGTCAAGTGCTGTAACAAAATCACAATCTAGCCAATCCCATTTGTGTCTAGATTTAAAAATGTGCATTTGTAACTCTTTTTGTGTTGACATTAGTGGCATGAAGATTTGCTCAGTGTTCAAAGACATGTGTGCTAACATTAGATGTGATCTCTGAGAGAACATGTAAGATGATCTGCTGGACCTCTTTCAGTGTTTTAAGGCACAGTAGTGTTTTTGTAGTTCCTGCCCACACATCAGTCATCTTTTGGTTTTGTTTGTTTTGAGAAAATATTATATCCATTGCTTGACCTTATGAAGCTTTTTGTTTTGATGCCTGCCTGCTTGCTTTCAGAAAAGCTAATTCCAAATAGTTGTCGAGCTGAGACTGGGAATGATATTTTTCATACTGTGTTCTTTAAACATCGTCCATATAGCAGTATCGTCAGTTGTATTCAGCTTAGTATCCATTTTAAAACCCTAGCCTGCAGCACAGATTCCACTTCACTTTATATGTACTAATGTCTATTTTTCTTTTCTTCTCATTGCTTTCTTCTCAGTACACACTCTTGTCCCAACTCAATTAGTGAGTGCAAAAAGAGTACAAAATATATGCCTCATAATTAAACATTTGTGTCAAAATGAACACCATTCTTATCTTTATATACTGTCATTTGTACTAATATTGCCTTGTATTCCAGTAACTATACTCTGTGGTCTTGGTCCCAAACTTTGCAGCATTTAGTGGTCTAGCCAGAGGGCTCATACACATGAAAGGGTGTCCACTCTAGAAAGTGTATGAACTCATACCAGTTCTGAGATGCATGGATTTAAGGAATCTTTGAAACTGGCAGTAGTGTGTCTTAGCAGATTCATCTCAGTGACTCACAGTCATACAAAGTTATTTCTCAAGGGGAATTTTTACTGAAGATCTGGGATACTTGACAGGAAATTAATGGTGTGGAGTAGAAACCAGTGAGGTAGAAAAAATCCTTTTCACTGCATCACTGAAAAAATGCTGCTCTAGGTGACTATATGTTTTAAAAATGTATTTCAAAAATAGAGCAGTCATTTCTATAATGTCCCTATACACACACACAGAGGGAGTAAGAGCGAGAGGGAGACAGAGAGAGAGAAAAGTGGGTATAGAGTTAGAGCTCTCATCTATAGGGAAATTGCCTCTGGAAGATGCACCTTTCTTGGAAATCCTCCCCCACTTCCTTCCTGAAGCTGGAGTTTAGGGAGTCTTGAAGTTAGAATAGGGAGTCTTGAGTCTGTTGCAGAAAAAAGGGGCCTTGGAAAATGTTCTTCCATTTCAGAAGAAGTGGATCTGAGGATGCCAGCACTGGATGATTAGAAAGAGGTGATCAACAAGGCTTTCTGGTGAATATCCAGGCTTTGTGGTAAAGTGATTTCAGCCAAAAATGGCAGAAGTGCTTAATCCATCGCTGGGACAGGGCCAGGAACTTGGGCAGGACAGAAGCAGTGGAACTTACACTTGTCATGGTATTTTTGACATATGGCACAGTCAGATCATTTGACAGCTGCCAGGAATCAGGGAGAGCACTAGTAATCACTGAACTGGAAAAGAAAGATGAGCTGACTGACACCTTTGCCCAGAGTATACAAAAAAAGTCAAAGGCACACTAGTGGAGGCAAGAAAGAGTTTTCATCAAGGCAGATTGCCTGCAGTACAATTTAGACCAAAAAAGAACCTTACTGGTATAATGGTATAACTTCTTCACAGTCCTTGACTCTTTTCTGTGGTGTATTCATTTCTAATACCCAACTGATGGCCTTCAGTCCCAAAGTACTCTGTTTTAATGTTGTCATTTGGACTAATATTGTACATGGGTTCTCGTCTTATGTATGTGAACAGATCCTGTGGTCACCTAAAGAGACTGATGCTTGCTAGATTCAACTTCCTTGGATTTCTTTATATTTTACTCTCAGTCCCGACCAGTTTCCCAGTCCCTGCTAAGCAAAAACATTCTCACAACATGACAATGCCACCACAATTCATTGTGGGAATTCTGTTCCCAAGATAATTAGAACTATTAGCTTTGCTCCACATGTAGTATGTTATTGAAAGGTCAAAATGTTCAACTTTATTCTTTATATGTTTCAGCAAGCATTCTTATGTTAATGCTACTTGGCAAAGTGAAGCATACAAGCATTAACCTGCACACACACACACATACATGCCTGACATATATGTCATTCTGCAATGACAGTCAGACTTTGGACTTTTTCTGAAATAGTTCCCAAAGGCTGTGGCCTTTACACTCAGTAAGTTGAACATTTTGACCTTTCAATAACATACTACATGTGGAGCAAAGCTAATAGTTCTAATTATTAGAACTGTGAATTGTGGTGGCATTGTCATGTTGTGAGAATGTTTTTGCTTAGCAGGGACTGGGGAACTGGTCGGGACTGAGAGTAAAATCACTGGAGCCTGATATACAGCAATTCTAGAAGGAAACCTGTTTCAGTCTGCAGGGGACCTGGCATTTCAAGAAAGAGATTTACCCTAAACACATAGCAAAAGTAACACTTGAAGTGGTATATAAACAAGAACCTGGATGTCTTAGAATGGCTCAGTCAAAGCTCAGACATTCGCCTGAGAACCTGTGATAAGCCTTAAAAGTTGCTGTTCATTAAGAGTCTCTGTTCAACCTGACAGAGCTGGAGCAATTTGCCATGAAGAATGGGCAAAATTTGTAGGATCTAGATGTGCAAAGCTGATAGAGACTTACCCAAGAAAATCTGTAACTGCTACAAATGTGCTTTAACCAAGTATTGACTCAGAATCTGTGCTTGTGCAACCAGATGCCAGCTTCTTTAGTTAATTTTGTGCCACAGTGAAAATATTTTGCACCTTCAGAATGCTGAGTATCTTGGGTACATCAAGCAAGTAAAAATGCCAGTTAAATCTATTTTAATCCCAGATTATAACACAATAAAATGTGAAAAAGGTGCTGGGGGGGTGGGATTTTTTTTGCAAGGCACTGTATTCTGTATATAGTAAGGGAAAGGAGTACCAGTCTTATACTTACAAAATGTAGATCAGCATTCCTCAGACTGATTTGGAGGGTGGACAGTTATTTTTTTTTTTTTTACTTTGTGCCAGTGACCAGCACTGTATTTTACTCATTGGCTACAATTGTTTTTGTGTTTTTTGAAAATTTGCCAGGGTCTGGCACCAGTCCAGGGATAGTTATTTCAAGTCACACTGATGTAAATTTTTCATTTAGAGTATGTGGGAGGAAAGAGTGGAGACAGTGAAGTCTACCTGTGACTGTTTCTTTTAATGTGAAAAAGTGTACTCCACGGCCAGGAGGGTGGAGGCCCATATCATATAAGAAAAAGGTATGACCCTTGAATCAGCAAGTGCTGATGTTACATGTTGTTTAGAAGATGGTATGAAGGCTTAAGTGGTATATAATAGGAAAATTTTCCCCTCAGACAAAGAATGTATCAGCCCAGGGCCATGTCCTCTCTTCAGTAGGTTATTTTTTCATATGTGCTAAAATAAAACATTCTGAACACTGTTAAGCAACAGTCCAGTTCTGTTATACCTTTGCTAAAAATGTGTCTTTTCTGCATTAAATGTTTAGTCCTGTAACAGCTGAAGTGTTTAGTTCTGGTTTGTTGTCCAGCTTAAAGTAGGAAAATTGTAGCTCTGAAGTTGGATACTGTGCTCAGGATACAGTTGTTGCATTCTAGTCTTTTTCTTTCTCCCTCTCTCTGCCAAATTTTCTTTTTTTTCTTTGGACTGAGCCTTCAGGACAAAATGAAAAGTGTTGCTTATCTGCACAGTTCTTTCTTTCTGGCAAATACATCTCTTACTCTTCTGAGTACAGTAACTCTGTTTATTCACTTTGTATGAGAGAATACCCACTTCCAAAGATATTCCTCTGTAGAGAACTGAAAAGGATGTCTGTTTTGCAGATCCTTTAAAAAAAAACAAAAAACGGAAAAAAACTCTAACTCTGATTAGGCAGAGCAGATCATCCAGTTTTGAAATATAGGAGATCGTTGCTTCCAACCAATATTGACCAATTCTGTAAATGATTAACACCGTACAGTAAGATCTTTTTAATGGCCAGGTCTTGGCAAAATCAATTTGAGTACACATGAGACAGAGATTGATTGAGAAAGAGACAGACAATATGGTTCCATGTGAATAACACTGTTACATAAACTAAAGCATTCTCATGAATACATGAAACTCAAGTATTGTGCTTTGGGTACAGGTTGGAAGGCCGCCAGTGAGACACTTTAAAGACTTTTAGTTTAGTTTTTCCTGAGTGATGATAAGCTGAAGAATAGGAGTATAGTATATTTTTACCTCCTGACTTCCAAAGTTTTTTTCAAATACTGTTACCATACTCAGAGTCTGTTGACAACAGCAGATCAAGAAAGATAGTACTGTACTGACTTTGGTTCTTGTCATGGCTATTTTTTAGCTTCATTTTTAGCATTGAACTTCCTAAGAGCAGTATAAACATGCTAGGTGCATGTAACTTCTTGTTGCCTGTTACTTTTAAAAAGGCAATGAGCTCATTGTGTGAAGACGGAAGTTGCCGCATTGAAAAAAAACTGAAATCACCCTCAAGACTGTGTTGATTTTCACCATTGTATTAGGGACTGGCCTTATGAGTCTGTATTTATTATTGACACATGTTAAACAATGCATACCTGCACTGGTTTCCAAATGTGCGTTGACAGGTGCATACACTCTTCTATGACATTTTGTACAGCATATTAGTATGCCTTTTCTAACAAATATCAGTATTCGTGACAGAAAATGTGAAAAATGAGATGCTGATTCTAGAATTTTGTTAAACAAATGGCTTGTCAGTAGCTGGGGTAGTATTGGGCTTAACCACAATATGTGACTTTATAATGAAGTGTATGAAGGGATAATTTGGCTAACTAGCCTAGTGAAGAATCTTCCTTACTCCAAACACTAGGATTAATGAATGATGAAACAATTTGCTGTAGCAAGGTAATGTGTTAATCATGTCTCATGCTTGCATGTTTGAAGTTTAGATTTTATGGAAGGGGGCTTTTTTTGTTGAGAGCTCCATTTCTTTGGGGTAATAGGGCAGTTCTGAAGCCAGGAGAAGGTTGACTATAGCCAGGCATAGATGGAGCCACCACTTACTGTGTGTGTCTTTGTGATATTCACTTCCCCCCCTCCCCTTCTGCATAGGGGGCGGCCAGAGAGTGGTCAGATTGCTCTTTCCAGAACTTTGAACTGATTTCTCTTGGGGGCCACATGGAATTAATCTGATGGCCACAACTTGTGGCACCCTCCACCCTGGTTTATATAGATTTGAGGGCAGTAAAATAGCAGGATTTAAGTATTTAGTCATTATACCTCATGACATAGTGTTATTTTTTTAAAAAAATATTTTCATCAACATGTATGTAGTATATAAAACAACATATAAGGTATTACAAAGACAAACAGCAAATAAACAGACAGAGAACCTCTAATATCTAACTTAATACTAAATTAAAATACAACTAAACTAAACAGAGAATAAAATACATATAAATGACTTCTAACCCACCAACTTTTGGTTCTAAGATAATTTACAAGATGTCCTTTTTCTAATGTGTCTGTCATTATCACACTACTGCCTAGTATTTAATAACTGTAAGTTTAACCTTCAAAACCAATGGCATAGTGGTCTTTTAAATCTTCCTAACAACTGTAGTTTTGGAAAGTTCTGTTTTGAAAATAGTGTATTGTTAAGACTTTTCTGCTACTGAATTTTTTTTGTTTCTTTTTTTTTTAAGTACAATCCTCCCTCCATATTCACAGGGTTGACCTTTGTGAATTTGATTATTTGTGAATCACATGCTTGCCCCCCCCCAGTTTTCATCCTCCCATGTCCTGCATCCCTCTCCCCAGGCTTGCGAGCCTTGTGTTTACAATGGATGTTTTTTTTCCTTTTGGGTGAGCAAAGCCCCATTCCTTTGCTAAAGGTGTAGCCACTCTGCCATGTTTTTAGTTGCACATTCTGCTGCTGATTGGTCAGGTGCTCCTTTCTCAAGATGGCTGCCAGAAGTAATTGGAATTCCAGAACTCCTCTCTTCTCTGTCTGAAGGGAAAGTATTGGTAAGCCTTTTAGGTTCTTTTTTCTCTCCTGCCCCCCCCCCGCCCACACCAGGGTTAGAGGCAAAGGAATGAGAGAGAGAGAAGCTCCAGAGGGGAACAGGAAGAGAATGGGGGGAGGGGCGGTATTTACATTTTTCCATTTTCACAAGAGTTCTGTGCCCCTAATCCTTGTGAATGTGGAGGGGCTAATTTATAGCCATATAAAAATACAATTAACTGTTGAGGATCTCTCACTTGGACTTGGTACTCAAGCCAAGCTGCAAAGATGGAATATTTATATGTGAGAGAGGACTGTATCTCTAGCCAGAACTATGCTGCTTCAGTTTCTATCCATTGCTTCCCAATGACAAGTAAATTCTTGAACTATAAATCATCTTTTTTTCTCCAGGGCTTGGTCTGGCTATAGAAAAGTAAAAGTAAGACAGTGGTTGCTCACATTCATTTGTGCATCTGTTCATCTGTGGATTAAATAGGAATGAAAAAAATGGTGACTTATCAAGATTTTCTACAAATTGAGCAACAACATTGCAGATTCAAAGCAAATGAGGAATTAATGTCAGAGGGTTACAATTTTCATTGTTTCTCTTACAGATGGGTAGTTGAGAAGTTTAAAATAGACAAAAATTGTTTGACTTTGCGTTGATCAAATTTGATTTTGAAAAATAGGTGCTCAGATGGTTGACATTTTATTGGCAAGAGGTATAATTTTTTGTTAAAATTCGAGATGGAACAAGGATTGATTAAAGATTGCATGATAAATTGGACACAAGTCATTGGTCATAGCATACAGTTGGAGCAATGGGAAATATAGGTCAGTGGAAATTAAATTTACATCATGTTATGTAACAGAGAAGTTTTATAAAATTAGCCAAAGTACATAAAGACGTTTCTAATAGAAGTTGGAAATGTGAGAAACAAGTGGGATTTTTTTTTTAATTGTATGTGGTATATGTATGAAAAGGGGAAAAATCTGGAATCAGATATACTCTGTGTTATGCAAAATTTTGAAAGTTGGTATTTGATTAAAATCTGTGTTATAAAACCATATTGGTATTAGTAGAGGATCAACTGGTGAAGAATTACAGCAAGATACTATGATATGATGTATGACCACCACAGCAAGATTATTGTATGCACAGAAGTGGAAAAATACAGATATTCCAATGAAAGAGGACTATTGGGCTTAGCTGAAATGGATCAATTAATGGCATTGATTAGAGAAAAATAAATAGTGACTTTTGTGGAAAATTTGGAACCATTAATTTGCTTTATGCGAGCAAAAGAGTACAATATGTTAGTTTTGACAATGACTATTTTGGGGATTTGACAGTAACTATTTTTAAATAAGAAGCTATTGAAGTTTTTCAGTGGTATTTGTAATCAGAGACATTTCCTCTGTATAGATCTATCTATAATCTGTTTTAGGAAAACCCAAAGTCCTTTTAAAAGACTTTTATTGCTTGCAGTTAGTTTTTAGTATTCTGTATGTAATCTTTTTGCTTATATTTTTTTTCCTTTTATCTAATTTCTTTTTAACATTTCCTTATTGTTGTAATTTGTTATCTTTTTTGTTCTTTTTTCTGTTTTGTTTGTGTGAATATTAAAAATAAAATTAAATGATTATTCTGGGGGTTTTATTACTTAGATCAGTGAGTAAGTCTTCTGCATCAGTGAGATTTTTGATCATTTCTTTTTTTTTTCCTGGTGCTGCCTTTTTTAAAATTTTAATTTTTCAGTTTCCAAAGTACATTGTATTTGCTCCTGCAGCCCTCCTCGCTATCTTGTTTGCAACATAGTTCAGTGATCAGTCACCCAGTACTTGGCAGAATCAATCAGAGTTCACAGTCTGTTGTTCCATAATTTTAAGTGAGATCATGGTGGACCTTGTATAGTATAGTTGATAAATGAAAGTGTCCTTTGATATTTCCCTTCTGTTCAGCTGAGCACAGGAGGTTGATTTGTTTTCTAAAGCAGCCCACCAGAGTCTGTCTAAACAGTCCTACTTTTAGAGTGAGTTTTTGTTTAACTTAATTGGAATACAAATGATTGTAAACTTGAGTTAGAGACCCACAGATTGCTTGTTGTCATCATGTAGAGTACCTGTGAAAATATTGAACTCTTTAATATGCCAGCTAAATTCAAAGGACCTTATCCATTAAAATTCTTGTAATCTGACTTTTCTCCTCTCCCTTCTCTGTAGTATCTTGGACATGTGGAGGTGGATGAATCAAGAGGAATGCATATATGTGAAGATGCTGTCAAGAGACTGAAAGCTGTATGTATGCTTACTAAAATGTTGTCATTAAGCCAGTATTTCAGTTTTAGGGTAATGCAAAGAGTTGAAATATTTTCCTTAAGTGCTTCCTGGGGTTACTGCAACATAAGCTAGAAGAAGAGTTGAAATCATGGGTCATGTTAGCTGTCTCATGAAATGTGTAAATAATACTGAAGTAATTTGGTTTATTGCTGAAAAATTCTGTCTTTGAAATGTGCTGCTTATTCCTGTTTAAACTTATCGCTTGATTCTTTTTTTCCTTAAAAGCAGGCTAGACTTCTGCATAGTAGTCATCCTTTCTCCACGTGATCTGTTCTAGGGCTACTGTGTCACACGCGTGTGTGTTAGAGGCATTCACTTAGTTGATAAAACCCTTAGCTGGCTGACAGAGCACTTTCTGATCTTAATGTCTGCTTCCACAGTTGCATGAGCACTAGAGTGGATGGGATACATCTTTCTCAAAGACTTATAAAATCTATATTTGTTACGGGCAAGAAAAAAAAGTCACAAAGATCTTCTGACCAGTGCAGGTGACTAACTGGTGGCCTGATGACTGCAGCAAATCTTAAGACAAATAGTCCTGCCAAATAATTAAAGAAAATTTCATGGTCTTTTTATTTTTAGTCATCTTGCATATAAATGTGGGTTCTAATTCAAATGCTTTGTTTCTTCACTTAGTAAAATCAGAGACAGCCCTTTCTAGAGTTCTTCTGAAGAAACTAGTAGTCTGATCTAGATGTTATCTCCATTTTCTCACAGGCTTCTGTCTTGACAAGTTAGAAATATATGATGTTTATACTCTGTTACTACTTATTGATCCAGCATTTCAGGTTAGAAGGACATTTTCCACTTGTTACTGTTAAAGATGCCTTCCATGTTTTTTTGGCATTCCCTTTTGTTTTGTTTTGTTTTGTTTTTTTGGCCAACCACTTTGTTCATGTTTCACGCAGCTAAAGTTTTGAAAGATGGATCCATGAAGGCTTATTGATATTGACATATAGCCCTGTTTTTCATTAGTGATGTTCTGATGTTTTCAACTTCTTTCAGATCTGTTTTACTTCTTATTGAAAGAAGTATTCGCATCACACTTCAAATGTTACTTGGTCGTGCACTAGGGGAGTTCATTCTTAAGTTTTGTTTCTGTTAATGCCTACAGTTTCATTTTTAATTTTAATATGTTACTTGACATACAGTTCTGTAGAGTGAACTTCCATTTTCATAGAGCAACAGTTTATATTTCATTACAGTAAGACAGGTTTTTCTCAAAACAAGTCATACGTCATTTACAGGCAGTTGATTCTAGATGTATTGCTTTAGGTGTAGCAAACTCATGTTGTCAAAACAGACTGAATTGTGTTAATAAGCTGTCAAGTGGCTGAACCTGATTTACCCCACCTTTTTCTCTTTTCTGTACTGTTGTAGAAACTCTAGTGTCCTTTTCTGACTACAGTAACATTTACTTGGGCCTGTTGCATATTTCAGATTTAAAAGATATGTGAAGTGATCCTTCCCTCCCCCCATTATAAAAAAAACTGTTTTTCTTCTTTCTTTTGTAGGAGTACTCTGCCTTTTCCTTTCAGATATGGACACAAACTTATATCCAGGCTCATTGGAGGAGAGGGGTGGGTGGGAAGAGTTAAATTCATACATTTTTGTTGCCACCTGCAGCCTGAATATAGCACAGTTTTATTGGACTTATTCCTAACTATACTTTGAAGAGCATGATTTGACATTTTAGCATACTGCAAAGTACTAATCAACTGTGGGGAGGAAAGATGTCTGTTGAACTTGATATTAATTCAACCCTAACCTTTTATGCTAAGTGTTTGAACTCTCAACCCTAGTGACCGTGTAGGAGTGAAGGCATGCCAGGTTTTCAAGGACAGATGGCAGCACTAGGTTAACTCCTGAAAAAAATTGGTGGAACACCTTAAAATGGCACCTGATGGGAGTAGGAAACCTAACATGTGGGAAAGAGACTACATATAGAACAGAGTATCCAAGAATTAGATGTCAAGTACAGCTGTGTCCCTTTTAGCTGCAGGACTGTTGAATGATAAAAATGCTATTGAATGATAAAAATGCAAAGTGTTTTCTTGCCTGTTGAAAGATGCGTGAACTCTACAATGCAGCTTGATTGTCTAAACTCAGTATGCACTTGAACAAGCTCAATTTTTATGGCTTAATCCTTTTCTGGTGATTTAAAAAGCATAACATCTGGCCTGTGAGCAAGCTGATCACGTAATAGGAATGCATTCTCAAGTCTATCTCCTCAGTTTTGTTTTAAAATAAAATTTGGGGAGATTGATACTCATATTGATGAGGCAGTACACAAGTTTGCACAGGGCTATAAAAAGGTAGTTTTCCCTGGATAAGCAGACTTAGTTAACCAAGTTGAAAATTCCTTGTCCTTTGTCTCCATTCTCTCTGATTTGGTTAAAATTATCTTTTTTTAATGTGTCAGGTTTTTTTGTTTGCAAATATGATACATTTGTTAATATATGTTCTTGTTTTAGCAGGTAAAAGGCACATAATTTGTGTTTAAAATATTAGTGATATGTCTGGATATTAACTTTCATAGCTGTTCTAAAATCCATTCTGCATGCTCTGTATCACTAATGCTTTTTCTGAAATATCTAAATTTCTCCTTATTAACACCTTCTGAAAATGAAACTAATGATAGTCTCCTAAACCAGGTAGCTTCTTATGAACCTCCTGAGTTCTGACAGATCCTCTGAAGGCTGATTATATTGATATTTAATGCTAAACTTGGCAGTGGTGACAGTCAGCTTTTTCTTTGTGATTGATTAGTTCCACAGGCAATGTTAATTACATCTTGTAAGGTTGTGCTGCTTAAGCTATCTTGAAAGCAAGTTTAATCATTTAAGGCTTGAGATATTTCACCACCTGTGCCATGTGTGTCAGTGGTTGACAGAAGGCAGAGGAAAGGGGCATAATAAATGTAGAAGCCCCGTGTTGGCTATAGAATGGCTCAAATTCTCAGAATAGAGAGAATCATAGGTATGTAGCAGACAAGAGGTGGTATATGTGAATGAGCTACTTCTTGGAGGCTGCAGCAACTGCTGCAACCATGTGGGAAGACATATCCTACAGCCCACCACATGGCCTATCTGACTTTCTCCAAACCACCTGAAATATTTTGTTCCGTTGGTATTTGTGAAAACAAAAAAATTTAATGTGTCAGGGAAAATCACGATAGTGACTTGCTTGCATGTTAGTCATCACAGTAGCAATTTAACATGTTCCTTGTCTCACCCCCCCCTCCAAGTGTTTAGTTACCATTGTCTGGAAAAACATGTTGGCTTTGGTTTGTTTGTGGAAAAAAATCAGATGTAAAATATATTTTAAAGCTGACACTCATAACTTCTGTCAAAATGTATAACACTCCCAATACGTTTACTTTTGCATGACAAATAAAAATCATGTAGTTCTTGTGCAGATTAAATATGAAATGTTGCCTTTCAAATTTTTCATTGAATGTTGAGGAGAGAACTCTTCAATGATACAAATAGTTTCCTTGAAAATTACTGAATGATTTTAATAGAATATGTAAAAGGACAATGTACAAAAGTATATCATGTGGGTTTCTTATCAAAGTAAAATGTGAAATTTTTTAGTGAAGAATCCAGAATCTGAAACAAAATAAACTTTGGTATGAATATCATCTGCATTTCCCATTAAGCCAGTTTTTAATGTATGTTGGGAAACAATTGTGGAGGGTCTATGGTCATAAACATCTTTTACATACAGGCTTTTTTGGTTTTTGATGTAAGAAATGGGAAAGATGAATCCTCTAGATTTTTTTTTATAACTTTTATACTATTTTAGCTAGACAGCCACTTTGGTGTAGTGGTTCGAATGTTGGGCTAGGACTCTGGGAGATCAGGATTCAAATCCCTGCCCAGCAGTGGAAACTCATTGGGTAATCTTGGGCAAGTCACACTGTCTCAGCCTCAGAGGAGGGCAGTGGCAAACCTCATCTAACGAATCTTGCCAAGAAAACCCTGTGATAGTGATAGTGGGAAACATCCCTGAAAGCACACAACAACAACAACAGCAAAGTATTTTAGCCATGTAAATTATATGTCACAGCTACAACGCATCTTAAATTTATCTAATGTGTTCATTTCAAGTCATCATCACCCTGTTTGGAATGTCTCCATGTCTGCTGCCAAGTTTGGCTTATAACCTGACTAAAAAGCTAAAGAGATAAACAAAATGAAATAAACATTTTGCATGAAGTTGGGTCTGATTGTTCTTTTCCTCTTTCCACCAATTTCAGAACTTTAGTCTGTCCTAATTAAAGTCCATGCAATGCCTTTTACTTGCATTTTCATGGGACTTTTCCCATCTGCCTGCCACATCCTCTATGGACAACTCTAAACATTACCTGCTTTCCTTCCAATCCCCATTTTTGTATGTTTATGTTGGTTTGAAACACTGGGACACTTTAGCTACCTACAGTAATAGCGTTCGACTTGTCCCCCCTGTTCCTCCAGGAAAGGAAGTTCTTCAAAGGCTTCTTTGGAAAAGTAAGTTTAATGACTCATTGTGTTTGCGCTATAAGGAGTTACATCCCTAGTATAGCATTGCCATGTGTCACAATGTCCCACAAAACTGGTTTCTCATTTCTGGGAGCTGCCAAACCTGTTTTACCCATATCTTTGCCCCTAAATGCCTCACATTATCCAAGAAAATCATCTTGTGACTAGTCAGGCTACAGTGAAAGGGGTGCATAATTTAGTATCTATTAAAGATAAGTCATGACTAAGTAAATGATCAGCTTATTTTTCAAGACTACTGCTTTTGAATATGTATGTGCATGTGAAATTTTTACCTGCCCTTCCTTTTTCAAGGTGGCTTATATGCAAGTGTTCACAAAGAATCAAGCTTAAAACAAACTAAAAAGAAAATGCAAGGACACACAACAACAACATAACAATATCACTAGGAATAATACAGTTAGTTCCATACTATATGCCATGAAAAGCTTGGAAAAGCAGGATAGAATTAATTTGGTCCCTGAAATATAATCAGTGAATATGTTCTGGGAGAGAGTTCCGTGATCAGGTTGCCACCATAGAAGAAAACATTGGCCTGTATTCTCTATCGCCCATTTAGTTATGAATGTGTAACTAAGTAATGGCTCCTGGCCTGACCCTCCTAAACCTGATTTACCAAGCAGCAGCCACTCTGCGAGATGCGGTCTGTTCTCCTGGTGATGGAGTGCAAAGAGATGATGTTTTCACCACTCTCCTGCCAGCGATTAACAAGGTATTTTGACAGGAGTCTTGCTTCTGATTGTTCCAGTCTTGATCACTGGAAGGAGAGAGTGATGGAAAATGCTTCTTATGTGGACTTTAGAGCTGCTGGCTGTTAAGATGAGCTGTGACTACATAGGATTAGTGAATAGCCCCATTGATGGAACCTGGAACAGATTCTTTAGCACTTACTTCAGTAAGAGACACATTTGCACAAAAACTGGGTCTGAGGCTGTTTTATGATAGTATTATTGTGCTTCTCCCATCTACACTGGTTTCCTAGTGTTTAATATGGTCCAGTTAAATCACTTGGATGTAAGGTGTGGGAGATGGGAGCTGTGTACATCAGCACTTCTTGCTATTGGTCTTAATGGGGAAAAAATCCAAAAGATGAAGAAAGCAGATGAATTGCAGATGTGGAAGAAATCTGAACCATCCCTTTATCACAGCAAGACAATTCTAGACTGAAATACTGAATCAAAAATATTTACAGGTGTGCACATTTTTATTTCTACCTATAAAAGTCCACCCCATTCAAAACATTGCTATAATAACCTTAATAATATTTAATATTAGCTGTAATGCCTAGTGTTGTTTGGGAGAATCATTAACCATAGTCCAAACAGCTCTGGAGGATAGGGCTTATCTCTCTGGGTGCTCCAACTTCCTCTCATGACCCACACAGAGAGCTGCCTCTCCCAGTCAACTGCCAAACACTATTCTCTATGAATGAAAAAATAATGGGAGTACACTCCTCAAGTATGTTTCAGGTATACCACATAGCCTGTTAAGTCAGACCATCCTAAATATCCCCTCCACATTTGGTGAAAATCTGCCCAGCTGCTAAAGTGTGATGTGGTGTCAAATAAACAGACACTTAATTTTGATTACATAGATAATGGTAACTAGGCTATATGCGGTTAGAGAAGAGATGAAAACTTGCCTAAGTTACAAACCACTCATGGGAAAGTCATACCTTTTCCCAAAGAGAGTGAGTGATGAGTTAGATTCTGCAGCTTTTTGAGGGGATTGAATTCATTTTCTTTTGGAGCTGTGGCAGCCTCAGTCCAGTGTCAACAATGACATGTTTACTACTTATAAAATTTAAGAAGACTGATGAAAATTGCTTCATTTCTTGAAAGCAGAGCTGGTATGTATCCCAGCTGTACATAATAAGGTCGCAAGTAATGACGGAGGTTTCAAGTAAGTTTTTTTAAAAATAGTGTTCATTATTCTAAAGAATTTAATATTCCTGTGCTTGAGTGGCATAGCTTGGGAATACTCAGTTTTTTAAAAAAACAAACAAAAAAAACCTCAACAAACATTTTCAAGAAAAGCTTAACATACTTTCCAATATATTTAGATGGAAGTAATTTACACTGTGTCCAGTGCAATCTGTCTCTGTCTACAATGTAACCTACTATATGTAGGAATACAGCTGTAGTTATTAAAATTGTATAGCTGTAGGAGGAATGAGTTACAGTACTTGTTAGTGACGCCACCCAACTTAGCATTCACAACTGTAATGCCCGCACTAGATAGTCAATTGAAACTCTTCCAACCATAAATAATGGGTTCAAATCCTCACTCAGTCATGACGTTCACTGAAATTGATCTCGGACTAATCACTGCATTTCAGCTGAATCTAGTCTTCCTGTGAGGGTAAAGTGAGAGTAGTAGTGTATGTATGGGTTACCTTGAACTACTTGGAGGAAAGATCAGATATAAGATATCAGTATCCTAGCAGCAGAACCCGAAAGCTTGCCATATCATCAAACTGTATGAAGAACTTCGGTGAAAAGATGACCTAATGGGGGGTTCTTGTTGTTATTATTTACGTAGTGCCATCACCGTACTTTATAAGTAAAAGATCAGCCAAAACAATCCTAGTTCCCTTCTCTACAGGTAAAGTGGATGGCAGTGTGAGAGAGGATTTAGTCCAGCAAATACGGTCTCTTCTCCTCTACCTCCACAGCCATGGCCGTGGCAGTCGGAATGAAGGGGAGGACCTTTTACCTGCTTGCAGGGCTCGCTGTGATGGAGTTGTGCCTGTCTCTTCTTCTCCTCTCCAAGGCCATGGCAGTGGCAGTTAGGATGTGGAGAAGGCCTTTCATCTGCTTCTAGGCTTAGGCATGATGGAATTAGATATATTGTAAATTGGTTTAAAGTAATTAGGTTTGTGCATGTTGAAATTTCATGGCATGCATTGTTCTGGAATGGAACAAGAGGTTATCTTGTTTTGCTTAAAAAAACATTACTGTGCAGAAAATGTAATTAATGAAGTTGGCCAGCTGTTTGAGACATGCACTGTCTTTGCACTGTACCCCAAACAACAGGGCCTTTGTTTATGGATATGCACAGATCTGTAGCAAATCGATATGGCTGTTCACCCATAGTAGCCATTTTTCATATATTTACTGATGTCCTCAGTCTAGAAAATGTTGTAAGTTACCCATTTTGTAGCCTACATTTTCCATGTTACATGACGTTGAAGGAAATAATCAACTTGTAAAAATTTATAACAAATGCTACTTGTGGTGTAACTCCTTAAGCGTTGGCATTAACTGACAGTGTATTTGGTGTTAAAATGGGTAAAGAATTTAAGCTCGAATTCTTTGCCTTTATCTGAATTTATTAACATACTCGATTCATGCTGTTCTTTCCCTCTTCATTTTGCATTGTGTTTTTGAAAGACTGGCTTCAGCTTGATTCTCTGGAGGTTTTGTTGTTTGGTATGAGTATCTGGCTTTGGGCACTCCTACTGAAGTTGGATATCATCTGCACATTGACTTTTGTACTTCTTGGAAAGAGGAAGTCTGCAACCAGCCTGATGGACAGCATAATAGTAATATTGTTTTCTTCTTTTCCTTCCCTGAAAGAGTGGAAAGAAGGCAGTTAAAGCAGTCCTGTGGGTTTCAGCGGATGGACTCAGAGTTGTTGATGAGAAAACAAAGGTTAGCCATTGCTTGGTTTGAAACCATCACTGATTAAACTAAATATACAGTCTGGCATAGTGTAGTTCTTATTGCTTTGTCTAGTAAAGGGTGTTAAAATTCTTGTACATGCAAGAAGCGAACTCCTCTGAAATGCCTGTTACATATGGCTCAGTTCAAAACGTTGGTTTTATTTAGGTTGTTTATATCTCTGTGTATCCTCTAAGTGAATAACTGTGTTCCCTGAATTCCTATTTGGCCTCATTGCTTAAAAAATTAATTTGCCTCACTCAGAAAAGTCAGAAGGAAAACACAACCGCTTGACCTTGATGCTCTCTCTGTACTTGTGAAAAGGTTGCAAGAGATTATACTGCATATAGAAATATTATTATTGATTTGAAATTCCTCTTCACTGTATTTTCAGTGAATGCCATGAGAAATGATCAAGATCTGTAAAGAAGATATGACTCCTAAGCCAAGTAATTCTCAGACATAGTTTTCCACTTCAAGCTTTGAAATGCTTCTAGAACTTTATTGAAGTGGAACATAAAGCATAATGATTCATGCATATCTTTAATATATGAATTCTTCCCCCCAAAGGAGTGAGCTTCCAAACAAACAAGCAAACAAACAAACAAACATTTATTTATGTATTTATTTTATTTGTATGTTTAAATGAGACTGATCCTGGTTTTGATTAAAAGGCATATATTTGTGTGATGGTGTTAGGTGTCCAGTTCTGAAGGAAGGTTTTAATTTGAAAACCAAAAAGAATTATGTGTCTTCAATTTTCTCAAGTTTGTTAGTAAACTCAAAGATTGCAGTAAGTTATCTTCAAGACAGTTGGAAGTGTGGCCAATGATTTCAGCAGGATAGAGTGTGCATGTATCCTTTTCCCTTTTATAGAATAGTGATAAGTAGATGCAGAGGGTGAATAATGCCAAGCAAAGATAAGCTTTCTTATGCTGCAGCTGACACTTCATGTAAAGATAGGAAGAATATGTAGTATATTATATCCTGTAGTATGCAGCATTACATAGGGCAACACTGCAGTATTTGGGATATTACAAATAATGGAATTGTGTCCTACTGCTTTGTCCTATTTCAGAGAGGATGTATTGGAACTGAAGGACAGCTTTGAAAATGATGTATTTTTGACTCTGATGAGCCTGGGCCAGTTGTGATTGAATCGATATCTTTGATGAATTCAGAGCTATCCAGAAAATAGTATAAAATGAACGGGAGCGGTCCTGGTTCAGATTTTGGCTCTGAACTTGCTAGACAAGACATTCTACTCTTTTCATATTTCATGTGCAGTATGACTTTACATGTTAAGGACCATCCCAGACACGTGCTTGTTTGCTAAATATGCATTTGCTGGTTTGATTTTATAGCAGTGGTGGAGTCTCATTAAATGCAATGTGGGGAGATGGCATTGAAAACCAAATTGATGTAAACTTATAGCTTACCTCACTGACCAGACATTCCCTAATGGTTTATTTCTAGTATTGGACCCAGGATGGTGAGGGAGATTAAAACAGAGCTCAGGGGTTAAGGCAAGGGGGTGGAAAAGATCTTCTGCTCACCCCTGCCACATCCCATGTAATGATAGATATTGAATCACACACACACACACACACTTTATAGCCAGATTGTCAAGTATATGTCAGCAAGCACATTTATGTTCAGGTTTATCCTGATAATGCAAAGCTCTTGAATGAACAAAAAGCTCCATTTAAATCTCAAGGGCATTTTGTTTTTGCTGCTGCTGTAACTATTATGTGGGTTCAGTAATTTTCAAATGCAGTTTAACTTTTCAAGTATATTTCAGATCCCAGTGCTTCTTAGTAAACATATTGGCTTTAATATTGCCATATACCAGGGGTGCAAATTGTGTGGCCCTCCAGATGTTACTGAGCTTCAAGACCATTGCTTACTATTAACCTATGCTGACTAGACCTGCTGGGAGTTGCAGTCAAGCAAATGTGGAAAGGATATCTCCCATCCCTGTACTTGATTATAATAATATGCCCACTCATGTAAGAAATCATAGTATTTCCCTTTTGTGGTTGGATGCACTAGTACAAAGTTCCAAACTTTGAAGTTCCAGCCAACATAAATTCATCTTGAAGACAGGTTTTTTTGAAAGTATACATTTGTAATAAGCATTTTACCTGCATGGATGTTTATATAAAGAATGGAAGGCAGGCTCAACAGGGTGAGGACTTCCATCTGTCAGGTCAGATGGCTAATGAATTTGTACATGGATGGAGAAAAGGAAATTTCAGTATTAATGTTAATTAGGGAACAGGAGAGGCTTAATGTATATTCTTGCGGTGCTCTGTGTTTCTGTAATGATTTGAACCTTGTATCTTGTCATGTTCCTCCCCCCCAGGACCTTATAGTTGATCAGACAATAGAGAAGGTTTCTTTCTGTGCTCCAGATAGGAATTTTGACAGAGCATTTTCTTATATCTGTCGAGATGGCACTACACGACGCTGGATATGCCATTGCTTTATGGCTGTAAAGGACACGGTAAGGTGTTTTTAGAATGGGAAAAAAAGCCTTTCCCAAAGAGATTGGGGGGAGTGATTTTTGTATTATTTTCATATAAAGTTGATGTTAAACACTACATTATTTGTATAGAGAAACTTAGTTGTTTTTTGTGGTCTCACACAGTGGGTTCTTTGTGCCTGTTGAAAACTCTGTCAGAAAATTCTAGAGCTGAGCAGCTTGGCTGGAATTCCTCCCCTTCCTGCATACCACGCATGCCCAAGCCCGCCAAGCTACCATCTCCTCAGTGTATCTCCATCCGAGAAACAGATAGCTTCTGTTGGTGTTTCTGGAGCTGAGTAGCATTTCTTTCTGTTTCTTCTCTTCAGTTTTCTGCTTATCCCTGTCCATCCTCCCCTCCCCACCCCTGTTCTTCTACTTTCCTCTTACTGTATCAGTGAGGGGCATAAACACTGTGTGGTCTGCAGACACAAGGTCTCACTCTCCAGTAACTGTACTGAGTACCTCTCCTGTCTCAGTGAGGGGCATAACATCAAGCATTGCAAGGTTTGTTAAGAGTTTACCTCTCAAACCTTTAAAAAAAAGAGAGAGGGAGGGAGGGAGAGAGCCTTTTGCCTGGAGTTTTTTGTTGGGAGCAATCTGTTTGAGTCAAGAAGCATGTGGCAGCTAGTAAGGCACTCTTTACAGCCCCTATTACTGTCTTCCAGACGAGAGATTTAGTCTTGGTACTGACCTCATCAATACTGAAGCCAATTTCGTGCTTGCTGAGGCTTCCTAGGATGTCATTCTCAGACTCTTCTGCTGCTCGACCCACCTTGGAGGAGGGTATCGAAGCAATCTCTTCTCCTACACTACTTGCTGCCCCTTTTCAAAGGCTAAAGCAGCTAAGAAGCAGCATGGTACCGAGGACGCCTTAGGACTGAAGGAGAAGAAGAAGAAGACAAAGTGTCCTGACATGGGTCCCGACATTCTTTCTGCTTTGACTTTGGTACCACCTGCCTTAGAGCTCACCATGGCGCCTCCAGTGACTGTTCCTTTGACTTTGGTACCAGCCACCTCAGAGCCCACTATTGTGCTTCCAGCAGCTGCTCTAACTTTGCTACCAACTGCCTTGGAGCCCACTAAGGTGCCTCCAGCAGCTGCTCCTTCAGCTTTGGTACTAGCTGCCTTGGAATCCACTATGTTGCCTCCAGTGGCTGCTCCTTTGACTTTGGAACCAGCCACCATAGTGTCTAGTACAGTGCCTCCACTGGCTGCTCCTTTGATTTTGGTACTGGCTGCCTTGAAAACCACTGTGGCACCTCCAGCAGCCATCCCTTCGACTTCAGTACCAGCCGCTTCAGAATCACTATGGCATCTCTGGCGGCCACTCCCATCACAGTGTTGGAACCTACCCCACCTTCTTAAGTACTGTTGGTGTAGAGTAAGACTGAGTACTCAAAGCTTCACTCTGTGCCAGCCCTCATACTTCCACTGCCTCCTACTCAGGGGTGGTGGCATTGTGATTCCCAGGACCAGTTGCTGGCACTGAGGGATCAACCTTACTCATCTCAGTGCAGTTGGATCGTTTGTGGACTCTTTGGGACTGACTGTATCTCTGACATCCATACTGTGTGGAGATGCTCCCTTCGCACAACAGCCACAGTATCAGGGCCTTCTCCATCATCGATTCAGATGTTGGTCCTGACTACTGTCTCCCACTATGACACATCCTCTAGGACTATAATTCTGATTTGTCCTCCCTAGAGTTGCCTCATCTATCTTGTGTCTTTCTTCCTGAGATCATGTAGCATCCTACCCTTGACACTGCCCCTGAGGATGTTTGCAAACGTTATCCTCAGGATTGTTAAGACAATGGAATTAGATATCTCCTCATCTCCTGCACAGGCTTCTGACCCATTTTTTCAAATTATAGATATGCAGGCGGCCACTCCGGCTATGATGCCTTTTCTCCCAGCATTATAGAAGGTCATCAACACACACTCTGGATGCAACCAACTTCACTTTTGCCTGTCCTGGAGCACCTCTATAGGATACAGCACTAAGATGAGTCTTATCTTTTCACACATCCCCCTCCCCAATTCCATTGTTACTTAGGCACCTCCAACAAGGGAAGGGAAGAAGGTGCACTCTGCTCCACCTAATTAGGCATGTGGACAATTGGACATTTTTGGCAGGAGGTTCTATTCTGCTGCCTCTCTTGCTGTCCACATTTCCAACACCCAAACCTGCATGGCAGCCTACCAGTGTCACCTTTGGGATAAGGTTCAGCACCTCCCAGATGAATATAAGACCATTGCATTGTGCTACCACCAGGAGGCCCAGCCACTCATGGCACAGCAGATCCAAGTCTTGCTACTCTATGGAATGTGTCTCCAGGGTCATGGTCAGTGCAGCGGCTTTCCATAGCATGGCTTTGTTTTGCTGGCCTCTCAGAGGACACAAGGAAAAGGATAAAAGACCTTCCTTTTGATAGTCAGGTCCTTTTCCACACTTCCACCAATGGCTCCATGGAGCACCTGACCAAGGCTAGGCTGATGGTGGAAAAGATGCTTACAGGCCTTCCTGGTTGCATCTGTCCTCTGCTTCCTATCACTCTTGCTTGCCACAGCTTCTGTCGAGGGCTTCTTCGACTCAGTCTGCGTCTGATTGCCAGTCCTCTAAACAGCGACACTCTACCTCCAAGTAGTCCTCCTTGACAGTGACGTCACAATTGTGTCTTCTCCCACAGGTTACCACCACTCTTGTCTTTCCACCTTGCCAGCCTGGTTCCATCAAACTCTTCCGATCTCTCCTGCCATTATTGAACTTCACCTTGGCCCTTACTATCATCTGTCTAGGTTATACCATACAGTTCTTAAATACTCCTCCACTTGACGTGTTTTGATCTCCTCCACCAGACCCAGTCCTTTTGGAGGAAATTTCTACCTTCTTCTTTGGTCTATCCAAAGTACCCAGAGTGTTATGAAATGCATGGCAGCGGTTATTTCTTATCTGTGGACCAAAGGAGTTGTAGCCTACTTCTGTCTAGACAGTTGGTTACTGGTGAGATCCTCCAAGACAGAACTGTATCATGACACTCACTTCACCCTGTCTTTGCTGCAGGACTTGTGCCTCAACATAACTGCTGAGAAATCCCAGCTGGAATCTTCTTGGACATTAGACTTTATTAGGACCATTCTGGACTTAACTGTGGCAGGAGCATGCCTTCCAATCCAGAGAGCCAAAACCGTCAGCAGTATGGTGCTTGATATTGTTGAGAGGCCTTCTTGCTAGATGCTTCGAATTCAACAGTTCCTGGACCTCATGACTGTGATCACATCAGTCATTTACCCATCTTGTCTGCATTTTTGTCCTCTTCAGCACTGGTTCCCTCAGCACTTTGATGTGCTCACAGATGACTAGCACTTGAAACTCTTCATTTCTTGGGGGTGGGGAGTGAAGCCACCATGCTTTGGTGGATGTCCAGCTGCAACCTCTTTTTTGGGAATGCCATTTGCTCCTTCAGGCCTAGCAGCGACAGTGATAACTGACACCTCTCTCACCAGCAGGAGTGTGCACTATGGGATGGCAATGATTCAAGGTCACTGGTCATCCCAAGAGAGCATGCTCCACATCAGCACACTGGAGCTTCTCACAATCCTAAGGCCCTCCAATTCTTTGAGAGACTACTGTAGAGAAGGGTTATATGAATAATCTCAGACAACACAATAACAATCTGTTAATTACAAGGAGGAACTCATTCTAAGACATTCCTGAACCTAGCCATCCAGCTTTGGGACTGGTGCATCCCTCACGAAATCCATCCCATCACCATTCACCTGGCGGGTTTGGCCATCTTGTTGGGAACGTCCAGACATAGATCTATTCACAATCAGAGACAACAGGAAGTGCCGGCATTATTACTTCAGGGCAGAGAGAGATGGACATGGCAAATGCCATTTTAATTGCTCTCTTCTGGCCATGGCAACATTAGTTTGGTCCCCTTCTTCCAAGGTCTCAGGATCATTGCTTTCAGCTGACTCAGTCTCTGGATCTGCTCTCACTCTCCAATGGCTGAGTATTCCTCCTTGACCTGGAAGATAATCCATGGAAGATAATCCATTAAATTTCCAAGGCTTCAGGTTGTCCTACAGGCTTCCAGGCAGGAATCTGTGATGAAATCTTATCTTTATGAGTGAAGACGCATCTGCTGATTTGCCACATCTATGTCTGAGCCTTCTTCTCCTGTGTCCTTGACAACAGTCCTGTATTTTCTCCTTTCATTGAAAGAGCAAGTTCTTGCCTTTTCTTCAGTTAAAGTATACCTTTCTGCAATTATAGCATTTCAGCCACAGTTTCTTCCTCCCTGTCTTTCTTTTGTAAAACTGTAGGCAAGGGGTTCCTTAAAGGACTGCAACACCTCCATCCCCAGTTCTGGTGCTGGTGCTCTCCCAGTTGATGCAGCACCCCTTTGAACCATTGGCAACAGTCGACGAACGCTTACTTACCCTGAAAATGGGCTTCCTTATAGCCATTGCTTCCATCTGGCACTCTGGGAAGTTAACTGCTCTTCACTGCAATGAACCTTTTGGTGGTCTTGTGCCCTGATGTTACCTTCTTACCCAAAGTTGTTTCCTGGTTTCATTAGGAACAGGATATTGTTCTATCTATCTTCTACCCTGAGCCATCTTCTGAACTGGAATGCTCCCTGCATTCCCATGCTGCTTGCCAAGTGCTTGTGTTATGCACCCAGCATACTGCCTTGTTTGGCCAATCTCCCCATCTTTTTCATCAGTTACAGTGGCAGATGCAAAGGATATAAAGTCTCAGTACAGTGTTTTTCAAAGTGAATCGTGGAAGTCATCTGGATTGCCTGTGAACTTGCACACAAGCCTGTGCTCCTGTCTCTTTGAGTGCATCCACAAGGGTCATCTCCTCTTGTGCAGAGCTGCTTCATGATATTGAGTGCCCACAACTCCGTAGAGCAGCAGCATGGTTTCAGTCATTGACTTTCATTCAACACTACAGACTTGGCTGCAGAGCCAGGAGAGATGCCCACTTTGGTCATGCTGTCTTGTCTCCTGTCTTCTAGGACCTGGCCCACCATCTTTGGATTAAGATTTTTAATCACCCATTGTGTGGAGCACAGACCACAAAGAAGAAGGACAGGTTTCTTACCTGTAACTGTAGTTATCTGAGTGGTCATCTATGCCCTCATACAAACCTGCCCTACCTCCCCTCTTTCAGGTCCCCCATGTTCAGCAGACCTGAGCATGCATGGCAGGCAGGAGAGGCAGGGGTTCCAGCTAAGCAATTCAGTTCTAGAATTTTCTGACAGGGTTTCTGCACAGGCACAAAGAACCCATTGTGTGAGAGCGCAGATGGCCAGTCAAAGAACTACAGTTACAGGTAAGCAATCTGTCCTTTTCTTGTGGCAGTCCCTTTGTTAAAAGCAGTGGATTCACAAAGTTTCAATATTCCAAGCTGGAAACATTAAAATTTGTGCTTCTGTGTGTATCTTGACACAAATAAGGAAGCAAATTATACATGCTTGAATGACTCCTATCATGGGCTTCTTGTTATGTGTTTTATAGCAGCAATATTTCAGTATGAGCTACGTAGGAAGCATATCTTAACACTCATTATTTAAAAAAGATATAGTCAATTTCTGTCTCTATCTTTTCAAATGGTTAATATTATGCATCTTATGATTGTAATAATTCCTCTGAATTTTCTTGATCAGATTGCCACAGGATGTTTGTATTGAGTCCTAGCTATCATTTAGCAGTGTTTGGAGATGTGGTTCCATTTTTCTTTCTAATTGACGCAATATCTTTTCAGGGAGAGAGGTTGAGTCATGCAGTTGGCTGTGCGTTTGCAGCCTGCTTGGAGCGAAAGCAAAAGAGAGAGAAAGAGTGTGGGGTGACTGCCACCTTTGATGCAAGTAGAACCACATTCACAAGAGAAGGATCTTTCAGGGTTACTACAGCAACTGAACAAGCAGAAAGAGAGGATGTGATGAGACAGACACAAGATGTTAAAGGTAATGAAATACAGGTCTAGTGACTTGTAAAGCAGTTTGCTTTGTTATGAACCCAGTGATCTCTCAGATTACTATTTCACATTTAGTACACCACATTTGACTGATGTCTCTTGTCTTTAAGTCAGCTGCCATATTAAATATCAGTGTGAAGATGAACACTAGAACCAGATACCTTAATTATACAGGAATTCCCATGTACTTATGAAGTGTTGTGCCGTGTCTTTTGAGTTGCAGAAAATTTCTTTCATACTGTTTTGCACTGCCAATACAATAACACTGTATTTCTACTGAATATCCGGGAACCTGTATCTTTTGTCCAAAGCTGAAGACAGATCTGTTTAACAAACAGGTTTTCTTTTCATAAATCAGGTCACCTGTTGTTTCGTTATCCCAGAATGTTGGCAGTGTCCAGGCTCAATCTTGTGGATGAGACTAAAATACAAATGCAACATCTGGCCCACTCCTTTTGATTCTTTCATTACCCTCTTGTTTTTGTGTCATCTGGTCTGATTAAGATTTTGGAGAACTTGAAAGCTTTCCTGCTATTTTAACTGTTTGATAATCTTTAGTAAAGCCATGGGCTTGATTTTGGAGTCTTTTTCTCATGAACCAACACAGCTGCTAGCTATGGATATGTTCCTTAGAGCATAAAGCTGGGTAGGACAATGCTGATTTGATAAATAATGATCAAGTGACATAAGGAAGTCAGGAGTGAGGTATGAATGTATAAATCTGTGTGGTTGAGCACTCTGATGTTTTGAACCTAAAATATTATCAAGGATTATCTATTTCTTAGAAACAAATAACAAAATTAGTTTTGATAACTGCTGTGTATTAGACTGAAGAAGAAAATAGTGTCTAAATAAGTTGCCATCTTTCTGGACTTAATTTTGTGTGCTTGACCTTGGTTTGTCAAATATTGGGTGTCATGATCAACAACTGATGAAAATCAGGAATCTTTGGAGAAAAAAGTTGTGTGTGTGTGTGAATAAATAAATACAAGTTTTCTGAAAACATAGCCCAAGATCCTGTCTGAGGAGACATACTGTAAAGTGCTTTCCAGATGGAGTTATGGCACTCCCTTCCTGCAGGATTTAGCTTCTTCCTGCATCTCCACCCATGGTCATTTAATGGCCAGTGGAGAGCAGGAGGGCAGTGGAAGAGCATCTGCCTATGTCCCTATAGCTAGATGCACCACAGAGATGGGCCCCAGGGGCACTTAGATTAAAAAACAAATGGCAGAAGCAGGTGCACTCTTCCATGGTCTCTTGGGGGCTAATATGACCCATAGCCTTCCACAATTGCCCAGTTTCTCCAACACCATCACTTTCCTCTGGCCACTAAATAGCCATAAAGGAAGAACCTCACAGGACAAAAGTTAGCTTCTGGGGAAGTGCAGATTGTTATATGAGGGAGGTAGTTAATTATTCCCTGTATGAAGACAGATACAAGCAGGTAGATGTAGACCTCTGCATGTGTCAGTAAGAGGATGCTAGCCCTAGTTCCATGAATAGAGGCTATACCTCACTCGTCCTGTAGTGAGATAGATCAAATGATCCATGCCAGCATGATTTCTGCTGTCACCTTTTTACATAGCCAGTTGGTTTTAGAACATATTCTACCTTCATTTCCAGTGTATGCATGTACATTGTGTACATTGTTCATGAGGCTGTCAACTTGCCAGCTTTAGCGGCCTACTATGTACAGTTTTTTTTTTAATAGATCTGCTCTGAGATACATCTCCAAAGTTTATAGTTACCACAGAGCTGGATTTAAGTTAATAAAACAAATCAGTTGCAAAATCCTGTGTTCATTTTAAGTTCTCAGATAGGAAGCTGAAAAAACCAGTTTAAGTGCTGGCAGCTCTTCAAGACATGATACCAAAAGCGTCTTTTTTTATTTCTTTTTCTCATGGGATGTGTAGCAATGTTTAGATAATGTTTGTTTGAATGTTTGCTACCTTATTTAGCTGGAGGTTAAGTGATCATTTTGATCACTGTGCATGCATTAATCATGATCAAAATACAACAGTCAGTTTTGGTAGAGACATGAGCATTTTGGAACAAGGATTCATACTTTAGTAAAGTTATAGTTAGCTTTACATTTTAAAAAGTGAACAGCTCTCTCAGGAGTGCAGCAGTATTTGCCCAACCAGAAAGTCTTGCTATTTTTTAGGGATGGGCCAACCAAATCCTCAAATCTCAAATCTTTGGCAAGGATTCGAGATTGGTGGATCCACATGGCAAAATAGGCAAACGGAATCTTTTGAATCCGGAAGTTCCCCCTGCCCTCCCATTTCCCCCTCACATTCCAGCCCTCCGCCAAGAGCAGTGTGCAGGGCACACCAGAGCCTGTGTGAGCGCCAGCGCCCGGGATCAGGCCCACAGGGGCAAGTAGGGCCTGCCATGGCTGCTTTCCTGCAAGCCCTGGAGCCTGTTCATGTGAGCGCCTGGGATCAGGCCTACAGGAGTGAGTAGGGCCGGCCATGGCCACTTTCCTGCAAGCCCTGGAGCCTGCGTTCGCAGCGGCAGGGATGTAAAAAGTGGGCCATCGCCCCTTCTCTTGCACCCCCACCACTGCTGCCGGTGCGGGTGCTTCGGAGGCAGCCTGCAGGGACATGCAGAGTGGACGATCACTTTTTAAATGCTTGTTTAAAAAAAGGATTCAAAAGATTTGAGATCTGTGAGATTTGTGGATTCCTAGAAGCTTCCAGGGATTTGGATCTGGATCCGGATCCGGAACATTCTGGATTCTTCCCATCTCTACTATTTCTGCATTTCCTTTTCTCTCACAGTTGAAACAGATGTGAAAACAGCTGCTGCAGGTGTTGTACCTGGCAATACAGCACCTTCCCCAAGTTCTCCTACCTCTCCTACTGCTGATGTTGCATCCTCTGTTGACAAAGAGTCAAATAATCCTCATGCCATCCCACGAAGACATGCTCCCATAGAGCAACTTGCCAGACAAGGCTCTTTTAGAGGTTTTCCTGCTCTTAGTCAGAAGATGTCTCCATTTAAACGCCAGCTCTCCCTGCGAATTAATGAGTTGCCTTCAACCGTTCAGCGGAAGACTGACTTCCCCATGAAAAACTCTGGTAGGAACAAATGTCTTTCCATGTTACATGTTCTGTATTTGGTTGCATTTTGAACTCAATAGCTCACATGTGAGAGAAAATTTTACAGAAGCAATGTTATTGGCATAGTTCTTCTTCGTGGTCTCTGTGCCTTCATACACTAGGAGCTTTAGCGCCTGCGCGGTAGCGTTCGGAAACTTCTAGAGCTTGTTCGCTTGGCGGGAACCCCTCCCCCACGCCGGTACTGCGCATGCTCCTCCCGCCGAGCAACGGTCTCTCCTCAGTTCTTTCTCGTCCGCCGTCGCGTACGGAAGGTTCTTAGTTTGTTCCTCTCACTTTTGTGCTTGGCTTGCTGTTTTCACGGTTTTACGGATTTTGGACTGTCTCTGACCTCTCTTTCGGACTCCCCCTTCGGCTTTCGTCTTTTCGGATTTTCGCAGTTTGGCGTTCTTCGTCTTATGTCCGCGCTCTTCAAGAAGTGCGTGTCCTGCGGGCGCAAGGTTGCCCTCAACGACGGCCACAAGGAGTGTCTCTTCTGTTTGGGTGAGTCCCACAACATCCGGACTTGCCCAATTTGCCGGGATTTTACTCCCCAAACTCTCCGCAACCGGTTCGCGAGACTTAAGTCTTATTGTTGGGAACAGTCTCTGCGGGCGATAGACGAGACCTCCACTTCCAAGATGGCCGACAAGAAGACGACCACGCCATCGACGGTATCGGCGGCTGCCGTTCCGTCCACCTCGTCGGTATCGGGCTCGGTACCGGCGAAAACGCCGATCTCGGAGTTACCAAGGATCCCGAAGCTGTCGGCGGCTGCCAAGTCAGCGAAAGGATCCTCGACGGCGAGGAAGGCTGAGGCTCCCCTGACGGAGATGCCTGCTAAAAAGCGCCCTGCTCCGGACGGAGGCAAGGGCAAGGAGAAGGAGAAGAAGAAGAAGGAGAAGAAGCGCTCCCCGGCTGGGGACGTTCAACCTCCTACTCCTCCTCCTACTCAGCAGCCTTCCAAAGGGCGAGGCGAGTCCGTCGATCTCTCGGATAATGAGATCGAGGACATTCCCCAACAGCGCCCGGACTTGCCTGTGGCAGACCCTCCAACCCTGGTGGAGGAGCGCCACCGCCCTCCTAGCCGTCGCAGGTCGGCCGACCTGCAGCAGAGAGAACCCTCTGCTTCTCCGGAGCGGCGTTCGACCTCCTTCCGGTCCCGGTCCCGCTCTTCCGAGCGTCCGGTGGCCTCGCCGCCTCCTAGGGAGACAAGAGAGGAACAACCTCGCTCGTCTGCCTCCAGATACACCTCGGCGTCCTACGTGGCCAGGTACGCGAGGGAATCTGAATGGAGAGAGCGCCCGGCCTCTTATCGGTCACATTCGCCATCGTACCGGGATCGGTACCATCGTGGCCCGAGTCGCTGGGAGACCTTCCGGAGGTCCCGGTCACCTCGTCGACAGCGCGAATCGCGCTCGCCTAGAGGGGACGAGGCTCGGTACCGTCGACGCCGAAGCCGATCTCCGTCGGACCGCCGCTCCTTCAGCCGCTCTCCCTCTCCTCGATATCATAGGGCGAGGGAGCCTTCACCTCGGTATCGGGCGATATCGCCACCTCCTAGGGTCACGGCAACGGCGACGCACCCTACGGAGTCGGTGGTGACTGAGCGGGCTACGACGACGTCAGCCTGCCAGACTACCCCTGTCACCACTAAGAAGGTGAAGTCAGTAGTCAGCCAGCCCAAGCGGGACGCTGCTACTACCACCGCCCCAGCTGCAGAGAAGCCTAGGAAGGCAACACCTGTGGCGACTGCGAAGGAGCCGGAAAGCGAGCGGCGAGAGGACTCACCGACCTCAGAGTCGTACGACTCGAGTGCGGAATCAGAGGTGTCTGAGGCGGCCTCCCAGGAGTCTCCTCCGCTGGGATTCGGGGACCCGATCCAGATTCTGCTCCAGAGGACGTCCACCAGTTCTCTGCGATGCTGCTCCGCATGGCTACTACCCTCGGCCTTAAGATCGCCGATGCGGAGCCGGAGGACGACGATCCAGCCTTCTCCGTCTTCGAGGAGAAGCGACCTGCCACGGCCCCACTGCCTCTCCTGCCCCGGGTATCCAGACTGGTGAAGGCCGCCTGGGATAGGCCGGCCTCGGCTCAGCCGATACCGCAGCGGTTGGAACACCTCTACAGGGTGCAGAAGGATAACGCCGGTTATCTCTTTAATCACCCTGCACCGAACTCTGTGGTGGTCGAGTCGGCACAGACGAAAGGCTCCGGCAGGCAACACACCACCCCGCCGGACAAAGAGGGCAGGAAGTTGGACGCCTATGCAAGAAGGTTCTATTCCGCTGCCTCCTTGCAGATCAGGCTGTCCAACACTCAGGCTTGCCTCGCGGCATACCTGAAAAAGGTGCTCGATCGCCTGCAACCGGCGATGGAGGCGGTACCGGAGGACATCCGCCAAGCCTCCTCCGTGATCTTCAACGAGGCCATCTCCATCGCTCGGCAGCAGATGGCCTCCTCCAGGCACGCAGTGGAGATTGCCTCCCGGGTCATGGCGGGATCCATCGGCCTGCGCCGCCATGCTTGGCTGCGGCCGGCCGACATCCAGGAGGACACCAGAAGGAGGATTGAAGATCTCCCCTTCGACGGTGAGGGCCTATTCAATTCGTCCACAGACGAAGCTTTGGACAATCTCGTTAAGGCGAGGCTGACCGCCAAGAAGATCGGGCTACAGCCGGCCACGCAAGCCCGCAGGACCTCCACCTTCCGCCCATCCTGGCGACGATCTTCCACCTCGTCGTTCCAGCGTTCGGCCCAGTCTGGACAGTCGAGACCGTCCTCCGGCTCATCGGCCAGACGCACGATTAGGCGACGCCCGACTTCGTCCAAGAAGTCCTCCTCCGAGACAAAGTCTCGGTTTTGACGTGCCTGGCAGGACCTACCAATACCCACTCTTCAGCCTACCATCAGCGCTCGGAGACTGACCGACTCTTGCTCGACATCTCGCGGAGTGGCAGTGTGTCACTACGGACTCTTGGGTGCTTTCCATCGTCCGTCTTGGCTACGCCATCGAGTTTCTCGATATTCCTCCTCAAGGTGTTTACTATTCCACGCCGTCGAGTCCGGCCCTCCTGGAAGAGATCCAATCCCTCCTCCAGAAAGGGACGATCGAGCAGCTCCCGCAAGAGGCCAAGACCACCGGCTTCTTCTCCAGGTACTTCACGGTACCGAAAGCCGACGGTACCCTCCGGCCGATCCTAGACCTCAGAGGGGTGAACTACTACATCCGCCCCAAAAGGTTCAAGATGGTCACGATACCGTCGATCCTGCCCTTCCTACATCGAGGGGACTGGTTCGCCTCCATCGATCTCCGAGACGCATACTTCCATATCGCCATTCGCCCGCAGCACAGACGGTACCTCCGCTTCGCAGTCGACGACACCTGTTACCAGTACAAGGTGCTGCCGTTCGGACTCTCGACTGCCCCAAGGGTCTTCACCAAGTGCATGGCCCCGGTGGTATCCTTCCTGCGGACGAAGGGTGCTTCTGTCTTCCCTTACCTCGACGATTGGCTGTTGGTGGCGTCCTGCAAACAGAGACTTTACCACGACGTCCACATGACGTTGTCACTCCTGACCCGCCTTGGTCTACGGGTGAATCCGAAGAAGTCCCACCTCGAGCCGGCGAGGATCTTGGACTTCATCGGGGCGACGCTCGACTCGACCTCCGCCAGGGCGTACGACAGATGGACCGACGACGAGACCGCTCTCCATATCAACGCGCTGGAGCTACTCGCCGTCTTGAAAGCGCTACGGGCGTTCCGCCACGTCGTAGCGGGGCGGACGGTCCTGGTTCTGACGGACAATACCACCGCCGTCTGTTACATCAACAGACAAGGAGGGACTCACTCCACAACCCTGCTCAACATTGCACTCGACTTGTGGGAATGGTGCATTCGCCTGCATACGCATCCCGTGGCAGTTCACCTGGCCGGGCAGGAGAACACCACGGCAGACGCCCTCAGCAGGGACACCTCATCCCATCACGAATGGTCTCTCTCCGGAGAGGCATTCAGACTGATTCGGGACCGCTGGGGCGAACCATCGATCGACCTCTTCGCGACCAGGGAAAACGCGAAGTGTCGCCGATTCTGTTCCAGAGCGGGCCACGATCGTGCCTCCATCGGGGACGCTTTCCAGTTTCCGTGGACCGGGGAACTCCTCTACGCGTTCCCGCCGTTCCCGCTGCTCGGCCGGACGATATCGAAGATCCTCGCCGACCGAGCCGACGCGATCCTGGTAGCCCTGTACTGGCCGAGGCAACATTGGTTCGCACCCCTGCTACAAGCCGCACGAGACGACCTGCTCCGGTTGCCACCGACACCGGACCTGCTCTCCCACTCCGGCGGCCGAGTCCTCCATCCGGACCTGCCACGCCTGGCCCTCCATGCCTGGAGGATATCGCACTAGACGATCCCGTGCTCGGTACCGTCCTCGTCGCAGCCAGGAAGGAATCCACCCGTCGCAACTATCAATACAAGTGGCGACGCTTCCTGACCTTCGCTAACGAGAGGAGTGAGCCGGTATCGCCCGCGGGGCTCTCTACCGTCCTGCATTTCCTCCTGCACCTCCGGCAACAGGGGCTGGCGTTTCCATCCCTGAAGGTGTATCTTTCCGCGATCGTGGCATACCAACCGCCACGATCGGCTGCCTCGGCCTTCTTCAGGAACGATACCGTTAAGCGGTTCCTGAAAGGACTTCATCATCTCTACCCGCCGGTATCGCCGCCGCTACCGCCGTGGTCCCTCTCGCTGGTGCTCTCGCAGCTGACAAAGCCGCCCTTCGAGCCGATGGCGACCTCGGATGATAGGCTTCTCACCATGAAAACTGCCTTCTTGGTAGCAGTGACCTCAGCGAGGCGAGCGGGTGAGATCACAGCTCTTCGATCCGATGAGCCCTTCACGGTCTTCCACAGAGACAAGGTGGTCCTGAGACCTGACATCTCGTTCCTGCCTAAGGTGGTGTCCAGTTTCCATCTCAACCAGGACATCATCCTGCCTGCCTTCTTCCCGAACCCGACGACACCGTTGGAGCGGTCTCTCCACTCCCTGGACGTGCGTCGGGCCGAGGCCTTCTACATGGACAGGACTGCTTCCTTCCGACAGACGCCGCATCTCTTCGTTTGCTATGGGCGACGTCGGAAGGGCCTCAAAGTGTCCACCCAGCGCTTCTCCAAATGGGTGGTGAGGACTATTCAACTGGCGTATGAGCTCGCGAGGCAGCCTCCGCCAGTCCTGCTTCGAGCCCACTCCACCAGAGCGGTGGCTACTTCTGCGGCCCTCCTGCGAGGAGTTGACCTGCATGAACTCTGCCGTGTGGCGACCTGGTCCCAACCATCGACCTTCGTACGCCACTACAGGCTCGACTGCCGGTCGCGCAGAGATGCCCGGTTTGGACGTGAGGTGTTGACTTCCGTGCTGTAGGACCTGACCCGCCGTCCGACCGGTAAGCTACACAATCTCCTAGTGTATGAAGGCACAGAGACCACGAAGAAGAAGAACAGGTTGCTTACCTGTAACTGTGGTTCTTCGAGTGGTCATCTGTGCCATCATACACACCCGCCCTTCCTTCCCTCTTTCTCAGGTCCCTGTAGGTTCTACGGCGGACGACAGAACTGAGGAGAGACCGTTGCTCGGCGGGAGGAGCATGCGCAGTAGCGGCGTGGGGGAGGGGTTCCCGCCAAGCGAACAAGCTCTAGAAGTTTCCGAACGCTACCGCGCAGGCGCTAAAGCTCCTAGTGTATGATGGCACAGATGACCACTCGAAGAACCACAGTTACAGGTAAGCAACCTGTTCTTATCTATTACTTATTTTGTTAAAACACCTCTATCCCTTTCTTTTTCATGAGAACTCAGGGCATAAAGCATAAACAGTTTAAAACACTTTTATATTAAAACCTCAGGTAACTTGAACTAGATAAAAAAAGTATTAAACAAAGCAGTAGTTAAAACCACTTCACAATCTACAACAGTTTAAAGCCATGTACATGTACACTTTAAAATAAATTAACCCCAAAGTGTTTAATTAAAAGCCATGTTTTGGATTGGTACTGGTACTGTTGGTGCCAGTTGAACCTCCAAGAGGAGGACGTTCCATATTTGGGGTGCTATAAGTGAGAAGACCTTCCCCCTCATGCCCTCCCACTTCATATCGGACAGGTACATATAGAGAGAGGCACTCCTTCAAGATCTGACGTCCCAAATTATTTATGGCTTTAAATGTTATCACTAGCGCCTCAAATTCAGACTGGAAGCAACTTGGCAGCCACTGCAGCTCCCCCTTAAAAGCATATAGGCTGTCTATATTGTACCCTGGTCAGCAATCTTGCTGTTGCATTTTGCACCAGATGGCATTGCAGAGTCATCTTCATGAGCAGCCCCACATACAGCAAATTGCAGTAGTCTAATCGGAAGGCTACTGGCACATGGACTATTGTGGCTAAATTATCCCTGTCTGGGGAAAAAACTACCCTGTGCTCTTTCCATCTTTATTCTTAAACTATCATTGTAAAGCCTTAATTTTTTTACTTGGTTTATGTCATCATAATGTGATCTTAAATAAACTTTCTTCTTTCTAAAGATTTTGGATATTAACCAGTACCTAGGTCTGACATTTTCATTAATGGCTGTTAACTACCTGTACTGTTGGAACTGCATGGAGCCTGCTCAGAAGTTGAAATATGTGACTTCTACAGTTAGACAATAAGCATATTGACTTCAGCTAGCATATCATAACTCATATGTTTACACAGGAGAATGAATGAAACACCTAATTCTTGTATGTAAGTTACTAAGTTTTCTTTGCTAAGTTACAGTATTGTTAAAATGGATACAAGTGCCCAGAGGACATTGTGTTAAATTGAGCTAAGTGATTACATTTTCCATTCCCAATCCTCACGTTACCTATGTTCTTGTTTTTCTCTTGTATGTTTACACCATGGATTTGTGAGATGGCAGATACAGTCTTAGGCCATTTCCGCACTAGACTGTTAGATAGTGCTATTATTCCACTTTCAACATCCTGTGGAATCCTGGGGTTTGCAGTTTAGGAGGGGCCTTTAAGACTGCAAACCCCAGAATTCCATAGGATGTTGAAAGTGGAATAATAGTGCTATAACAGTCTAGTGCGGAGATGGCTTTACATAACTGCAGAAAGAGTTAACGAGAATGTAGGGAGAAAAGACAAGATGAATCCCCATAATAAATTATCTGCACTTCTGTGCAATCTTTGTTCTCCCATTCAGTTCCTGAAGTCGAAGGAGAAGCTGATAGCATTAGTTCCCTGTGCTCCCAGATTACAAATGCATTTAGCACACCATCTGAGGATCCTTTCTCCTCTGCACCTATGACAAAGCCTGTCACTGCAGTTGCACCACAGTCTCCTGCTTTCCAAGGTTTGTCCTTTCAGAACATGGATGCCTTCATGATGCTTGATATATATGCAGTGCTGCTGTCCTCCTGTGTCATCGTTTTAGTGTCTTTGCTTGTCTTGGCAGCTATTTACTTTTGCATTCGAAGTCATTTTATTTTAATTTGCCTGTATGCTTTGTAGCCTTTTTCCTGTGTTTACTTCCTGGACAAATGACAATCTACACAAGCTATTCAACTATACATTTTTTGTAGAAGAGGATTTTCTAGAAATAGAAGACTGCATCTTTCAGATCTTAGGAGAGTAGTACTACATAGGAAGTGTAAAATTTAAATTGAGATGTCTTTATCACTCATGCTTCTAGGTATTTTTTTTAAGCTGATAATAACAAAACCAGAGAAATTGTTATCTGTTGGCTCATCCTCAAAATGGCCCTAAAGTTATTCCACATTTGAGGAGAAAGGGGCTCTTAGCTTTGATGTTAGGTAACTTTTTTGTATGTTTGAGATCTTGTAAATTTCATGGGGCTCAGCAAAATATGCTGCCAGTGGTTTTTTTGTTTTGTTTTTTGTTTTGTTTAAATAAGGCAGAATTTGCTAAGAATGGCAGACTGTAGTATAGAAAATGCTTGGGTGGAATAAATTTTAAGGGCAAACTAGTTATAACACCTCACAGTTCAAGCCACATCTTTCATGAAGCATATGTGGATAACAGAGACCGCTCCCTTTGGCTTTGATTGTATGGACATTTTGAAAGTGTGGTTAGGAGAACATGATTACAATGTAATTACTAGCTTTTTTTCCAGTACACAGGAAGTAGTGTAACTGTCTTTTTTAAGTGAAGGAAAACTGGGCTACATATGAATATAAAATGTAGAAGCCCCTTTAGCAGTATTTTGCTACGTTGCTGGTTAAAATCTTCCCACTTGTCTTAAAAGAGCCAGTGACAACAAAAATTTACTGAATCAAAGTCACTCTTGAAAATGTGTGTAGATTCATAGTGTGAAAATATAACCAAGCTGTTGATGTGTGTTGCATGTTGGCAGTATTTTGCATTTATTTTAACATCCCGGTCACTTGCATGCTTTGCATGAATTAACAGCATTGATGTTGTCTGCTCCCATTTTAGTTAATGGCACTGCCTCTGCCTTCAGTGTGCTTGCTGCTAAACCAGCTCAAACTACTGTAGCACCCCCAGCAATACCAGTTCGTGAAACCAATCCTTGGGCTAATGCCCCTGCTGCTCCAGCTGCTGCTAAAACTGGGGCTGTAGCTCCTCTTTCTGGTAAGACTGGACACAGATCCTGTGTGTTGGCTTTAGAGATTTGAAACATGTGCTGCTAATCTTAGAAATAATTGTCTGATTGAGCAAAGTATTTCTTAGTTGTTTTTAAAATTTAAATATGTAACTTGTTTGAGGGAAAGCAATTAAATGAATTATGTAAGAGGCATAGGTGGCAGAGGTACTTGAGGTACGTCTTCCTGCTTTATTTCAGTATTGGGGGTTAAGAAGACTTAAAATGGATAAATTTATTGCAGGAACAATATTTTTCAGTAACCAGGATAGCTTTGATCTTACATAATTAGCTATTTGATCTTTCAGAAAATCAAAGTAGGTATATACTTGACACAAGGGGGAGAAGGTAGACCAAATCTGCCTGCTTGGCCACATGTGGTTTGGAATTTATAGGATTCCTATTTCTGTGATAAAGCACCAGGTGAGAAGAAGGACAATTATGAGTCATAACAGCAGAGATTTTTATAAACTACAAGTACACATTCTCAAGAACATATGTATTTTCTATGCAGAAGTATGCTATCTACTTACCTATTCATAAAATTAAAGCAAAGGATCAGTAAGCCAGTTTTAATAGACTTGCACAAATTGGGCCTGAATCCTACTGTTAGTTCCAGCTAAATTATATCCACTAAATCTGTAAGATTGCTATGTGTTGACCAATATCTGTTAAGTGAGTACACTCTAGGTGGGACTGACCAGTGGGATCCAGGCAATAATGTGTCATGGGTAATATTTTCTATCCAGTTAGGCCGGCATAATTTTCTATGCATTTGATCCAGGGTTCTTGAGTACATCTACATATATATTGTATCTTGCTGAAGTGGAAAACATGGTACATATGTCACAGCAGTGTTTATCTAGACCTCCACAAAGTCTGCTTCATAGAGGCAAGTGTCTCACAGGACAAAATGACAGGAGATGAATTAGCACACAAGTTTGTTCCCTCTCGGATTGCATGAAACTATGGGGAAGTATATTATCATGCTGTGCTTTGGTTAGCAAAAACTTCTGCCATTCCAAAGGTCAGCAGAACTTGGCATGTCTCCCTCACAAAGATCAAGCAGTTTTGGACCAAATGGCAGCAGCGTGAAACTTCCGCTGCTTCTGTTTACTTCTGATCTCAAGGCAGTATGAGACTTCCCTCCTCTCCAAATCCTCTGGCATCTGAAGAGGACTTGGGCAAAGGGATAGGCCAGTGAATACACATAATGACTAGCTAACAATGGAACCAAATTTACAGAACCCTTGTGGTCTCACAGTTTCTGTAGCTACCCTGAGATGCCTTCATGAGTTTCATGTAACATGGCAGTAGCCAAGTGCCATCTACCTAAGAACCTGCTGTCCAGATTGACACTAAGGCTTTGCACATCCCTATAATGTGACATGGATAATGTAAATCAGAAAGCAGGGGTTAAACCTGGAGTTTTTTACCTGAAAGCTATGTACTCTATCAGAGGGCTGTAGATTCTGTTCTTGTTGAAGAAAAGATGCAACAGCTCTAAGACTTTTGTCTTAAGTCAGGATGGTGGGGCAGTAGGATAAAATGCCATTGCAGATACAATGAAAGAAATAGCCCAGGAGAAGAAGAGGCTTGGATTTAGTCTCAGTAAGAAGCTGCTGGGTGTGTGGGATGATGTGAATAAGGCAGGATCCAGGTGAAAAGTACATTGCCTTGAAATGAATAATGAATTGAAACAAACTAACTTGTTAAGTATTGAACATTGCAGAACAATTAGGCGATGTTAACAGACTCAGTTGGGTTGAAAGAGTCTTGCCTGTATTTTAGATCCAATCTGAAATTCATAAACTTGTCATTGTGTGAAAACCTTGGCCTCAGCATCAACATTGGTGTCCATTCCTGTAGCCACAGTGAGCTTCTTGAATGAGGAGCCTATAAATGTCTTCCTTTCTTTTGTAGTATCCAATCGAAATTCCAGTTTTCTCTTTTGGCAAAACTTCAGTAGATATAACTACATCTTTACATTTGCCTTTGTTCAATTAAACAAATCTGCATTAACTGCAATGATGAAATCTGCTATCTCAGCTGCAAAACTGTCTTGACTAGTTATGGTTATAAGCTGAAGCTATGTTACGAATCTTTCTCAGATCCCTTACTGCAGAGCTGTGATTGGAGATGGAGGTGAATGCTGTCGCTTTCTGACCTTTTACCCTGACACTTGTTTTCCTTCCCAGGTGCTGAGTGGAGTACTAACTCAGGAGCTGCTTCACCAAATCTGTTCCAGGCAAACCACAGACGCACGCCTTCAGAGGCAGACCGTTGGTTGGAAGAGGTATCGAAAACTGTCCGATCGCAGCAGCCACAGCCGCAGCCTCCAGCTTCTCAGCCACTCCTGCAGCCACCAGCTGCAGTTTCTCAGGCAGCACCAACATTTCCAGTCAACACTTTTATTGCACCTCAGCCAGTACCTGTTGGTGTGGTGCAGCCCATGCAGCCTGCATTTATTCCTCCTCAGTCCTATGCTGTAGCGAATGGAATGCCCTATTCTGCTCCCAGTGTACCGGTGGTTGGAATCACTCCTTCCCAAATGGTAGCCAATGTCTTTGGGACTGCAAGTCACACACAAGTATCCCACTCTCATCAATCACCTAGTCTTATAAGACAACAAACATTTCCTCAGTATGAAACTAACAGTGCTACTGCCAGCCCTTTCTTTAAACCTCCTGTCCAGCAGCATAATGGCTCAGCTGCTTTCAACGGTGTGGACACTGCCAAATGGCCTACAGAGGACAAGCACGTACTGCCACCTGCACCTGCCCAGCAGGTTGACCCATTTGAAGCACAGTGGGCAGCACTGGAAAGCAAATCAAAACAGCGTACCAACCCATCTCCAACTAATCCTTTCTCAAGTGAATTACAGAAGACTTTTGAGATTGAACTGTAAGCAGTTCTGTGGCTTGTTATTCGTGTGTGTATGTGTGTTGGGGTTGGATGTAAGGGGATATGAGGGCAGGGGGGACATCTGAGCAGCATTGTCCAAGTGCTGATGTCCCAGTGGAAACTAAGAGGAATCAATCATGGGAAGAGGCTCCCAGCCCCAGAGCAATTGTGAAATAATCTAGGAAATCTACCCTGTACCATTTGCCTTCCTGCTTGGAAGCTTAAATGGCAAAGGAAATGTCAAAAGGGCTGAAGATGGGAATTGAGCCCTGAAGCCCTTTTTCTACAAGAACTTCAGAAGATCTCATAAGATAAAAAGGAAACAACCTACCACTGTCCTCAAAGTGTATCTACCTTCCTGCCGGTGACACATTCCCATGAGGGGGAAAAGAGGAATAATGGGGATAGAGGCATAGTGATGAATGGGCTGATGGGCAAATTGTGAGAGTTGCTCAGCATATTCTGTCAGTGGGAAAGGATGAGCTTCCATTTTGAGTGACACAGTGATTATTATATATAAAATAAAGCCAAAATCTTTATTTTTATGCATTTTAGATTATTTTAAATAGGTCTAGATGTTAAAAGCTGAATGAGTTGTAAGTAATCTTGCCAAAGTTATAACAGGGGGTTGGATGTAAAATTGTACATAAGATTGATTTATGACTGATTCTTATGGTCAGTAATATGGGAGTAGGGTGGAGAGCATCGTTCCTAGCTTGTTCTTGTATGTCCATTGTAAGTAGCATATTGCAACAACAATCATGAGTCATGACCAATTAAAAATCATTATAGAGTAGTTTAAGAACAGTATTGTCTTGGTTTGAAAACAATTTGGTAAAGTCTTTTTTTTAAAGAAATCATAATAGATGATATTAGAGAACATATAGGTTCTTTCATGTACTGCTGCAGTTTCCTTGTCTTAAATCTGTTTTAATACTACTGTGACAACTGTAATCAAATCTACAATCAGGTCTACTTAGGAACCCATTTTATGTGCTTTGACTAGGTTTTATTTTTTTATTTTTTTTAAAAGCATTCTCCATCATTCTGTGTGAAAGTGCGTGGCTAGACTGCAGCTGTTTCATGTTCTTCCTCTGGCAAATCATGAAATCCATCTTATTTTAAATTTTACTCTTAAAACTTGGCCTTACAAGCAAATGTAAGTTATATATTTGTACTGATGATTTATAATCTGCTTTAACAGAAATAAATGTTGGTAGTAGACAATGTGGCTTTCTCAGCAGGCTTCCTTGTCCTTTTCCTGATCGTCAGTCTTCTTTCAACATAAGGTCATCTGCTACATGCCTGACCTTCCAAACTTAGGGCAGGATATAAGTGCCCATTTGCACTTTTGTAAGAAATGAATCACTTAAAGGAAGAACTTAGAGGCTTTTGAAAGTTTACCCTTACGTTGTGACTGCCATCTGTAGATTTATGTGTGCTGTTTGGGTGGCTGTTCATCCCCATACTCTGATCTTGCACTTGGTGTTTGTCATCACACTACTGAGAAATGGCTCTGAAAATCATTTTGTGCTTAATCTAAGCAGGAATAAGGAATATATGATCCTTCAGGTGTTGGACTGCAGGTCCCATTGGCCATTGTGGTTAGTGCTGGTGGGAGTTACAGACCTACAAAATTTGGAAGGCCACATGTTCACTAGCTCTGCTTTTAAAGCTGCTTCCATTTACCGTGTCATCCTGGAACTGATCTAGGGACAGAGCCCAGTTTGTGGCTGTATCAAGGAAAGGATATGAGCATAGATTGGGACACACGACATGCCCACAGTTCAAGACTATCCCTGAGTGCACCATTGGAAATGCTGGGGGTGATGGAACTCTTCAAATTTCCTAGTAGTTTAGCTCAGCAAATTAATATTTGCTCTACTAAAACATAACTAGTTCAAATTGAAGCACTTGTATGACTGTGTCCTAATTTGCAGTATACTATACCAATATAAGTATATAGTGGACTAGTTTGGTTGCAGCTGTGAAAAGTTGGTCCTAGGATGGCCACCTGGTCCCATATACCACTTTGGAGCAGCTTGCATATGACTACCCTCCAGTCCATTGTGGTTGGGCCTCCCCTCCTGGAAAAAAAAGCATCTTCCTTGTGTCAAACTGATGCAATTCCTGTTACTGTAAAACAGCAGTGGGAAACCTCTAGCCTTCCAGATTTTGGGCTCCAACTGCCATCCGCCTGGTGAGGGCTGTAGTCCATCAACATTTGAACAGCTGCAGACTCCCTATCCACTGCTGAAAATGATTTTTTGGGGGTAACATTTGATCTTGGAATCTCCATCAATATCTGTGGTTTTGATGGGATAAACTTTCTGCCTTTCCTCTTCCATGGAAAACAAATTCTGAATATGAAAATATATAACCTATCATGTTCTTGTTTTGTTGATTGTTCTTTCCTATTGTTCTTTGCTCTGGTTGAAATATACTGACATTAAATTTATTTTTTTGTTGAAAACCATGTGACCTAATAGTTCCTATTCCAGTAAAAAAGGTGGTTGTTCTTTGAACAGTAGCAGTTCTGCTCATGCAAAATGGCAATCCTTTCCCTTCTATAGTGCCACACCCACTAAAAACTAGTTGCAGCATGCTGGAAACTTGTGGTTTGCTGTTGTGGCAGATTTGTGGTATCAGAGAGGACTGGAGGTGAGAGAAGGCCTGGCATTGCTGCTAGCATCATGTTGGTTTTACCCCTAAATGTGTAAAATCATATTGTTTTTGCTCCATAAACAGTGTCCGTGATGGATTCTGTTGAATTTTGTGCTCTAAATATTGATTTTTAAATGTAATTGATAAAATATTCATCAATATATTTATGGAGTCAGATAATGCTGAGAAAAAAAGGTGGATATGAACTAGGAGGGAACTTCAGTATGGTTTTTTTTCTCTTCCACCATGGTTGATTAAATAACTGTTTATTAAATCTGCAGCCTATAATAAAAGAGCTGAACTATCCCAACCAAGTTTGCCTTGAGATGTGTGAAAATGCTTACAGTTAGTGTATCTTACTGCATAAATAATCATGGGATGCTAATTCCAGTGTTTCTGAAATAAATGTAGGAATCTTGTAGGAGACATACTCCTAGTTAGAAACTTCTAAAGATACTGCAGAAGGTATCTAGTACTGTGCAGTGTCCATTCCAGTGCAACAGCAACTTGAAGGTATCCATTGATACTCTCATAGCCAATACCATACACTGACCTTCTGCTTCTGCCCTCAGTATAATGCCTGAAGATGCCGGGATATATTCTACTGCCAGTTATTACCTGGGAGAAGTGAAATGTGCTTAGGCAGCCTCTAACTGTGCAGTTGTACAGCCAGGAGGAAGGAAGAGCTGTCACATTCCAGGATATCCATTGTACACAAAAGAACATCCCGAGCACTTGCTGGAGACCCAGAATTGCAGTGTCTATTCCTTTTTCTTAGCTGAACAATTACAACTGGACACTGCTCAGGTTTCTCATGCCTCCCCGTCCCCAGCATTCATTGGCCATGGGAGTGCACCCTGGTGCTGTTGAGAGTCATGCTGGAAGCAGAAGCCCAAATAGTGGACATTTATGGTCCACCATGGTACTGTTGGATTTTGGCCAAGGAGTCCTGGTATTTTGAAAAAGGAAGCTACTTGTACAGTCAGTCTGCTGAATTAAACAGAATTTTAATAGTGGCTTTAAATGGTAGTGTGTTTAAAAAATCTCAGCAGTTACTTGGGCTTGCTTAATTTTTTTGACAAGTTAGTTGGGTATCATTAAGTTATTCATATAGTTTATATCTGTCTAAATAGAATTAGGTATGAGTCTAGCAATACCATGGAAAGTCTCAGTTTACCCTTCTGTGAGTAATTGTGCATGTAAAATTTTTCAAAGTACACATTTTTATCACATGAGAGTCAAGAGAACATGCCTGTGGTATTTGTAATGTGGGAACTGACTTTCTGACTGGGATCTGAAACCCTGCTTGCATAAAAAAGGCAGCTAGTATACAATGTGGATGTATTTGTAGTTAGTCACAGATTAATGCAGTGATCAGTAAAACTGGCTTGTATGTGCATTTGGATAATTTATAAGATCCTGATGCATGTGGGGAATGAAGACCACGTGTAGGTCAACATGTTTGTCCTGAAAGTTAACAATGAGAAGAAAAGGGGGGAAAAAACCCACCTCCACCATGAAGCTGCCATTCAGGGTGGCTTAGGAGTAGCTATCTATTCTGTAGCGTGTCCTGAAGACATGGACATCACAGCTATTATTTGGAGCAGTCTGCAGTGGAAGACTGCCATGCTTCAACTTGTAGTGACAGGACACACGCATAAACTCGGTTGGGGTTGCTTCTTTCCATGTCCTCTGCAGGAGACTTAAGGTGGAAGCCTTTCATTTAGTTGCCATGGCAGCCGTAGCCTGAAAATTTATTGGTAGTCTGTTGCATTGTAAACTACTGACTTACTGTTTGGAGACTGTTAAGTAACAAGATTACTAAATTAATGGAAAGGTATTCTTGATAGTCTGCAAATAAAATCTTGTTCAATTGTGACTGGCACCTATGGAAGGAATCCTGAGCAGTGCAGCTGCTGCTGCTACTTTTTGTAGAAAAGAAAGTTAATCTAAGTAAACAAGACTAAAGATTTGTACATCACATCCTTACTAGTTCAATTATAAAAGCTCAGCCAAAAAGCATAAGCTTTGGACAATGGTTTCTTCTTCACGGTGTGTGACTTCCTTATTTTGAGGTTCCCAGATGAGTATGTTGGGCTTCACATGAAATTGCTGGAGTACACGCTGTGTGACATTTCCCCTTCCTCCTCTCACTTGGTTTGTTTGGAATCTCTGCTTCTTTCCCCCACCAGTCCCCACACTCTGAATCTGTTTACAAAAGGTTGGTAAAACTGACTACTCTGCCCTTTGAGGTAAGAACCCACATTACCTCGCCTGATCTTTCTTGGCCTCAGAGCTCATCCTTATATGCCACACATTAAGCTTATCTGACAGTGATTAACCTGAAAATAAAGATGCAGGCCTTGGCCTGCCAAGATTTTAGAGAGAAACCTTGTACAGCAGTATTCATATATGTGAGGAATTCTGGAACTTCCACAACAGGCCCTATTTTCTTCTTGAATAGATTTTCTAAATAAACATGCACAGGTTTGGCTAGAAAAGCCCCCATGTTTAATGGGCTTATTTCCAGTAAGGTGGCCATAGAAGAGACACAGACATTTTGTTTCATAGACACATCTTAAGACTTAGAAGTATCTCAAGAATATCTAAAGTGCAAGACCCTTCCCAGATTCCTACATGCCTCAGCAAACTATTACCGTAAGTCCCTTGTAGTTCCAACTAATTCTAAACACTTTTGGGAGGCTGCCAGGGCCCTCTTCCTTAGTAGTTGTTTGTATCTGCTGTGGGACAAATCCACTTATAACTCTGAAAAGCATTGTGTGATGGTAGAACACTTGAAATACCCATGTGGGAAAAAGATTTAAGGTCAGCATGCCAGTTTCCACAGAAAAATGTTGTCCAGCTCTTCTGGAAAGGTGAAGGCTCTTGCTTTATTTTTTTGCATCTGTGGAATAAGGCATCTTTTTCTCTCTCAACTCTTTCTCCATATTGCTTGGGAGTGAAATAACTATTTTGTTGCTTCGTTGAATTGCTCTATCTGCTTGGTGGGTATCATGGTATCCTGCCTTCCTTGTGTATGTGCTTGAGTAAACAAATCTGAGATAGCTTCCATAGAAATCATTTTGTGGATAATAAGCTTCCTTCTTCTGGAGAAGCATCAGATGGAAAGGAGGCAGAGGTTCAACCATGGTAGCGCAAACAACTGGCACAGCAGAAGCTAGAATAATACTCATTACTGCAGAGTTGGGCCTGTAGAATGAGGTCGCAGTTGGCAAGATGGGGCTGGTCCACACATTCCCTACTTGGGTCCACAGGAAGAGGAGCAGGGACTGGAGGAAGAAATGGACAGAGTTTAGAGGACTCCTGACTACAATTTGCAAGTAGCTCATCTTTCATAAGCACATAAGACATAAAAGTACAGAAATTTCTTTCCCAGGAGGAGCATATATATACAATGTGGCAGATTCTCTGTGCTGTAGGTAAAGCGAATATATTTCACAGGAAACATCATGATGGAAGAGAGATGAATGCAGACATGAGAATTAGCGAATAAACAGGAATACAAGAAGAGGGTTTGAGGGACTGATTACCATTTTTGAAGGGAAGTGATACCCTAGTAAATCATCATAGTAGAAGTTATCCCCCTCTAAAGGCAGTTACAAGTCTTTAGGTTAAATCATCTTTATACCAGCAAAATCTTGACCGAAGTTACTGATAAGGTGCTACCATAAAAATGGTAGCACCCTCTGTTGAACACAATGTTCTGGCTTAGCCTGGCTTAGCATGTAAAGAAGTAAAGCCACTTTGGGCAAACTGTGTTTTTCTCCACATGATGGAAGTACCTTCCACCCTATTTAATGTAAACCCAGAGAAGGCTAGCTATGCTTAAACCCCTTTTTTAAAAAACATAAATCATTACCAATTTGTTCTGTTCCCTGCCCCAACTGTACTTAACTAATGTCCCTCTAGGTGTCTTTGTGAGCACTGCGAACATGCCCACAGAACATAACGAGCCATCCCAGATCAGGCCATACATTCATGACATAAGCTCATGACAGCCATCCCAAACCAGAATTCTTGCCCCTGCTATATGGCTTCCAGCAACTTGTAACATGCAACGTGTGCCCTAAAGACACCAGATCCTATCTGATCTTGGAAGCTAAGCAGGCTAGCATTTGGCTAGGAGACCAAGTGCTGTAGGCTGTTATGTCAGATGAAGGAACTGGTAATGCCACCTTTTGAGTATTCCTTGCCTAAGAAAACCCTATGAAATTCATGGAGTTGCCATAAGTTGACAGGCAACTTGAAGGCACACAGAACCATTGAACACAGTTCTGTTTTACTCCTGAGGTTAAATAGCTGTTGACAGCTCTCATCCCCATTAATTTAATATCTTCTAAGTTCATCAGAGGAAAATCTGGGCCTCTGAATACTATTGGACCACAGCACCCATCAACCTCAGCCAGCATTGCTATTGGGAATTGTAATCTAGCAGCATTTGGAAGACCAAATTTCCCCACCCTTGTTCTAAAGACCATTGGTCAGGAAATACAATGGATTGAGAATGGATTGATCAAGAAGAAGCTGGCTACTGCGGTAATCACAAAACCATCAGCTTCCTGCCGCCCCTGCAGAAAAATTACCACAACAGCCAGCCAGTGTCACAAAGTTACTTCCCCACTTGCATCTTTGAGGAAAAGCTTCATTTCATTTATAAAATATTTTGATCCTACGCTTTAAAGGATCTCAGGGTGGCATATAAGATAAATAACTTAAAGCACTTCCACATTAAAACAATGAATAATTGAAACATGATAGAAACTTCTTAAACAGTTGGAACCACTTAAAAATTTTAAAACCATGTCCACGTACAATTTGAAGTAAATTAGTCCCCGAAAAGCTATGTTGTGGCTTGGACCTGGGGGAAACCAATGTTGGTGCCACTTAGGCCTCCAATAGGAGGGCATTCCACAATTGGGGTGCCACAATCAAGAAGCCCTCTCCCATCTCCTCCCACTTCATATTGCTCCTCACTGGTGGGGCAAAGAGGAACAGCCTCAGCTTTTGGGCAGGTTTATATAGGATGGGAGATGGCCAACAAATACCAGTTGCTGTTGTATTTCAGAGGAAGGAACTGGCAAAACCACCTACCTCAGAAAATGATGAAATTTATGGAGTCACCATAGGACGACAGGTGACTTGAAGGCTCTTATATATATACAAACATGGCAAGGCAACTCCTGTAGATAGTTATAGTTAGGATACATCTGAGACTAGGTGTATCATGTACTCATGTTTTTCTGGATGGAGTTGTAATATTAAGGCAGGAATGGGAAGACTCTAGCCCTCAAGACTGTGTTGAATTCCTACCAGCCCCAGCTTGGATGGTCCATGGTAAGGGATGATGACAGAGTCCAACAACAGTTGGGGAGGGCACAGGTTCTGTACTCCTGCTTTGGGGGTTGACAAGCTTAGGCAGAAGGACTGTAGAGCACACCCACCTTCTGGTCTCCTCCTGATAACTTTCACATCTGTACTGGCACTGACAGAATTACTGCCGCTGTAAGCATTGCAGGTATAGGACCCCTCATCGCCGATCTGCACATTCTTCAGGAGCAGGCTTCCATCCTGAGACAGCTGGATGTGATGACCATCTGCTCTCACTGGAACCCCATTCCTAAGTCAAAATACATAATATTGGTGTCTTGCCCTTTGAAACTGAGATTCTTCTCATTCATTTCATAACCCACTAGAAGTAATGTAAGCTTTTGATATGCCACAAAGCCTTCTAAGAAAGACTTTCCTACTAACTGTGACTGGACTTAATGACTAAAGTAGTGAATAAAGCAGTGCTCCTTTCTAAGCCAGGGATTCTTAACCTGGGATCCACAGATCCAAGGGGTCTGGCGCATAGATTTCAGAGGGTCTATGAATTTGGGAGAAAAAATACATCTTTATTTTCATTGACCTCTCTAACAGAAATTTAGCATTTCCTTCAATTATGAATGTAGGCAGTAAACCACAGCAGTATTAGTGGTACCTGTGACTTTGTCACCAATAAAAATGACAGTTATTTTCATATCAAATTACAGTGATTAAGAAGGTATCTTGAAATATCAGCTGGCATGCTGTTCAGTATTACTAGATTGTAAGCTGGATTTACGATCTCATCACTTTTGGGTTACAATCATGAATGACCAAACATGACCCCAAAAACCTACCTGTTAAGTCAGGCAGTGCTCCAACTGAAGGGTTTCCCAGACACTGCAGATTAGGAAATGATGACTGTAGCACTCTCTCAATCACAGGGTGGCTGAGACAAGCAGCTGTGGCAGGGAGTCTTTCCGGCTGCCTGTCTCAATGTGCCTGGTAACTGAGAGAGCGCTGCAGTCATAATTTCTCAGCATCTCCATCTGCAGTGCCTGGGAAACTCTTTGGCTCTGCCTGGCTTAAGAGGTAGATATTTTGGGGGCAGGTAGCATCAGCAGATGTAGCTACAATGATAGATCTCTGTCATCTTTGCTACATCTGCCAATGCAGGATTTTGGCCTTGGTTTACGATCATGACTGCTTCAAAAGTAGTTATTAGACACCCTACTAGATCATACATGGTTGCAGTCCATGTTTCAACAGACTGCCAAAAGGGTCCATAGCAGAAGAAAGGTTAAGAACACCAGATGGTAACAGCCCATTGCTTCACTGCTTTCAAAATGAAAAATGATGTGGCTCTTCCCCCCCCACTTTCCTTACCTTGACCATCTTATGTTCACATTGCTGCCTGTCACAACACACTGAAGCTCAGCATTCTCCCCCTCTGACACAGAGAGGCTGGGCAATAGGCCAGTGATTCTCAGCTCTCCTGAGGAGGAAAAGGGCATTGTCAGTTTCAGGAAGATTCTGCCCAGGGTGCCGGAATGACTCTCTGAATACACAGCTCTGACTATAACTGGTTGTAATAACCCAAAGCCCTGCTGCTTGTGTGAACTTGGCCCCTCTAACTGGACACTAGCCTACTGTAGAGTGTGGGAAAGGAATCTCAACATTCTGTTTCACAATAGCAGCCTTTGTCCAGAGCACTTAGTGATGTAACCATCAACCTATAGTTAAATGCTTCTCTTTTCATGGCCCTCCTCTAGCAGCAAAAAAATTATGAACTCTTGTCTGAGAGGGGAAAAATTCCCATAGCTCATCTGATTACAGAAATAAGCTCTTCCCACAGCCACTCTTGCTTCCTGTTCCAAGGAGACTATGACCATTGCAAATTCAAATCAGTGGCTTAAATGTCTTCTGGAACTACAAAAAAGAAATATAAAAAGAGCTGACTGCATCTCCTCTTGCACCTCCTCCATTCTTAAACTAGTGTTGTTTTGTGCCATAAACATGCCAGTGGCTGAAATCTGGTACAACTGATGAAGGTGCTCTGATCTATAGCTGGCCTGATTCACACAAATAACCATTCAACCAAGTGGTGTAAAACAGATTCATACAGGGGCAGCTCTATTTATGTGAGTGGCTGAGTGTGGTTTATTGTTGCAAGTTGTGATGGCCTGATGTACTTACTAGGGATCCATGCACACAAATAGTTCCCATTGCAGACTAGTTATGGCTTAAATCAGCACTCAGCAATCATCCTTGGACTGATCCTTGATTTAGCAATAGCAGCAAAAATGGAATCATGTGTGTGTGTCTGTAGGCACCCACACACATTTTATTACCTCTAGGTCTGAGCTGGATTCTTCTCTGATCCTGGTCCCGACCATTGGAAGCAATACAGGTAAAGAAGCCAGCATCTTCAGTTGCAAGACGACTGATTACCAGGGCACCATCAGACTGCTGTCTGTGCCTAGAAACCAAAAGTGAGAGAGGAAAGCACAGTGCATTGCTAAGAGCCAGCATGTGCTCCTCAAAAACAAGTCATGCCAAATTAATCTTGCACCTTTTTTTTTTTTGATAGAGTTACAAACTTGGTAGACAAGGGGAGTGTTGTGGTTGTAGTATATCTTGATTTCAGTAAGGCTTTTGACTAGGTCCCTCATGACATTTGTGTAGGTAAGCTGCTGAATGTGGGCTACACAGTGTTACAGTTAGGTGGATTTTTAATTGGCTGCAGGATTGAACACAAAGAGTACTCACCAATGGTTGCTCATCATCCTAGACAGAAGTGACTAGTGGGATGCTTCAGGGTTCACCTGGTGTTGCTTAACATCTTTATAAATGACTTAGATGATGGAATAGAAAGCAGTACATGTGAAAAGGAGCTAGGAGTCTTAGTAGACTACAAGCTAAACAAGAGTCGACAGTGTGATGTGGTGGCCAAAAAACCCCTTGCAGTTCTGGGTTCCACCAACAGGAGTTCAGTGTCCAGATCAAGAGAAGTAGTAGTCCCATTCTAGTCTGCTTTGGTTAGACCTCATCTGGAATATTGTATCCAGTTTTGGGGACCACAGCTGGAACACGTCCAGAGAAGAGTGATTAAGATGAACAAAGATCTGGAAATCAAAACTTACAAAGACCAACTTAGGGAGCTGGGTATGTCTTGCCTGAAGGAGAGACAACTGAGAGGCAACACAATACCTATCTTTAAATATTTAAAGGGATGTCATGTAGAAGATGGAGCCAGCTTGTTTTCTGCTGCTCCAGAGACTAGAACAAGAACCAATGGATTCAAATTACAAAGAAGGGAGATTCTGCCTAAACATTAGGAAAAATTTTTTTACTGTAACAACTGTTGTGCAGTGAAACAGACTACCACAGACTCTCTATCTTTGGAGGTCTTTAAGCAGAGTTGTATATTCTTGCATGGCAGGGGTTGGACTAGACGGCCTCTGTGGTTGCTTCCAACTCTAAGATTCTATTATTTTATTCCAGAAGAAGAAGAGATGAAAGGCATTCATATTAGGAATTACAGATGGTAGATTCAAACTTCCATCTGCTCTAGCCAAAGAATCAGGAATCACACGATTGTTGCCTAGAGGGCCACAGGTTCCTCACTCTGGAATAATATGATTCTGGCATTGTGTTGATTGTTCAAAAATGCCTTATGAATGTAACTGGCATGACCTCTCCATACATCTTCTAAGTATCTACCTTATCCATATGGCCTCTTGAAGGTCAGTCCTTATCAGTACTGGCTGAGTCCTGCAAGCTTGATGGAAAACCTTAGGAACATAGGAAGCTGACTCATTCACTGGTCCATCTAGCCTAACATCACCAACTCCAAGTGGCAGTGTCTCTCCACAGTTTTTCTCCTTTTTTCTTTTAACAAGCCACTGAAGAAGGCAAAATAAATATTTCTTGGCTGAATGATGTTGCAGTAATTTGTGGAACAAAACTGTATTTATACATCCTGAAACTCAGTCTCTCTTTCACATCAGATTTTACTGGCTGTTTCTAGCTCCTTCTGTTTTGGGATTCTTTCCTACTTCCACTTGGAAATCCCTGGTAGGACCTGAGTCTCCCATGTATGTATTAATCAGACCAAACCCTTCTTAGCTTATGAACTCGAGAGGAGATCCGGTGTAGCATGGCTGCCTGTCTCTTTATGTGATGGGATTCATTTTCCTTCCTAGGTTTAACTGTGAAAGGGCAACACATGCTTTGTTGTAAATAGCTATATAATTGCTATTGATTGGCCAATCCCCAGTTATTAACATGTCACCACATAATTTTGGTGAATTCATTTGATAATGGATCATAAGGACTAGTCTGCAAAAGAATTTCGGTGTGAGTAGGAGGAATAGGTGTAAACACCAGGGATTCCAGCTCTCTGTCTACTGGCAGCCCCTATCTATATTTTTATCGTACAAGCTAAGATCTATTCAAGCCTATCCAAAATAGAACTCAAGACAGGTGAATGATGCCATCGTTGTGTCTCCCTTGCTCCATCACTTTCTGAATTCAGAAATGCATGGTAGATCTTTGAACTGTCCTGTGCAGCCCACCTTTATTTTAAATTCTTCACTGATATGATTTCCTGGGAGAGGAGGGAAACCACGTGCAGTCTTGCCAATATCCTTAGCATGGAGAAGAATAAAAGGAGGAGAAAAAGTACACAGATTGAAGAAAGAAAAGAGAGAGTAATGAAAGGGAGTGTTCCATGAGACCTGAGAGTGGAGAGAGGCAAAATGTGCATCACAGAGATGGGAATGCAGATTGACCTAAGGAGGTAGAGTGAGAGCATAGATACAGTGCAGAGAGGAAATGGCATATCTTTCAGAGTCCCTTGCTGACCTGGAAACAGAGACAAGGGGTACCTAAGACAAGGTAGTGCATAAGTGGGAAAACCACCAAAGAGATTAAAATGGAGTGGCTTGGGGGAATAAGAGATGGGGATACCTGCAAATGAGGCAAGAGCGTGATTGTGCAGCTAAGTAACTGATAAATGAAGGTGCAGGCTTAAGATGGTATATAAAGCAAGGATGGGGTGCAGAGAGAACTTGATTTTAAAGAACACAACATTAACAAATATCATAACAAAATCATTGGTCAATAATTAATATAGTGAAGTAACCAGTTAATAAAAATTGTTCTTAGATGGCATAGAGAGAAATACAAAAGGGTGGCACCTTCTGATTTGCAGCTTACCTGGCAGAAGAGATGGGCTGTCCATCCTTCTGCCACTCAATGTGCAGAGAAGGGGAAGCCTCCACACGGCAAGGCAGTCTGACTCGTTCACCAATGTTGGCATCAACTACAGAAGGCTCGTTCTTGTACATTTTTAATCTGCAAAGCAGATGTGCCAGGCATCAAAAATAGGAGTAAAATTCCAGTTCTACATTTTAAATCAGTCTGTGGTGTAGTGGTTTGAGCATTGAACTATAACCCTGAAGAGCAGGGTTTGATTCTCCACTCAACTGTGAAAAGCCACAGGTGGCCTTGGACATTTCACACACTCTCAGCCCCAGAAAACCCCATGATAGGTTTGCCTTAGGGTTGTTGTAAGTCAGAAATGACTTGAAAGCACACCACAACAGGATAACCAAACCCTTTCCCTTCCCTTGTCTGAGTGGCTTTTTGTCTCTGATCAGAGCTTAAACTGCTGACTGTTGAGGGGTCAGCTCAAACTGGGTGCTGCTCTTCTCTTAACATTTTGCAAAGTGTAAGCTTGTTGTAAACATATCTTTCTTAAGTGTTCCCTTGGCTGCAGGCCTAGTGAATGCCTCTTAGCCGCAAGAATCACATGTTAACAGAATGTTCTTTTGCATAGAGCCTTGTCTGGCTCTATATATTGGCTTCTACAAGAGGCTGGAGGGATTTGAAGAAAGTATTGTCATTTTAACCATTTGAGAGGCCCCACTTGCCATACGGGAGCGACTAAGAGATCCATTCACACAAGCGAAGGCAACAAAATTTTCACTCTCTTCCCAAGCCACTCTTTCTTAGGCCATTTCCACACTAGACTTTTGAGGCCCCCTCCCTAAACTGCAAAGACCTTTGAGGCCCCCTCCCTAAACTGCAAAGCCCAGGCCATAGGATGTTGAAAGTGGAATAATAGCACTATAACAGTCTAGTGCGGAAATGGCCTTAGTGGACTAGTAATGGAATAGGGGGACATCTCCCACACTGTGGGTTAGCAGCTAGTGAGAGAGGGATGGGGCAGTTTGGGAATGAGAGCAGGCAGCCTATCGGCCCCACATCACTCAATCAGCTTCCTGCCAAGGGAGACAAGTTTGACCCTTTCCCTGTTATTGTTCCACCAGCAAGGGAAAGACCTTTTTATTCAGAAAATGCTTTTTATTCAGAGACTGACTGCTGAGGAAGGGGTTTTTAATTGATGAGGTCTGCAATGTTTTTTATTGCTGTGTGTTTATTTCTAATCCAACTGTGTTTCATAACTAAACTCAGTTTAATTATATTTGAATGTTGATTTCTGTATGTTTTTAATCTCTTTTTTGTAGTTAACCTTATGGGTCACCTCATGTTCCAGTAAAGAAATCAAATAAAAATAAATACAACTATAAACTAACAACTCCAAGTGCTTTGGGCTTGTCTTGGATGGAACAGTGGCAGTGGTGATGGTTGCCATCACGAAGCAGTGTACAAAGGCTCTCATTGTACTAATGCTGCTGACAGGAGAGGTGTCAGAAAAGCCAGGAGTAACTGAAGGAAGACGCTTTCCTTCCTTTCCCTGTTACAATATTCCTTAGTCCTACCACAATGTTTTTCAGTCTTCACTGAATCAGCATCCTGTTAGTGACATACGTGTGCTTATGTCACTTACAAGTTGTCTTCTTGCCTCTCTCTTCCCTAGCAGTAGCCCCATGACGCTTGGCTGCTCCTCAGGATGTTGTGGGGAGGTTTTTTTGTGTGAACTATATACAAAAGATGTTTATGCTCTGCAGCTTGCTGTCTAGGATCTCCACCACCATTGTTATCTTGAGATGATCCTGGTTTACACAAATCAATGAATCTTAAGCTGTTTCTGTTACCTCTGGGTGCCCACTAGCCTGAATTGTAAACAAGTTACTCAGTTTCATTACTGAACTGCAAGCAGTCCCTAGTGTTTAAAACCTACTCAAATATTTGTTTGTCTGTGGCAAGAGCCCTGAACTTGTCAAAATTCTTGGTTTTTGCAGCTATGGTCATATTTTCAGCTCTACATTTTCTTCCTTTCAGTCTACACCTCTGGGGCTTGCTTCCTTCAAGTGAGCTCTGTGGGTAACTACAAAAATGCACAAGAGTATTCAGGGCAGAGCAGACTCTTGTTAAAACTTTAAAACAAACTTCAGTATCAGCTGAAAACTTTAGTATAACAGTTACTGAAAATGAAACCCAATAGAATATTTCATCATTGTTGGAGGGGATCTGAGTGCTGAGGAGACAGAGAGAGAAATCCTAAGAAATATCTGCGTTGTAACTCCTCCAAATCCTTGTGTATGTGTGTGTGTATACACACAGATATATACATATACATACTTCTATTAACAGCTAGAGCTGATTTTTAAATATCTGTTGCCTTTCAGAGTACAATTCTCATCAGCCTCATCCAGAGTGTCAACTGGCTATGTTATCTGGGGATGATGGACTTTGCAGTCCAACATCTCCAAAGAGCCCCAGGAAAATTATACTTGTGTTACACTGACAAGCCATTTTCTATAAAATCTGCTCCTAAGACTAGGTGCAATATGATCGGTTATCCCATTTTCAAGTGGGCCAGGCTCCAAACAGCAAATAATGCTGAAGGCTTTGCAGTACTGCGCAGAACATGGGATGGTACTTGATTCTGGTAGCTTTACCTGTATGTTACATGAGGATGCTCAGAAGAGACATGTGGTTGTCCACTGCTAACTCTTGTTCCTAACGCTCCATAGCTTTGACTATGATGATGCCTCCTTGTTGCCTGTGCAACAGTAGATCCAGGGGTTTCTAGAGAGGGTGAGAGGAAAAAGACAACTCTGAATAAGATTGCCCCATAGTGTGTGATATTTCTGGCTTTGGGTATCCTATGGCATAACTAGCTTTCTACAAAAAAAAGCTCCAAGAATATTCAGCTGAGTTGCATGTGTAATTTGAAGGGTAATGGTCTATCATGGTGTACGCTACATAACTTTACATATACTTAACTATGTAGCAGAGTTGCTAAGAAACCTTGTCAGTGAATTGTGAAGATGTGTGACAGGAGACCAGCTAGGGTGTCCCAATGCACATTGGTCCAGCTGTGCTTTGTAATGTAACAGAAGCTCTTTATTGGATCTGGATGTTACACAACTGCCCAATTCTAATTCCTACAGAAATAGTTCCACTTACAAAGACAGAAGTCTTCAACAGGATTCCAGCCAATATTTTTTTTTAATTCTCACACTGGTCTACGACCATCATAAAATTGACTGAATGTTTTTTAATTTCATCCATATTGATCATGGAATGGAAGTTCCAAGATCTCCAAAGTCTTGATCTGTGATGCTCAGTCCTCATGGCAGGCAGTGTTAAATCAATCATATAATGAAAGAGAAGAGCAAAGACAGATTGGATAACTTGGCTGTGACTGTGCTAGCCAATATTCTCATGGTAGCTGTGGGAAAATATTGCACCTTTCTGGAAACCATGCTACTCAGTCTTAGTAGTGTACTTTATAGTTTTCTGTGAAGCTCTCTCTTCCAGGATAACTGAAAGCAGGCATATCACTAAAGACCTGTATGCTATGTTAACCAGCTACATCACAGAAGGCCTATAAGGACAGGCATGGCTAGGGTCTTGCAGAGGTCCCATACCCCAGAAGGGTAGCAAGTAGCACAGACCTGTTCCTTATCTTCACCAGCACAGAGTGCTGGTTCACCCAGCTTTTGCAGTGGCCCAGTTAAGAGTGGTGGTGTGAAGAAAGAGCAGTAGCCACTGACTGAGGTAATACATCACCAAGAGTAGTGTGACAGTTCTGCAAGATACGCGTCCCCTCTCATCACCCCCAGGGTTCACTGTTCTTCTGCAGTAGCCAATTTCTATGGCAGTTCAGTGGCTGCTGGAGACCAAAGGGTTGGAGAAGCATCTGGCCATATCCCCATAGTCAGATGCAGAATGACAGTGTCATCAGCCAAGATCTACCAGTCCTCTAGAGCTGTTGATTCTGCACCTCTTGGTATCTTCCTGTGCTCTCTGTGGTGCTCTGTACCTTGGCATTTCAAGGACCTACACTGTGTTCTCAGATGCCTATATGCCCTTCATGATAAGACAGAGCAACCCCATTTCTATTGGGAAAAGAAACAACACAGCTTCCTTGTCTCCTTGTCTCAGCTAAGCTGGATGTGGATGGAAAGAAAGAAAAAATGAGCTGGCTCATTTACACAGTACCCTGAAAAGGCTGTGATGGAGCAGAGCTTCCTCTAAAGCTTCAGTGTGAAGAATCTAGCCCTCCACATGCTTTTGGACTGCAACTCCCATCAGCCTAGCCAATGTTGAGGAATGCTAGGGGTCGCAGTTCAACATCATTTTAGAGCCCACCTTAAAGGCTGATTCTGATTTCCAAATGCCTTGCCTGTTAGGGCAAGTTAAGAAGACCAATTTATGAGAGGATATTACCCTCCCCTGATGGGAAAGCAGGTGGGTAAATTTCAGGCCTGTCAGATCTGCTTCATTTGTTTTTACTAACAACCCTGAATCAGAGCCAGGCATGAAAGTTATATGCTTCAGAAGGAAAGGACAGAGTGCTTTCTGAGCAGTATTCTGAAGAATTCTAGGAATTTGTTTTCAGCTTAAGAACTAAACTGAGTTCACAGTTTCCTCAAACAAAGAGCCAGTCCTAGTCACCCTGAACTCTCTTCATTTCAGCAGTCTAGTATAGTAGAGGAAAAGATAAGTTACTTCTTGCTTGTGTTAAACAATTAGGGAGTTGGAAGCTTGTGTTGTGATCTGCCAGAAACCCAGAGATCTCTCAGTAACTTATAACCCTAAAATATTATATTCACTAAAACATCAATATTGTATTTTTTTTAAAAAGGACAAGTTGTAATGTTCTGTTTTGTGTATTTGTTCTTTTAAAACATCGTTCTTTGCCGTATGCCTTAGTTGAGGTCTTAAAAGAGGAACAACTAATAACCTTTGATCCTTAACTCGATCTGTCGACGTTCCGTCCTCCCATTGGAAATCATGCACGTGTAGAGTCCAGCATCTTCAGCTCTGAGCTGACTGATCACTAGGGAACTGTCAGACTGGTAGGTATGCCTGAGGGTGGAAAAATCAGAGCATTATCAAATACTGCCCCTGGCTATATGCAACACCAAACATGAGTGGCATCAAGTATATCATGTCTATAGCTATTACATGATTATTTACTGGCATAAAAGTAAGAGGGCAAAGATACAGTGGATGGCTGTCCAAGATTTCCAATGGTTCAGCAGGTGGGGGAGTCCAGCAAATAATGCAAAACGAATAGTTGGTCATTACTATGAAAGGCCATTCTGAAGAGGTACAATAGAGAAATCCACAACAATATCAGTTAACTCCTCATGTTGCCAGACCAGAGGCAAAACCAGAACTTTCTCTCTGACTCCATTCTCTTTCAACTCCTGCCTGCACCATGGGAGGAGATTTTAGATCTCTCTCTCTTTCCCCGATCTGATCTTATGCATATCTATTTCCAAATAACCTTCTCAAGGCTATTTTTAACTTATACGTTCTCTTCTAGTACATATTCCCTTCTAACGTTAAAAGAATTACTTCAAAAATTGTTGTGCGCCTTCAAGTTGTTTCTGACTTATGGTGACCCTAAGGTGGACCTATTGTGGTGTTTTATTGGCACAATTTGTTCAGACTAATAAATACTAATACTAGACAACACACTAATAAATACTAATATCTAACTGATCAACTGGCTTAAAAATGAGTAGGCAAAATGTGGTATATCAGGAGAAGAAAGGACCAGTGAATAATGCAAAATTCTCACATATATGGCAAAACTTGCTTGGTTTCATAATACACACATAGGCCATATGATTCTGCTTTTCATTGTACAGAATTTATGTAAAGTCTAGTATCAGCTAATTGTATTTTCTTAGAGTAAGCACAATTTTCCAACTGCTGGTCCTTAATGTAATCAAAATAGCACCATTCACCAACAAGAAGAAAGGTTATAAGGAGTTGAAACCCTAGAGCAGGGCTTTCCAAATGGTGTGCCGTGACACATTAGTGTGTCGCCTGAAGTGTGTAGGTGTGTCCCTTACAATCTTGCAATGTATGTTATTATTTATAAATCATATTTTTACAAATATATGAATGGTTTTCACGAGATATGTTGTGCCCCCATACATTTTGTTATTACCATTTATGTATGTGACTGTATCAATTATAAGGAGTTAGTTTAACCTCTGGTTTGCTAGTAAAACTGAATTACCGTGTCGCAAAATGATGCATGTCTAAAAAAGTGTGTCACCAACATGAAAAGTTTGGAAAGCTCTGCCCTGGAGGAACTCTTTATTTTGTAAAATTTTAGAAAGTGATAAATCCCCTCTCCAGATACTTCAATGAAGTCTGAGCATGGTCAGTAGATACAGAATACTATCTGACAACCCAAAGAGAAAGAAAAAAGAACTAAGGAAGGGAAGGGAGTGTCTGGCAACTTGAACAGAAGCATTCTACATTGCAACCTTTAGTTGCAGGTCCCCCTTGTTTTTAATGGTTAATCATCCCAAAATGTAAGAGTTAAGTCAATGTCCTCTATTTACTCTCAAACTTACATGCTGGCATATATCAATGAGGTGTATGTTTCCCATAGTGGGGAGGGTCCAGGGGCAGACTCACCTATCAGATGACACTGGCCGCCCATCTTTCTGCCATTCAACTCTGGAGAAACGGGAACTGCCTGCCTTGCAGACAAGACGAATGCTTTGCCCCAAGCCTGCTTCCACTGCAGAAGAAGATGATCCATCCAAGATGACCCTGAAAGATACAAGACAGTTTCCCTTAAGGCTCCAAGGTGGCTTGAAAAAGTAGGACTACAAAGGCATTACTGTGGGCAAAGAAAGGCAACAATCTAATATTTCTGCAAGAGCAATGGAGTCACTAATTTGTGCTATGAATCCAAGCCAAGGCTGGGTTGTTTTAGAACTAGACTATGTGCTTCTACAGCTGGTAGGAAGCAGGAAACAACACATCTTTGGCAGAATGGATAAAAATATGAATTGACTGGGGTGTATTAAAACTACTGCATCACTTGCATGCCAAACCACCCAAAATATTAACATACATTTCTGTGTAAGAACTAAGACAGTTCTTCATCTGGAATAGTGCTATCTGAAGAGCCCAAACCAAGCTGCCATTTCCAAATACTCCAGGAAATGGAGCTGTGTCCTGAGCAAACCTACTTTCATTGTTATAAATACCTCAAAGAATATGAGCTTATGCTCAGTTTTAGAAAAGCACAACTATCTGGCATCAGAATGTGGAGCAAGGATTCTGCCACAGGAAGACTATTTGGGAGGCAGGAGCTGTACTCCAAAAGAGTAAGATTCCCAAGACCTGAACCTTGGAACATAAGTAAGAATATTTCTTTACAAAGATTAATTCTCTTAAGAATGGAAACGAAGGACCCGGCAAATAGTCCTGATATCTGGGCGTGAAGGTAAGGGAAATCCCTATAGCAGAGTCACACTGGGCTTCTTTATGGAAGACTCTGTTTGGTAAATGTTAAGAAGTTTTCATGATATGAAAAACAGCCCTTCTATGGGAAAGCATATCAATGCTAAAATGTTACCTGTTTAAAGAATGTTGGAAGGACGAGGGTGGTGAGGCTTGGTGCTCAAATTCATTCACAACTGAGCCCCCGGCCCCAGCCTCCCTCCTCCAGTCTTCACGTTCATGGTGGACTGTCTGACCATTCACAGTCAGACGCCTCTCAGAGTGTCCAGAGGCTAGAGTCCCCCCTAAACCATGCAGAGGGTTTGTTGGATCTTTTCTTCTTCCCCCATCCATTGCTGAGTGCATTCCAGTCCCTTGAGAAGACTCGGGGACAGCATCTATCATCATGGTCCTTGTCCAGCTTCTCTCAGAGTGATGTTGTGCAGTGGGAGTTTCTGAACCAGCTTGAGTCCCAGCATGGAAAGCTGCCTCCCTTCCTCCTCCATGTCTGTGACTAGTGGCTCCTCTGACGGACTGCTGAGAACTGGAGTGAACAATGGGAACTGACACGTGGTGGTGGTGGTGCCTCACGTCACTTCTTTCCACTGGTCCATGGCAAGTCTTCATGCACTCCTCTTCAGAAGCAAAGTTGTTCTTATTGCCATGGCAGCCCCCATACCAGAATCGATTGCATTTTCCAACATCACTTACGAAGTACCAGCGAGTTGTCCAATCTGTGCAGGGGCCATGGGCACTAGGCAGTAGACAACTGATAGGATAAGCTATCAGAAAAAATCAGAAAACAAGCACTGGTCACAGACGAAGTGGTTACAGAAATTATTTGTTGATCATATCTCCCGGCCCCAATCACAGTTGTCAGTAACATATTCAATGCATCACTCGCTGTGAAAAGAGGTCAGAAATTTGCTTCATAATTCCAGATCTCATGAATTACCTATCCTAATTACCTATTTGGTTTAGCAAAAGTATTTTTTTACTATAGAAATCTGTTGTCAGTAGAGGGATCTTTTGTATGTTTTAACTGTGTTGTATGTTATTTTAAATAATGATTTGTAAGCCAATTTTGAGTTCCAGTTTAGGGAAACAGGTGGGGTACAAACAAAGTTAGGAAAAAGAAAAGGAAGATGAGGACGAAGAAGAGTTGTTAGCAGCAACTACCAAGACCAATGCCTCTGCCCTGTTGAGCAAAAGCATGGAATAGGAGCATCCAGGCAAAATGAGCGTTACTACCAACCTGTGCATGACCTACATCCAGGGAGAATGTGTACCATCTCAGCTTGCTGCACATATCCAGGGCTTAATGGCCAGAAAAGCCTGACACAGATTCTATGGATGCCTAGGAAGTTTATGAAAGTGTACTCAAAACAACACCAAAATCCACAAAATTTCCCAGAACTCTTTTGGAGAAAGCCATGACAGTTGATTAAAAAAAAAATCAGCCAGACATAGTTTTGTATTATATCCATGCCCTTTGATGCAAAGTCAAGATTCAAAGTATCAGAAGCTCAGGTCTGATCTGGTATTAAGAAGCATTAATACTGGATCAAGACTATGCTTCTGATACCTTGAATTCCCATTCTGCACCTAAGAAAATATCTAAAATACAGAACTATGCCTAAGAGCCTACAGTGCTTCAGCACAGTGTAAAAATCTGCCAATAGAATTATATTGCACTGAATGCCAATGTAGCACAAGGTATTTTGGATCAATGGTCAGTGTGGCTGACTGACAACACTTTGTCAAATTGCAATGCTCAATAGCTATGCGTAGAGACAATGCTCATTCACACATTACTCTGTGTATTTTAATGTGTTAACACATAAATACTCAATGACCACACAGCTCAACTTACAATACTGTCATGTATGCTTACATATGTCACTAAGAGGATGCCGGCCAATCTCCATTTAATGAGCCAGCATGCTGTAGTGGATCTCACAGACTAGGGCTTGAAATGCTACTTAACCATGGAAGCCAACTGTGTGGCCATGAGCAAGTCACACATTCTCAGCCTTAGAGGAAAACAATAGCAAACTTTCTTGGAATAAGTCTTGCCAAGAAAACCCTATGATGGAGTATCTATAAGTCAGAGTCAACCAGAAGGAACAGAAAAGGAACAAATATTTTTAGGAGCATTGCCCACAAAACAGAAGCAGACATCGTGCTCAGAGAAAATGTATATGACTATTTCTGGGTTGGGCCCCATGCCCATCCAGAAGCCAACTGGTTGGACAATGCAGCTTTAAAAAGATGGCAGTGTGTCAGGCGGCTTCAAAGCTGCAATCCTTTGGTCCCCGAGACCACTAGCCATGTTGCTTTTGATCTTCAGAGTGGCTGAATGGGAATTAGCCAAGAAGAGAAACATATTGGTGGTTTTCCATGTCAGGGGCCATTTCTGCACGAGACTGTTATAGCGCTATGATTCCACTTTCAACATCCTATGGAATCCTGGGGTTTGCAGTTTCGGGAGGGGCCGGTCGGCCTCTCCCGAAACTGCAAACCCCAGGATTCCATAGGATGTTGAAAGTGGAATCATAGCGCTATAACAGTCTTGTGCAGAAATGACCAGGAACACTGAATGTTGAAGCCGTATTAAATACCTAAACTGAAAGAACACACAGGTTTAACAAGTTTTTTACTAGAATCTCTCCTGGGGCCAAAAGAATTCAACAATTAGAACCTTGATGGTGCTGTCTCACAAATGTTTTGAATTCTGTCACAGATTAATCTCTTTCAGATTGAATTTTGGATTGTCTATGCAATATAGTTAAAAAGTATGCCTTCTCCTTCTCTCGCTATTTATAGGAAGCATCGGATGAATCCACATTTCCGCACCAAACTCTGACTTACGTTGGCTGGGTGGGTTGAGACATCCTTCCCCTTGAGGCCCTGAAGCAGAAGCCACGTTGTCATAGCAACAACCATATCTAGACGTTCGGCACTCCTCTGTCGGCCTCTGCTGGGAAACAACTCGGCTTGCCTTAAACAAATCCAGATATGACCCTTTAGTAGTGCTTGTGAAAGATCACATGTGACTGGACTAATTCCAGAAATAATTCAGAATTTTATGCCGCTAGGAATGATAAGCAACCGTATGTGGATTTATTTCATAAACTACTCTCATGAATGGCAAAAGATGGAAAGAAGAACACACACTATGTTTGCTGCAGACTTGTAATACTGACTCCTTGTTCAACAGGAACTAAGTGGGAATCACGTGGTCATACCCCATGGGATACCTAACAGCCTGCCTACCTGTAGCCTAACTGGATATTTCTTCTGACAGAAAGTCTCCAGAGTTTGAGCAGTCAGTTGCTGGGCAATGTTCCCACCAAGTCTGTTCTCAAAACACCCTCTATCAGTATCCCTGGGCACTGAGCCCACACACTTTGCCAAGTCTGAAGGAAATGTGTTATGGTTGATAATTAGGTGTTGCAAACACAGTCCTCAGCAGTTGGAGAGGCTTCCATTTCTCTTATGTTCAGCACAGGGCTGGGCAACATGCAGCCCAAGGGTATTTCTGCAGCTCTCAACATCTCCAAACTCCATGCATTCCTCTTTTTATGACCAAAAAAAGGGGAAAAAAAAGTAAGTGAGGAAATGAGTTACTTCTTCCTAGAGACCACAGAAGTTGTAACCCACCTTTTAAATACAGTGCACAAACACTCCTGCACTATTTAGCACTCAGGACACTCAGGACCCATTTTCCAAAATAAAATGTGAACTTGCAGCCATTTCTAGACTGTTACAGCGCTATTATTCCACTTTCAACATCCTATGGAATCCTGGGGTTTGCAGTTCAGGGAGGGACCGGCCAGCCCTTCCCTGAATTGCAAACCCCAGGATTCCATAGGATGTTGAAAGTGGAATAATAGCGCTATAACAGTCTAGTGCGGAAATTGCCTAGGTTTGGGGAAGGGTTGGCAGTCCATTTTTGGCAAAAAAAAAATAAAATTAAAAAAAAATGCCCCAGATCAGCAACAGTTCAGAGCCAGCATGGTATAAAAGGGTAGTTTGAGCATTGGACTATGACCGTGAAGACTAGGATCCGATTCCCTGCTTGTCCATGGAAACCCACAGGGTGAGTTTGGGTGCATCACACATTCTTTGCCCCAGAAAAATCTGTGATAGGTTTGCCTTAGGGTTGCCATGTATTGGAAATGGCTTGAAGGCACACAACAGCAACAGTCAAAGTTGCCCATCCCTGGCCTAGCTAAACAGCTGGGATGGGAGGCAAACATGTCTTCCAGTGACAGCTGCATGTCTATCTCAGGAGGGAGGGAGGGAGGGAGGGAGGGAGGGAAGGGACGATTCTTGTTCCTGGAATATTTGCTGAGCTAAGCTTCCTGATCAAGAGTAAACAAAAGCCGTAATAATGCTCAGGAGTCCTCAGCTAACAGTTCAGTGGCTGTTATCTGGGTAGATTTTTAACAGTCTATGACACATGATATGATAATGGTCTTACATAAGTTTCTCTACAATCACAGTGGAAACAATGTGGTTCATCCAGTTACCTGCACTTTTGCTTGATTTCTGTGGTACAAAGATTGTCCTGAAGGCTTGAATGTTTCCTGTGAACTCTGAAACATTATTGGGAATCTTTCTAGTCACATACAAACCTGATCTTCAACATGGGTCTTCTTGCAGCATTAGAGATTGCATGAAGAAGGACCACATTGTACTGAAAAGTGAATTGTTCAAACTGCACTAATGCCACACCCTCATTATACAGCTTCAACATTAAGTTATTTGTTTCTCTTTCCATCATCAACGGTATGAGGAAGCAACTGATTCCACACACATCCAGTTGCAGTAAGGGTGATTGAGCTAGTGTATATAAAGTGCTTTGAACAATCTACAGTACCATATAACATGCTGCTGCTGTAGTTGTTGTAATTGCCATAAAGTCAGCTTCAATTTATGCTGACCCCACACATGAGAGACTTCCAAATCATTCTGTTATCGACAACCCTGTTCTGTTTTGCAAACTCAGGACTGTGACTTCCTTGATTGAATATATCCAATGTGGTCTTCTTCTTCCCCAATGCCTTCTAATGAGTCATATCTTATGATACGTCCAAAATATGACAGTCTTGTTTAGTCATCTTGGCTTCCAGGGAGACTGTACAGGCCTGATTTGCTCCAATACCCACTTATATACAGGCTAAGGAATGGAAAGAATAACAGTCCTTATGTAGGAGAATCACAATGAAACTGTAAAGCCTTAAAGCCACCACCTGTAGGAAGGTATAGTGTCTCCTGGGTCCCTGAAAGGTGATCACCTATATTCAACTGAATACAGAAGGTGAGGTCCAAAACACTGAATCTACTGTATAGTATTGTTGGTGCAATATTAATGTTTAGTAATTACTATCAAGGTGTTTCACCCATAATATCCAATTGTGATGTTTTGTGCCCTTACCGTTGGAGAGGCAACAGCAGGTTCATTTCTTTTCACGTAAATATCACTATAGTACTGCGCACATCCTTCTTTGTTTGGCCCCTGGGAAGGTGATATTCCATCAGGGCAACATCCATATCTACATCAAAAACAACAACACAAGTCTGTCTTAATGTAATCTGTTCAAACCAGTCCAACAAATCAGCCCTGCTGGTAAGTGAATGATTAAACCAGGTTGTCCTACCTGCTCAAATGACAACTATCAAATGGGCAGCCTCGCCCAAAGGGACCCTCTGCAGCAGTGCGACCATCTGAACAGCAGCCATAGGGACTCTGGTTGCAGTCAAGAGCATCAGTCCCAACATTTTGGTGGGAGCTGTGGTGATGGGATACTGAGGAGGTTGAGTGAGACTCCCATCGGAGAGGCAGGAAATTGGAGCTGTGATCTTCATTGGACTGCTGGTGGTGATGAGTAGAGCCACCTTGGATTATTCTTTCATTTCCAGAAACTGAAAAAATGTAATATTTTATGGAATGTAAAAGATCATCTGCCTGCAGTTGCTAGAGTAGGACCAGAATGAAGCCCAGTCACATAGTTAAAATGACAAGAGTAAATTTTATGTCCTAGCTGGACAGACACCTTGCCAGACATCTCATGCAACCAATTTTTGTCACTATACAGTCCTTTATTTCTCTCTATACCTGGTTTGAGCCTCTATGCCATAGAGGCAGGCAAAGAGCAGTCCAAAAGCAATATGTACCCCTAGATATTTGTGCACATCCTCTCCACAATGGGGGAAGGGTCTGGCTTCAAAATGAAAATGGCCAGAAGTTTCCTCAGGCGTCTACATTTCATCACATTTGGAGGTGTTTGCCTGTCTCCTCACCTTTTGTGGCCTACACAGACTTTTTTTCCCCTTCAAAACAGGAAGTGACCACACTGAGAAGTCAGTTCACTTTCTGGTTGGAAAAAGTGCTTCATCTCTCTACCTTCCTCTTTATAGCAGAGTTGCTTTCTGAGAGTGCAGTTGAAACTGTCCTGAGGGAGGCAGGAATATGAGGAAAGACATCTGGTTTAGCCTTTCCACCAAAGAACAGTAAGCTACATACAGAGGTTAAGGCCATTTCTGCACTAGACTGTTATAGTGCTATTATTCCACTTTCAACTCCCTAAAGACCCCTCCCTAAACTGCAAACCCCAGGATTCCATAGGATGTTGAAAGTGGGGTAATAATGCTATAACAGTCTAGTGAGGAAATGGCCTAAGAATCTAAATTTATTATAAGCCATGACTGGAAGTGTTGTACACCTGCCTAAAAGAAGGCAAAACAACCAAAATATTACAGGAAGAAATTAAAGTACAGTGGTTCCAAACCTGTGGTGCCATGTGCAGGATTATAGCGGATCAATAAGGCCTGACGACTGACATCATAGCCTGCAGTGTCTTGCATACTGGGAACCTCTGCAATCAGAACAACAGTCCTAGTTTAGAAAACACTGACCTTGGACAATAATTGAGGATATTCATAATACTGCACACTGACTTCAGTGAAGGTAAAGGCAGAAGAAGCAAAGAGAATTGTTCTGCACCAAAATGTATACCTTCAAGTAATCCTAAA